>CAUJNA010002744.1:0-23155 GCA_963377175.1 Effrenium voratum | reverse complement strand
CACCCACGCACCCACGCACACACGCACCCACGCACCCACGCACCCCACGCACCATCGCACCCACGCACCCACGCACCCACGCACCCACGCACCCACGCACCCACGCACCCACGCACCCACGCACCCACGCACCCACGCACCCACGCACCCACGCACCCACGCACCCACGCACCCACGCACCCACGCACCCACGCACCCACGCACCCACGCACCCACGCACCCACGCACCCACGCACCCACGCACCCACGCACCAACGCACCCACGCACCCACGCACCCACGCACCCACGCACCCACGCACCCACGCACCCACGCACCCACGCACCCACGCACCCACGCACCCACGCACGCACCCACGCACCCACGCACCCTCGCACCCACGCACCCACGCACCCACGCACCCACGCACCCACGCACCCACGCACCCACGCACCCACGCACCCACGCACCCACGCACCCACGCACCCACGCACCCACGCACCCACGCACCCACGCACCCACGCACCCACGCACCCACCCACCCACGCACCCACGCACCCACGCACCCACGCACCCACGCACCCACGCACCCACGCACCCACGCACCCACGCACCCACGCACCCACGCACGCACGCAGACACGCACACACACGCACACACGCCCGGGCTGCCAGTGAGCCGGTGAAGCCGGTGGGCAAAAGCTTCACAAAGGCGAGCCAAATCATATGTATCTTTGGGTCTTTCCTTCCTTCTTTGTGCTTTCTATTTTTTCATGTTGCTGTCCTTCTCTTTCTGCATCTCTTTGCCGTCTACCTACGTATCTACGTATCAATGTATCAGCCAACCAACCGAGCAACCTAATCGAACTTTTATCTGTCTTATCGATTTGGATATCTTGTTTGTCTTGTCTATCTGCTGCGTATCATCTATCGTATCTATCTGTATAATTTATAACTATATCTAAATGTAACTATGTATCTATCTACCAATCGAGCTATGTAACTATTCATCTACCTATCTATCTATCTATCTATCTTGTCCATGTATCCAGCTAAAAGTTTATCTATCTATCCACCTAGATATCTATCTGTCTCTCTCTTTCGCAGCCGCATCACCCCCAACAAACAGCATTCACCTCAAACGCCCATCTCGTAAGTGGCCATCCCCTCTTTCGGGGAGAAGGATGAGGCCCTATTGCATTTGGACCGCCCACGTCAAAGAAACAGCCTAAAGCAGGAGATTGCAGAACAGAGTCTAAGTCCGGTTTTCAATGTGTCAGGATGCCAAGGGTTGTTCACAAAGGCGGGGCTCCTTGCAGGTATTCCGACATTTGGGCCCACAACAATGGAAGTTATCAAAGGAATTTGAGGCTCGACGCTCATGTGGGTCCGAATTTCCCAGGTGAGACTGCCCGCCCCCTTCGGCGCTTTGGCTGGGCATCTTCTGGGCGCCAGTTTTTGTTGGCGTACAAAATGGCGGTGAGCTCCCGGCTGTTGAGACGGGTGCCGTGGCTTGGCCTGGCCCCACAACTGTTTCAGCTTCTTTTCGGGGCGCGACATCCGACTGGGGCCCACTGGGGCTCCGAGAAACGCATGCGTTTTGAGGGTCACTCCACGACACAGCCAAACAACCAGAGGCTGCTATGGGATCTCGAACGCGGCTCAAAGCAGGCCAGCTATAGGGTTGCTGTTGCCCCAACTTGAGGTCCAATAGCTTTCGCGTCCCCAGAATTTCCCAAAGTACTGAAAATTCGGTGACGACAGGCAGAGCATCCTTCTTGAAAACCGAGCGAGCGTCTTTGACAGGACTTCTGCCTACTGGGCGGTGCCCCCAGCCCCAATCCCCAGTAAGCTGGCTTGAGCCTTAAGTCAGGCACATCCATCGAGGACATTTGAATTGTTCGAAACTATGCTCGAGGCTTTCGTCCCTAACGGAGCCCGAGCATGCGCGTGTCCTGAAGCGGTTGTCCTGGTGGCAAACGTAGCCCGTCTCACCGCGGTAGCTTGCCAGTTGCGCCCGCGGGGACACCGTCAGAACTGCATCCTCCGAAGCTGGGGCTTTTGGCTGGAGCCTCGGGCGAAAAGCCGGCCACATGGGCCGCCAAGAGCAAAGTTTCCCAGCTGCAACCAGTGACTCTGGCAAAAACCTGAACCCTTTTTGGCGTTGATTCGATCTTAAGCGTGGAGCACCAGCAAAATTGGTCAAGAGTGCCACTGAACAACGGGGATTTCCATTGCTGGCACCACAAGACTAGATATTCACCGGTCATGACTCGTGACTATTTCTCAGAAAGCAGGAAGGATAAATAAACAATCGGTGTGACCAAATGTTCATTTAGGTGTCAAAATGGGGTGGTGTTGCATGGCCCCAAAAACGTTGGCTCAGGCACAAACTAAACCTCCTCAGTCACCGGGCCTCTAGACAGCAAACAACCAGCTGCCAAGGCTGTAGGTTTCGCTACTGGTAGCAAAGGGCCGATTGAAAAGCCAAAGCCGGCATCCAATCGGAAAGCCTCGGTCCCTCCAATCTGAGCCAAGCAGCGTGTGCGCTCCGTCTCCCGCCGCCGCCAGCTTCCGATGGCGTTCGGACATCGCCGGGTTCAAAGCTGCAGCAAGCGCCTGCACCAACCGAGCACGGGAAAATAAACAAACTCTGCCAAAGAGTCGACAATTACTGTGCGACAAGTGCGCAATAAAGTGTGCGCAGGCCTGTGTGTGTGTGCGCGATTTTGAGCTAGCGTGCTTAGGTGTTTGTGTCTATGCATCTTTGTATTGTTGTGTTCCGGATACGTGGAGGTGATCGTGTGATGATGTGCATGTGGGATTGATTGAATCTGTGTGCGCTCTCGCGTAAATCCATTCAGTGTGGGTGTGTGCGCGTGGGTGTGGGTGCATGTGCTGGCCCTTCACAAACTTATTTTTTGGAAATCCGTATGGCTACGTGCGGAATGTGGCCTGTGGGATGCCAAGCCTGAGGCCATCGGCTTTAGGATGCGCCGAGCCGGTATGCTACCACGACCGCTTGCTGGACATTGTGTTAACAAGCTTTTCCGGTCAAAGGTCCCACAAGAGGACACAGTGGAGGGCATGTGCGCAACGCTTTAAGATGCTTTATTAAGTGTTGAGAAGGCTGGAGCATGCAGCTTTACAAGCTTTACATGGCAAGTGCCTGTCTCTCGACTGGGTGCAAAGGCAAAAAAGAAAACGCATGGCTCAAAGCACCTTTACATGTCACCCCTTCCAAACCTCGCACCTTGAGCTGTTCCACAGCACGCCCCACTGCCGGGGCTTGGTAGCGCAACACCTCAGTGCTGCGTTGACAAAACAAAACGGTATCCCGCAAGGCACTTGCCTCCTTACCAGGAGAAATGTCCAATACCAAAAAGCTATACAGATTAACATGGAACGCAAACAGCTACAGCAGTTCACATGGAACTCGATGGGGGTCTTTAAAAAGTTGGCAGCTCTGCCCACAAGCAAAACCCAACCACATGACCCTCAGCAAATGCGGCGAGAGAGGAAGGGCTTGTGTTTGATTCCCAGCTGCGGCCACCTCTTCGTCGACCCAAACGATCTCGTCTCCCCGTTGTCCTGGCAGCAGGGGCCTGGGAACCAACTCGGAAAATGGGGGGGGCGTGTCCCCTTTAAAGGGGCCCGGATCATTCACATCTGGGGAAACACACGCACAAACACACACACACACACACACACACACACACACACACACACACACACACACACACACACACACACACACACACACACACACACACACACACACACACACACACACACACACACACACACACACACACACACACACACACACACACACACACACACACACACACACACACACACACACACAAACACACACACACACACACACACACACACACACACACACACACACACACACACACACACACACACACACACACACACACACACACACACACACACACACACACACACACACACACACACACGCACACACCTTCATGAGTTGCAAGGTTTATTCAATCATGACCATCAAAAGATATCAAAAGCTGCGTTCTTCGAAACCATGCCCACCGTAGGTTCCACCACGCTTTGCAGAGTCGCACCCGCTTAGCACTCTGACTTTGGGGGCATCCACAAAGGACTCAACACATGTCAGGCCTGCATTTGGCAGGGCTCCAAACTTCCATGCCAGCATCGCTTGAGCACGGGACTTCTCTGTTGGTTTTCCTTTTTGGAAGCTTGGCGCACCTCCAGGAAGCCACTGGCCGAAGGCTTAGGGCTTGTCTAAGATAGGACCCTCGGATGGAGAGCCCCAACACAGCAAGGTGGCAAATGCTTTAAACACAAAACGTCCCCCGCACTGGGCAAAACGACAAAGAGTCCCACGCCTGCTGCTCTATTCTCCCACTTCCCTGTTGGTTCAAGGTGGCCGGAAACCTCACGCTCATTTGGTCAGATTTCGCCATCTCTCCTGCGGTGACCTGTGGTGCCGCATGCAGATTCCAGCCGTTGTCCACGGATGCCACCTGCTCCTCGGCACTCTCAAAGGTAGACGCAGCGGGAGGGGCCATGGACACCTAGAGAAGAACCCAAAACCAATAATTACCCTCAAAGAAGGCTGGGGTCATGATGACTCTTGGATTTCGCAACCCCCCCCCTCTGCTCGCAAAATGACCTCCAGGTGTCCATGGCACGAGGGGTTCCATGAGTCTGGCAAGGCACCCTTGAACACAAGCCACAAACGGAGGGTGTCTCCGGCCTTGGCCCCGCAACCAGAAAAGTTGAGGATTTCGACCAGCCGGTCATCTGACAACTGTTGCATCTGGACCACCTCTCTTGTAATATATATATATATATATATATCCGCCGACCCCTGCTCCTGAAAGGGGGAGGCGCACGGGAAGGGTGCTGCGGATGCGTTGCTACGATGATAGTTATCATCACCATTGGAGATGCAGAGGATGCTACGATGATAGTTATCATCATCATCATCATCATCATCAGCACCGCCATCATCATCATCACCATCATCATCATGCGTGGACATGATTATCATGAGGACTGCTGGTGATGCTGATACGTAGTCGTCACCATGTCTTTGTACAGTATACATTTCAAGTGTGGCGTTAGAGCCCATTGGTGATGCAAAAGATGCGTGGGCATGATTATCATGATGATGAGATTGGAGGTGCAGAGGGTGCGTAGTCATCGTTATCATCATGACTGTTGGTGATGCAGAGGATGCACGATGATGGTTATCATCGATGATGATAACGGTGATGATGACGATGATGGGCGACGGCCATGATTAGAGCCGATTGGAGATGCAGAGGATGCGTAGTCATCATTATCATCATGGCTGTTGGTGATGCAGAGGATGCACGATGATGGTTATCATCGATGACGATAAGGGTGATGATGACGATGATGGGCGACGGCCATGACGACGATCCTTCTCTTTTTCATATCATTATTATCATCATCATCATCATCAGCACCACCATCATCATCATCATCATCCATGGGCGACGGCTATGATGAAGATCCTTTAATCATCATTATCATCACGACTGTTGGCGATGCAGAGGATGCACGATGAAGGTTGTCATCGACGATGATAACGGTGATGATGAGATTGGAGATGCAGAGGGCGCGTAGTCATCATTAGCATCATGACTGTTGGTGATGCAGAGGATGCACGATGATGGTTATCATCGATGATGAGAACGGCGATGGTGACGATGATGGGCGACGGCTATGATGAGGATCCTTATCTTTTTCATATAATTCAAAAGTCCCGTTAGAGCCGATTGGAGATGCAGAGGGTGCGTAGTCATCATTATCATCATGACTGTTGGCGATGCAGAGGATGCACGATGATGGTTATCATCGATGATGATAACGGTGATGATGACGATGATGGGCGACGGCGAGCCGATTGGAGATGCAGAGGATGCGTAGTCATCGTTATCATCATGACTGTTGGATGATGGTTATCATCGATGATGATAACGGTGAGTCACTATCATCATCACTGTTGGTGATGCAGAGGATACACGATGATGGTTATCCTCGATGATGAGAACGGTGATGATGACAATAATGGGCGACGGTTATGATGACGATCCTTATCTTTTTCTTATACGATTCAAAAGTGCCGTTAGAGCCGATTGGAGATGCAGAGGATGCATCGTCATCATTATCATCATGACTGTTGGTGATGCAGAGGATGCACGATGATGGTTATCATCGATGATGATAACGGTGATGATGAGATTGGAGATGCAGAGGGCGCGTAGTCATCATTATCATCATGACTGTTGGTGATGCAGAGGATGCACGATGATGGTTATCACCGATGATGATAACGGTGGTGATGACGAGGATGGGCGACGGCTATGATGACGATCCTTATCCTTTTTTACATACGATTCAAAAGTGCCGAGAGCCGATTGGAGATGCAGAGGATGCGTAGTCATCGTTATCATCATGACTGTTGGTGACGCAAAGGATGCACGATGATGGTTATCGTCAATGAGGATGCACGATGACGGTTATCATCGATGATGATAACGGTGATGATGAGATTGGAGATGCAGAGGGTGCGTAGTCATCATTATCATCATGACTGTTGGTGATGCAAAGGATGCACGATGATGGTTATCATCGATGATGAGAACGGTGATGATGACAATAATGGGCGACGGCTATGATGACGATCCTTATCTTTTTCATATACGATTCAAAAGTGCCGTTAGAGCCGATTGGAGATGCAGAGGATGCGTAATCATCATTATCATCATGACTGTTGGTGATGCAGAGGATGCACGATGATGGTTATCATCGATGAGGATGCACGATGATGGTTATCATCGATGATGATAACGGTGATGATGAGATTGGAAATGCAGAGGGTGCGTAGTCATCATTATCATCATGACTGTTGGTGATGCAGAGGATGCACGAGGATGGTTATCATGGATGATGATAACGGTGACATATACGATTCAAAAGTGCCGTTAGAGTCGATTGGAGATGCAGAGGATGCGCAGTCATCATTATCATGACTGTTGGTGATGCAGAGGATGCACGATGATGGTTATCATCGATGATGATAACCGTGATGATGACGATGATGGGCCACGGCTATGATGAGGATCCTTATCTTTTTCATATACGATTCAAAAGTCCCGCTAGAGCCGATTGGAGATGCAGAGGGTGCGTAGTCATCGTTATCATCATGACTGTTGGCGATGCAGAGGATGCACGATGATGGTTATCATCGATGATGATAACGGTGATGATGACTATCATGGGCGACGGCTATGATGACGATCATTTAATCATCATTATCATCATGACTGTTGGCGATGCAGAGGATGCACGATGATGGTTATCATCGACGATGATAACGGTGATGATGAGATTGGAGATGCAGAGGGCGCGTAGTCATCATTAGCATCATGACTGTTGGTGATGCAGAGGATGCACGATGATGGTTATCATCGATGATGAGAACGGTGATGATGACGATGATGGGCGACAGCTATGATGACGATCCTTATCTTTTTCATATACGATTCAAAAGTGCCGTTAGAGCCGATTGGAGATGCAGAGGATGCGTAGTCATCGTTATCATCATGACTGTTGGTGATGCAGAGGATGCATGATGATGGTTATCATCGATGATGATAACCGTGATGATGACGATGATGGGCCACGGCTATCATGACGATCCTTATCTTTTTCATATACGATTCAAAAGTCCCGGTAGAGCCGATTAAAAATGCAGAGGGTGCGTAGTCATCATTATCATCATGACTGTTGGTGATGCAGAGGATGCACGATGATGGTTATCATCGATGATGCTAACGGTGATGATGAGGATCATGGGCGACGGCTATGATGATGATCCTTTAATCATCATTATCATCATGACTGTTGGTGATGCAGAGGATGCACGATGATGGTTATCATCGACGATGATAACGGTGATGATGAGATTGGAGATGCAGAGGGTGCGTATAGTTGATCGAAGGATCGTCGTGGTGATGATGAAAACATGCGCGGAGCCCCCTGTGTTCACAGCAGATATTCCGAACTCGACCACTGACGCGGTGCACCGGCTATCACAACAAACACATGGCTCCTCACACCCCCCTCACGTGGAGTTCGTCACATGACGGAGGGAACGTGCGGTTCACTGGCAGGATATAGAGCTCACACTCGTCCGCAAACAGCTGGACACTACCGCCATCAGCGGTGGCGCAATGTCACATAGGCAGTTGCGCGACATCCCGGGCATTAAAATCCCGTTAGTCGGGGTAACGCTGTCCAACATACCTACTGGAAAAGTCCACATGAAGACACTAGGTCACAACTGTTTGCAGCAGAGATGACGCACTCTCGCCGAACGGCGCCATGTGCGTGTGACCATGCATACGTCAAAACGAACTCCGGGGTAACCCCCGGTCCGTTCATTTGCCTCTCTCACTGGAACAACTTCGGAGTGAACTTCGCCAGCAGCGCAGCTGCGGTGCGGCAGGAGAACGGCTTACACGCCTCAGCGGAATTCAGGAGGGACGCCTCACGTCTTCGCGCAGGTCTTTGCACCGCACTTGTCGCGGTGGCTGTCGTCATCTGCTGCTGGAGGCAGTCGTTGCACGTTATCGTGCCATTGCGAGTTTTGGGGTGGCGTCTTTGGAATCGCGAGAAGAAGCTACGCAGCAGCCGCCCTGCGCAGACTGTACAAGTCCAGCGTCCTCGTTCCTTTTTCGCGCACTGCTTGCAGCACAAGTGTGCAGAAAGCAAAAGCCCAAAGCCTTCCAAGACTCTAGGGCGCCAACGCTTCCTCTTTGGACCGTGCAAAGCGACGCAAAGCTCTGAACCTGTGCCGCGCAACCTGCAAGTGGTATCTTCGCACATTGCCCTGCGAGTGTTTTGCCCACACAAGAGCGCAGAACTCGCGGCGCCCCAACGTGCACAAGACTCTAGGCGTCATTGCGTCACCGTCCAGCCGCCTGACCCTTCCAAGCCCGCTGACGCAACCCATTACGCAAATCCCATACCTGGTCACGCAACCTGAGCGTTCGCCAGCTGATCTAGCGCCGAAGCTCGATCGAAAAGGAATAAGCCAGCCAAGACAGTAAGGCAACGCGAAACTTCGAAAGCCTCCGAGTCGAACATGTATTACATTCGCGCATAGTCCCGTGTGTGGACACGCCCGCGAAAGTGTGCAGAATGAAAAAACCCAAAGCCTGCCAAGACTCTCAGGCACCCAAAGTTCCTCGTTGAACCGTGTCAGACGATCCCAAGCTCTGATCCCGTGCCGCGCAACCTACCGTAACGCTCCGCAGCTCTCCTCTGGACAGCTGCGGCAACACATCCAAGCTGACCGAGACGGCAGCTGTCGTGGGTATCGTGCAGCTCTCGTGAGTCTCCGAGACTCTCGGAACCCTGACATATTCTACGATCGCTGTTAGGCATACATACCGATAGCCTGCTGTCACTGCACGAGAGCTGCGACTGCATAACCGTGACATCTCTGCGCATCATTTTATGGAAAACTTACAACTTTTTCCGGTAGATTGCAGTTTTGAAGATGCGCCAGTCCACGATAAGTAGTGGACAGCTCTCGTATTTCTTCAACATGCGTCGGCGAGCACGACACAGACGTCGTTTGAATGGCGACAGCTGCAGCGTGGGCAGCTGTCGTTGGCGCCGAACGGTGGCAGCTCAACGAGGGCGGCAGCTATCGTCGGCGCCGAACACTGGCTGCTCTACGAGGGCGGCGCTGTCGTTGGCGGAGTGGTACACAAGCAGGCTTGACTTGACCACTCGCGCCACAAGGAGCGCTTGAGCCAAACAAAAAAACACAACAAAAAAGTTAAACGCTAAAACAAAATGCAGCGTTCTACCACAGGGCTCCATCAAACCCGGAATCTTTCATGGCAAAACCGTGCCCAACGAACCAAACAAATAAACGGAAACACAACCAAACAAACAAAAAAAGAAAACACAAAAACGAACAAACATACAAGCAAGCAAGCAACCAAAAACCAACCAACCGACGAACAAACAGACAAACAAACCAAACAAACCAAACAAACAATTAAACCAACAAGCAAACAAACAAACATACAAACAAACAAACAAACATTCAAACAAACAAACAAACAAAGAAACACACACAAACAAACACACAAGCAACCAAACAAACAAACAAACAAACAAACAAACAAACAAACAAACAAAACAAAACAAACAAACAAACAAAACAAACAAGCAAGCAAGCAAGCAAGCAAGCAAGCAAGCCAACAACAAACAAACAAACAAACAAACAAACAAACAAACAAACAAAAAAACAAGCAAATGCAGCAACAAACAAAAGCAACAAACAAAACAAAACCAGCACGCACACACACACACACACGCAGAAGCAACCGACAGACATGCAGACACCCACACACACACATGCGACGACACGCCCGCACTCACGCAGCGACTCACACACACACAAACACACACACACACACAGACACACGCGCACACCCACACCCGCAGACACACACACACACACATGCACACGCGCGCCAACGCACGCGCACGCGCAGACACAAGCGGGCACACACGCACACACGCAAACAAAAACCCGCACAGAGACACACAGAGACACAGGCACACAGGCACACAGGCACACAGGCACACAGACGAGCAAGCACGCACGCACGCACGCGCGCACACCAGACACGCACGAGCGCACACGGAGACATACACACACACATTGAAACACAAAAACGCACACACACACACACCTGCACGCGCAGAGACACAGAATGACAGACAGACAGACAGACAGACAGGCCGGCCGGCCGACCGACCGACCGACCGACAGACAGACACATGGGGGGGGTGTTCAAATTAAATGGCCAGCAGCGTTTTCCTTTCAGTTTAGAACAGCCCCCACATGCATAAACATGAGCGCATGCGTGCATGAGCCCACGTTTTCACCGCGAGCACCTCCGAGCATCCTCGAATCGCATGGCAAGTAGCAACAGGTACCGTTGCCAAAACCTTGACTGGATCATGGAAGAGCTGTGACAAGCCGTGGCTATCTTTTTGATGTAGCCCAAAAACGATTCATCGTACCAGCAAGCGTGAGCCCGGTTTGGATTAACCAGGTTCCGCTTCAAATCTTGCGCCATTTCTTGAAAATAATGATGTTTCGGAACGATTTTGAAAAGGCGCCACTTGCGCCTCTCACACAAACTGGCTATGTGTTGCCAGCACTGCAAGTGCGTCACGAAAAGCCGGTGAATTTCCTGCCAGGGTCACGGCTGAGGTTCCTTCAAACATGTTCCCAGAGAAGGTCTTTTCCCCCGTTCCCTTTCAAACAAGGTCCCCCTGCAAAAATGGTGGCCCTTTAAAAATACATTCCTGTTTGTTATAGTTTGACGGGCCCTTTTTTCAAACAGGGGGAGGAAGAATACGTTGATTGGGAACGTTGGGATGTACTTAAGCATATGTGTTCCTACGCATGCTAGCCAAGAATTGCTCTTTCTAGTTTGGTGGGTTTCCCTTCATCGTTGTTTCAATAAGCTGCCACCCCTGCTCCTCCGCATCATGTGGGCATAAGATGATATCAGAAGCATCCAAAAGGCGAAGGCCTTCTTGTAAGCACCAAAAGCAAACGGAAATCAGCTTGAGCTGCCAATCCTAAGTTTTGCCCGTCTCAAGCCCTGTTGTTTTTATGGCCAACTTGAGAAAACAAAGTGGCAAACATTTAGGCAAGTGTCTTCATCATGTTTGCGAGCCAATTTTGAAGCTTTCTTTGTGAAGAACCAAACGCTTGCCTTCACAGAAGCTGCTTTGTACCTGCTTCCCAGCTCTGGGTATTCCGAAGGAGTGTCCAGCCCTGTGCCCGCCGGGGTGAAGGTCCGTAAGTGCACCCGCAATCCAGCCCCAACACAAGCTTTTTTCTGTTCGGCAGACAGCCCGCGTAACTGTTGCTCCAGATCATCACCCACCAAGTACCCTGAGCGACTCCAAAACCCCATGGTTGATGATAAGAGGTGCTTGCATGTTCCCAGGAAGAGGCAATGCATAGGGTCGTGCCAGCAAGTGAAGAGATGCCAGCCCGGCATAGAAACCCAAGGGCTGAGGGTTGGAGAAGTTCTCAAGTAGTCTTCATGACCTGCCACAAGAAAAGCCAGGGTTGTGTTCAGACATAACACTTCAACACGAGCAATTGCATTGTCGGGCGCAAATAAGGTGGCCACTGATGGCTGTAAGTTTATGGCCAGCACTGTCGTAAAAGTTCTTGTAAGGCAGCGGCTCATCACCAGTTCGAGGTTTCTGTGCTAGGCATCGTTCGCAAATAAAATTGTGAAAGTAGCTCCGCTGAAACTGATGTGTCTCTTTCCGCGCTTTGGCATCGACCTTGAATCCGAAATAAGCACATCGCCACCCTTTGGCAAGGGTTGCATTTTTCAGGGAAGCTCGAAACCCTTCAAGTTGCTCCCCATTGTAGCCAGTTGTAGGCCCAACGCCCTTTGTAGCAATGCCCATAGACCACGAGAGCACAGAGGCCACCAGGCTAAACAAAGAATCTCGGACCTTAACACGGCAGAACCCAAACTGGTTGAAGCATAAATTCTTGAAACTCTAGGCGGTACCAACGCAGTTGAGATTCACTGTCGGACACCATCCATTGGTGCGGGATGATGCAGCAAGGGAATTTCACATCCCATACCTAAGGGGAAACAGCAATCACATGTGATCTGAATACCAATCCAAACATCAATCACATGTGATCTGAATACCAATCCAAACATCAATCACATGTGATCAGAATTCCAATCCAAACATTCTAGTCTTTACATTGACGGGCCTGGATTTACTGAAAAGGGCTGACAATTTTCTTTCAAAAGCCAAAGGTTTAAACCATGTTGATGAATTACTTGGTAGGAAGGGTTGTGGCCACCAATCCCAAACCATCCCAAACCCGTGTTTCGATTCCGACACCGCTCCTCGCCAGAAACGAAGATCGATCCAATACTCCAGACCAGGTATTCCGAATTGGAATAAAACTCAGCCCCATCAATGTGCAGAGCAATCGGTATCAATCCTCAGGTGCATTTTGGAAAGGGAGAGTCCATGGGCTTCCAACATGAAAAGGGTTGCCAGCAAAGCAAAATAGACCCATTAAGCAAGTGGCTTTCCTTGGGCACAGTTTCGTCGGTCAGGGCAGGGTGATCACGCCATTCAACTTGTTTGCAGCAATGCCGCCAGAAGGCAACAATCTCATTTGAAGATCGATGGCCAGTCATAGATCGGGCAAACTGGCACACGTTTGCAATCTCAAACCTTATTTGATGTTGCATATGTGCAAAGCACCGGCCTGCCACGAAGAAGACTCAGCTAGACAGTGAAGAATCTCGTGGGGCAAGAGGAAAGGGATCGCAGTCTTGCGTAAGCCGGTCTTGTTGGGCACCTGGCAGTAGCAGGACTCACCGACTGTTGGGGCATGTTGGGGCTGTTTTGAAAACAACTGGGTCTCTGACAAAAACAGTGTTAAAAGTGGTAGCGCCTGGACTTCAGCCTCCACGCAGTAAGTGGACAGCTTCAGGGAAAATAATTGACTCAGCCACCTGTGAAGGTCACGTTCTTCATTCTGCGGGCAATTCCCAAAGTTACCCAGCGATGCAAAAGCAGCCACCGATGCGGGAGCACCCGCTTCAAAATCTGCCAGGTTGGCTCTAGCCAGTTGAGCAACAGCTGCCACAGAGGCTTTGCCCTCTCCTATCATTCCTTAGGCATGCAAACAAAAAGCCAAAGCAATCAGCAAACTCCTGCATGACACTTGTGTGCTCGAATCCAATCAGAACCCGCCCAGGCTCGGATGTACGTTTCAGCGGTTTGGGAAGTCGGCATATTCTCAAATTGGGTTGATCTCAGCCTGGCTTTCAAGCACCACAACTAGACAGCAAACCCATCACCGGCGGGCCTTCCCGGATGCGACTTTCTGCGCGGGCTCCACTTGTGAGCACCTCAGCACACGTCACAGTGCTCATGCCGTCCTTTCTCGTTGTGTGTCAAGGCTGCAGGCGAAGGGCAATCTTTTTTCTCCGGCACGCGGACTCTCACACTGGCGGGCACCAATTCAGAGCCAACTCAATGAGGAGGCACACCCCAATTCAAAGCCAACTCAATGAGGAGGCACGACTAATGGTGCTTCCAGGGTTCCCAAAGTGCACCTAAAGTGCAGACAAACTGCCAAAACAAGTCACCCAGAGCAGTGAGCTTTATTTGTTTTGTTCCTCTGAGTATTTTTTCAAACCTAGGTGACTTGAGGCAGACCCTACTTAGATTTCGCTGCTTTCTTTGCGTCGCTCTTCCGGCCCGTCTTCTTCGACGCTCCCAGGCTGGATTGCATGGCCTTTGCAGCTGCCTGCAGGCATTGAAGGCGCGTTGGTGGAAAGGGCCAAATTGAGGCAATGGAGTCCCACTAGGCTAGCTCTGTGGGGAAGATATTTTTTTTGGGGGGGGAGGGGGAGGGTCATAACAAAACATCCATCCACGTTACCCGACTGCCAGACACCCCAGGCTTTGGGGGGGTCAGGATTGGCTTCATGGAAGAACTCTGATGGTTTTCATGTGTCCCTTGAGCAAAGCAAAACTCTAGAAGGTAAAACCAAATAGTTTCTGCGTTGCCCCAACGCAAACATCAGTGCAATTCTTTGAGGATAAACTTGTTTTTGTGTTTCCCACGTTGGCCCAAAACAGCAGCTCAGGATGTCTGCGGGAGGGTCGGGGTTGGATGGGTGGAAAAACTCAGTGTTAGCAGCTCAGGACTTCTGTGCGAGGGTGGGGGATGGAAGAACTCATATGTTGCAAATCTTCTGGGATGACCTTAATGTTTGTCGTGAAGCTCGGGATTTGTGTGTGAGGGGCAGGGTTGGTTTGGTGGAAGAGACCCCCCAAAATAGTGGTTTTCCTTTTGGTTTCTCTGAAACACCAACCTCACAAGGGTACACCAAACAAGACAAACCCATATTGCAAGTCTTTGGGGGTTTCTGCGATGCCCCTCTTGGCCAAAAACAACAGCTCAGGATTTCCGTGGGAGGGTCAGGGTCGGTTTAGCGGTTTCCTTTTGATTTCCCTTTACAACCACAACACAAGATCTCGATCCAACATGTCACCTTTGAAAATGAGGGTGAAAACCCTCGAAGCATTTGTTACCGGGCTTGTAAACCGATTCGACCAGCAATCCAAAAAGTGAGAGCTGGCCTCGGCTTGCTTGTACCAAGCGTCCTTCTCATCAATCTCTTTGAGCAGCTGTGTGTAGCAGTGGGCAGCGGTCTCCCCTGCCGCAAGATGCTTCTGAAGCTGCCTATAGATCTCCTCCATCCGATTTGAGAACACCATGAGCTTGTTGGTGAGTTCCCCGGCGTATTGGAGATCCTGAAGAGAGATGCTAAACTTCCTTGCTTCGGTAGCTGTCTTCAAAACCTCAGGCGCCCTTGCAGCTGCAATCTCATGAGTTTCCTTGGGCAGGGCCTCAATCGGCGGATCCTCCTTGACCTTCTTGGGCTTTGGTGCCTTTTTGGGCGCTGCTTCGCACTCACTTTTGGTGAGTGACTCTGCCAGCGCCTTTTGGCCGCCTTTTGGCCCCGCCTTTTGGCCCGCCGCTGAGACGCCAGCTATGCCAGGCACTGCGCCGCTTGCCAACGGGCCCAACTCTGACGTCAAGGCTCGGGTCAACTCCTCATCGGGGTTGGTGTCATTGACACGCACAGCTAGGCTTTCTTCTGTGGACTGATCCCGTCGCAGCAGGCCACCTTGCCCCACAAAGTAAAAGATCTCCTGGTCAGGGCAAACATGTGGTTGCCAGATGTTCGCGATCGAACTGTAATTTTCTTCAATTGAAGTCTCCGATTTACAAGAAGGAACCCCTGCCACTAGAGCAAAACCATGAGTCAGCGGCTGGGTTTTGCAGCGAGTGGAGGATTTAAACCCTCAAAGTCACATTGAATCATTGAGAGAAGGAACCATTCCACGGAGAGAACGTGCAAGGGTTGTGGCCAGCATGTGGAAATATACTCAATAGTACATCAAACTGTTTTTGAATTGAGGTGTAACAGTTGAGTCAGTGGCACGGTTTTTGTCTTGAGAGTGAGGGAGTGGGGTCATGATGGTTTAACTCAAACCAACTACGGTCCTCTTCATCCTGTGGAAAGTCTTCGTCGTACTCGTAAAGCTCTGCTGCCTTGAGGCGTTTGCAAAGCGCGTCGCCCTTCCTGGTGCTGCGCCGAGAAGGACCGTGTTTTTTATTCTCAGGGGAGGGACTACCCAAGACACCTGAACACAAAGAATGGACTTATGAATCAATCTGAGATTCTCTGCCCCATAGATCTCGATGATGTTCCGTTTCTTGGTGCCTTGCCGCTGTCGCCGGTGCAGTGTGGATGTTGCAGTGCGTCGCTCAAACGCCAAGCACACCCTAAGTTGCCATGCATTAGTTGTCATTTTGGCTGCCCGACAAATCAAAATAATGTTTACACAAAATGTGATGACTCAAAGCCAGAGCGCTTCTCCCAGGATCCCCCTGCGCGAAGCCACTCCTGAAACAAATCCAGTTTGGACTTGACAAACACCGGCGCGAGCTGCGTTGGGAACTGGCGCCGATCGAGACATTGTCGCGAAAAGGCATCCCACTCCCGCTTGTGAGTCTTGCCTTGGCAGGCGGCGCGTTGCAACATGAATTCTACTTGTCAAACAGCACCTGTTCGTTTTCTCTGAGTTTCAAACCTGTACCCCGTTGCTTAAAAGAGTGCTTGGATTCACCACCAGCTAGTGCAGAAAGGGTTCTCAAACATCCTCAAACAAGAAGGGTCAAGCTCGTGAAGGGCTTTGGGCAAAGTATCTGTTGCCAATGTCTCGCTACCAATGTAGGGGGCTTGGAAAGATAACCAACAGCAATGGTTTCAACTGTTTGTCACCCGCATGTAGGGGTTTGGAACAAGGGGCCTAATTACCATGCAGCGCTTTGGAAGCAAGATTTGCCCGAAAAAGGGTTTCGCTCCAATTCTAAAAGGCCAGGAGTTTAGAAGGGGTCATCAGCTTTCAAGAAACGTTCTCCACATCTTGCAACGCGTGTGAGGGGTCATCACTTGCTACTGCAAAATGTTTCCCCACTTTATGGGACACTTTCTTGATATGATTTCGTGCCAAAGTTGCTGTTTGCAAGCTTTGTCTTGTCCTCCGCCTCCGCGCTGCACCTCATCAAGGCCAACGTGTTGGCTTTAGACTTGCCCTGCTTCTTCTCCACGCTGGCTGGCGGATCCTCGCTTTCGCTGTTGTTGCCACCCTCACTCAAAGAGGTTCCTCTGCTTCGCCCTCAGAGCTGCAGGCCACCAACGCATCGCAGTCGCTCTCGCCAGCGCTGCCGCTGTCATCATCCTCGCTTTCTTCTCCTGATGGCTCTGACGCCACCTCCTCCTCAGCTGATGATTCCTCCTCAGCTGTCGCTTCCTCCCCAGCTGCTGCTGCTTTCTCCTGAGCCGGTGCTTTCTCCTGAGTCGGCGCTTTCTCCTCAGCTGCTGCTTTCTCCTCAGCTGCTGCTTTCTCCTGAGCCGGTGCTTTCTCGTGACCCGCTGCTTTCTCCTGAGCCGGTGCTTTCTCCTCAGCTGCTGCTTTCTCCTCAGCTTCTGCTGCCTCAGCATTGATCAGCTCGTTCATGCGCGCCTCCACCTGCTCGTCCAAAGTCTGCTGCGACTTCATGAGCAGGAAGTCCTCCAAACTCAAGCCTGCCTCCCGCGCATCCTCTATCGCCTGCTCAAGGTCAGCTAGCGAGGAGGGCAGTACCGAGCCACCCGTGCTTGTAGAGCCCTCGCTCATGAAGCTCATTTGCGACTCATTATCTTTGATCCTCTTTGCCGGGGGTGTGACAAAGCCCTCAGCATTTGCTGTCTCAGCCTCCTTCTCTGCTGAAGTCGCGCGCCTTGTCTGCTTCTTCTTCGCCTTCTCAGCTTCCTTAGCTGCCTTCGCCTTCTCAGCTTCCTTAGCTGCCTTCTCCTTCTCAGCCTCCTCAGCTGCCTTCTCCTTCTCAGCCTCCTTAGCTGCCTTCTCCTTCTCAGCCTCCTTAGCTGCCTTCTCCTTCGCCTTCTCAGCCTCCTTAGCTGCCTGCTTCGCCTCCTTAGCTGCCTGCTTCGCCTTCTCAGCCTCCTTACCTGCCTTCTCCTTCTTCGCCTTCTCAGCCTCCTTAGCTGCCTGCTTCACCTTCTCAGCCTCCTTAGCTGCCTGCTTGGCCTTCTCAGCCTCCTTAGCTGCCTTCTCCTTCTTCGCCGTCTCAGCCTCCTTAGCTGCCTGCTTCACCTTCTCAGCCTCCTTAGCTGCCTGCTTGGCCTTCTCAGCCTCCTTAGCTGCCTTCTCCTTCTCAGCCTCCTTAGCTGCTTGCTTCGCCTTCTCAGCCGCCTTAGCCGCCTTCGCCTTATCAGCCTCCTTGGCTGCCTTCGCCTTCACCTTCTCAGCCTCCTTCGCTGCCTTCACCTTCTCAGCCTCCTTGGCTGCCTCCTCTCTCTCTGCCCGCGTTGCCTTCTCATCATCTCTCGCTGCTTGCTTCGCCTTCTCAGCTTCCTTTGCAGCCTGCTTCTCATGCTCAGCAAGCTTTCTTTTCTTGCCAGCTTTGTCCTCGTGTTCCTCCTGTTGGGAAATGAACCGAGAGGGGCTCGGGTTAGAATCTATGCCACTTGACGAAGGTTCATCTGTTGCATGTTTGCTAAACATGTACTCGACTGCATCCCGAACTACAGGGACAAAGGTGATGGCGGGCTCGTCCTGCTTTTCCTTGTTCTTGGCCTTGTCCTTGTCAGCCTGTTGTCTTAGGGCCGAGGGCCTCTGTGATTCCTTCTTCTTTCCAGCCATTGCAGGATTCAGCCAGCTTCGCTCCGAGATTGCAGCTGGGGCAGGACAGCCGGCAGGAGGATCAAAGGGCTTATCGATCGCGAATGTTGGGGGGGAAGATTCACAGGGAAAATCAGCAGGGAAAATCACATTATCGAAATGATGATGGGCCCTGAAGCAGCTTTGGATCACCAATGTCTATCACCCGTTTGAAATCATGGGTGGAAGATTGTTGGGGGAACCTGGAACTGTATGTCACCCTGAAAATTCTTTGGGGAAGATTGCTTGGGGGGAACCCAATGTCCATCACCCTTTTGAAATCATTGGGTGGAAGATTGTTTGGGGGAACCTGGAACTGTTTGTCACCCTGAAAATTCTTTGGGGAAGATTGCTTGGGGGGAACCCAATGTCCATCACCCTTTTGAAATCATTGGGTGGAAGATTGTTTGGGGGAACCTGGAACTGTTTGTCACCCTGAAGATTCTATGGGGAAGATTGCTTGGGGGGAACCCAATGTCCATCACCCTTTTGAAATCATTGGGTGGAAGATTGTTTGGGGGAACCTTTTGGGATCATCAGGCTGCCTTTGGGATCAGCAGTATCTATCACCTTTTTGGCGTGGTGGGTGAAAAAAATGAGGGCCTTTGTTGGGGATCACCAATGTCTATCACCCTTTCAAATTTGGGAACGTGGAACTGTCTATCACCTTTGGGGGACCTGGCTTGAGGATCAGAAACTCTATGATGTGTTTTAGCATGGTGGGTGGACAGATTCAAATCACCAATGTCTATCACCCTTTTAGCATTTCAATTCATGGTTGAACTGGTCAACCCAGTGGTCTCCTTGAGATCCCGATGCACCCTTGGTCAATTCTTGACATATTGATGGAACCTGCTCGCATCAAAAGGTTTCCCTGAGATCCCAATGTGTCCTCGGTCAATCAGTTTCAGGGTCTCCCAACAATTTGCTTCTCAATACGGCGGTGTTGTCCCCCAAGCTTTTTTGAGATTCCAGCATGCCTCGGTTCTGAACTACGTCATGTCTTGATCTATTGATGTACCCTTCTGGTCTGGAGGTTTGCTTGAGAGGTCCATCAGTTCTGGGAGCCCTCAAAAGGATCTTTCATGGGCCCTGCTGATCTCAGACCCAGGTCAAGGTCCACCGAAAGAATCATAATCTTTGAGGATCCAGAAGCTGACCTTTTGTTTTTAGGGGGTCCGGGAAAATGATGGGCAATCTCTTGGGATTTTGGGGGGTCCTCCCAGACTCGGCTGTTCTCTCCCAGACTCGGCTAGTTCTCTCCCAGACTCGGCTGCCAATTTTCTCAAAAATGAAAAAAATAAAAAAAAATAAAAAAAAGATAAACACGAATGATTCGACCCGGCTGATGTGACTCAGCTCCCATTCTCGGCTTAGAAGTTTTGGGCTCCCATTCTCGGCTGACATCTCAACCAACTACCCAAATGAAGAATTGACCCTTGCAACTCTTGGTGCCATCAACCGCCCTAGCTGGCATGACCCTTCCAGCTGTCAAGAGACGGCAAGGTGACGTCCCGTGGGACGCTGTGCACCGAACCCTCAAGCTTCAATACCAACCACGTAGAAAGGTGTATACGGACGATGCCGTTATAGCCGAACCCGTGTAAACGTTGTAAGGAAGAAGGAATGATAGTTACACCAGTAGTCCTGACAATGCAGCGCAAGCAGATGTTTTGCTCTTATCGCCCGTCACGAATGTTCGCAGTCACACATCAGATCTTGAACCTCAATTGTGTCTTGAGCCAAATGGCGATCAATGGAACTTGGGAAACAACACCAACATGGACCTCAGAACAGCTACCCAATTTCGGCACGGGGCCTAGAGGGTTTTAACATCCCCCATTTGGGTCGCATTGTTCATCATGCGGTCCAAACACCACAAAACGTTCCACTGGCCACGGCTTCAACTACGAAATCGTGTCGGGCATTCTTTTACTTGCTATCACTACACCGTTCATTCGCCTTGCCAACGATGTCTGCTTTTGAAAACCATGCCGGGTTTAGTCGATTTGTGCGAAAAAGTGAAACATTAATAACTCCAATCGATCGAAGCCACACATACATATGCAGGTGTATTTATAATACACTGTGGCCCACTTCACATGACCGCCAAGACTGGTTTTCCAACATTCCAGCCCCTTGCCGCATTTTTGAGCATTGTTTTTTGTTTTTCGCGCAGCTGTCATCCATAAATGGGTTGGCCATAAATGTCCACCATGCGCGCCCGCTTGTGATCGGTCTGCATATCTCCGGCAATGAAACATCGGTGAGTAATCAATGCAAATCATAGCCATTCCAGATACCATGGACAATGCATAAATAATGAAAAGATATCATCTATAAGGTAATAGTTCCATCAATGAATATCCAGAGCGTCATAGTCATCGGAATATGTAACCATGTACACACCCAATCATCTTGGACACATGAATATAAATCATGACATAAGTCGTTCCACCGAAACAGTGTCGATGTGACGCAAGTAACAGATGGGGACTGGCCCACATCGTACCGCAATCATCATCTTCACGAAGCATACCGGTCCCCAATGGACAGCCTATGGGTACGTCGGCGGAACTCCTCGTCCAAGTTCTTCTGGGCTTCTCGTGCCCGGACACACGTCTTGTTGTAGTCCTCTGGCAACCAGTGCCCTTTCCGAAGGCACCAATCCAGCAGGGGTGTGTCGCATTTGTTCGGGTCGATGGCCGAGATGATGGCGCTCACGTTGACCGCGTAACCATTCTTGCCAAGGTTTAGGCCATCCCTCACGAATGATATATACTTGCAGTTGAAAGCTAGTGCAAAACATCTGAAAATAATATCACCCACCGGGTGCACTCGGTCCTTGACCAGGAGCTTCATCTCTTCCTTGGTGACATCGAGGATTCTCGCTGCAATCCACAGCTTGTAGAATGTGTATAGTCCCTCGCATTTGTTCACCATCATACGAATATATTCGTCACGCTCCTCAACCGATCGGAAGGCTCTTGTCCGAACATTCTCCGATTGAGAAATCTTCGTTATTGTTGATGGCAAAAGTATACCTTCCTGATCGTGCTCAGTGATGTTGGGGTACCTCCTGAAATCATTGTGATAAGGGCAGCCCGGATTCCCTTCGAGTCCGGCATTCATCGTTCTCTCCTCACCACCTTCAAACATCCCTCACATCTTGGACAGCTGGAGTGCGATAAATCCTGCCATGTACTGAGCCTCACGCGGCTCGTCAAGGCAGATCGCCATCCGTTGGGAACTTATAATGTCCCGTGACGTCAGATCGGTGTCGCGGTAATGCCAACCGCCGTCTTCTTCTTCTGACGCATAGCCGGATGTTTATCCTTGCGTGTCCATGTCGTCATCTTCTCCCGGAACTTCCTCCGCTTCGTCCTCATCCTCCTGTGCTGCCGCATCGTGGTTAGCTTCTTCCTGTGCACGCCTGGCATCTCCAGAGACGTTGGGGTTTTGGTTGTCCTCCTCGTCATCGGATTTGATGTGAATGTAGTATCTTCCGATGGATATCAGTTGTGCTTCGCACTCCAGGCATAAGCAGAAGCAGGTGGGGATCGCGGTCGCACATGATGGACATATCCGGCACCTCAATCCTTCCCATGTCTCATCATTTAGGATGACGACTTTGCTGACTTCGTCCCGGACCTCGTTGACCTGTGCGTTGAACTCTTCCATCTTGTTGTTTCGATAGAGTTCGCAAGCACGATTAACCATGTCAACGATGTAGTGCAGATTATCGGCACCTGTCTCAGTCTCCGGCATCCTCTCGCTGATCTTTGCGACGTTCTGGAGGAACATCGCAGCCGACTCTTGGGATGAGTTGACAAAGCCAGGGCAGATCTCGTTCTCCACACACTTCGAGTACGCCCTCTTGATGTCAGCGTACTCCAGGCGTTTCCCTCCGTTGCTTTTGCCAATCCAAATGGACTTGACCTCATAGAACGGGATCACGTCAAAGACCATGAAAGTCCCATTAGCCGCGACTCCAGCCCCATACCGCGCGAGGGTTGCACTGGGAATATAGATGATCGCTATCGGATCCCCTCTCCTCACGTTCCGTAGCGTTGTCTTCGTCGCCACGTTCATCTCATCCCATGGAGCAAACGCCCCGAAGTGCAGTGCTAGCCTGTTGCAGCCATCGATTCCGCCGGGGACTAACCCACAGCGTACGATGCTTGGCAGGTTTTCCACATACGTCACATGGAATGCTCCTCCGAGAGAATCACC
>CAUJNA010002743.1:0-23178 GCA_963377175.1 Effrenium voratum | reverse complement strand
GCGCTCGCGCGGCACTCGCGCAGAGTCGCGCGGCGCTCGCGCCGGTAGCCCTTTTGTCGGGTGTTCCGGGGGAACCAACAGAAAAACACTATTTATGTTTGAAGGATAGGAACCCTTTAATTGCAGTGTGCCCAATAGGGTTTTGCCCGGGAAAAGCATTCAACATGAACCCAACCAGTGAGTTTGGCGTTTGGCAACATCGCCCTTCCAGTTCTGTTCCCATTGTGTTTGGCGCAGAATGGGGTGACTTAAAACGCATGGGGTGACTTAAACGGATATGCGTAGTTCCAAGCGGCTGGGGATGGCTGGGGTGACTTAACGCGACGTGGGGTGACTTACGACGCCCGCTTGTAGAGAGCTTGCGTTTCGACCCTAGAAGTTCTAATTGTATTTCTGGCAGTAGTGTTAACCGTTGTCCAATGACATTTATGTCAATCTGAAAGCTGCGGGGGAGCAAAGGTCTTTGGTTTGTATTTGCTGCTGCTTTCAGGTTTCAAGCCATAATTCTTAGCCGCCCAACTTGGCACACTGGCGCACCAGAGAAACATTCACGCCGCATGGATGATATGGCAAGACAAAGCAGAGCTGGCAAGTCATCTCGGGCATTGATGCAGACACTCTCAGAGGGTGACCCACCAAGCCTGTTGGATGTCACCTCGTTGCCTGCAAAGTCTTTCCAACCAAGATCGCTCTTGGTCAAGGGTTCGGATTCTGAAATGTCAGATGATGTGGAGATGGTTTTGGAGCAGCTTGACTTTATGGAAGTCTTTTCCCCGCCTCGTGTTTTCTTTCCAATAGCCGGGGGTTGAGTGCTGATGCGCAGTGTTCCACGGATGACAATTGAATCCAGAACTGCTTGCTTGCGCAATCTCCGAGCGGAAACCAAAGTTTTTGATGGTGTCGCCCCCTTGCACTATGTATTCCGCCCTTCAGCGGCTGTTCAACTTGAAGAAGATGAGCGAGGAAGAAAAGGCAGCCAGGTTTTTAGAGGCGGACAACTTGTTAAATTTTGCAACGCGCCTTTGCAAATTGCAAAGCGATGGCGGCAGATATTTCTGCTTCGAGCACCCACATCGGGCAGGCTCGTGGCAACGTGATTGCGTGAAAGCAATCGGAGGATTGGATGGGACCTTCGCAGTGAGCTTTGATCAATGCCAAGCTGGCTTGGTGGCACCTGGGGAGAATCCTAGGCCTATCAAAAGGCGAACCACCTTGACGTCAAACGCCCAGGCCATCAATACCATTTTCAGGCCTCTGCGGCGCGTGTGCCCGCCTGACACACATCAAGTGATCGAGGGCAGCATTGATGGATTTTCTTCGAGTAAATGGTGTCAACATTACCCACCAGCAAGTCAGACAGTCGCCATGCCTCTGCCTTCACGCCAAAATTTAACTCATAGCCCAATGCTTGGGACCAAGGTGCCCAGGCCCAGGCTTACCTGAAGCCTCCATTTCCGCGTTCAATGCCCCTTCAACGTCAAACGCTTGTGAGTCTGCCATGCCTGGCAGAAGTGACCAACGGTAACTACCAATTAACCTTTAGAGCCGGAGGCTGCCAAAAACAAAACATGCTGAGCCCAAATAATACGAGCGTCAAACTATGAATGTCATATTATCATTTTGGAACTTGGACACCTGAGGGATATTAAAGGTGTTGATAAAAGTGAGATCAGGGAAAATCTGCGGATGTAGACATACGTGTTTTTGTACCCTGGGATCGGCGGATTTCAAACGAAATCTGCGGATGTTCCTGCTCAAAAGTCAAAACATGCGGATCTCTACATACACTTTTTTGTATCTTGACATCTGCGGGTTTTGGGGTTTGAGCAGGAAGATCGGCAGATTTCAAACGAAATCTGCGGATGTCAACATACGTTTTAATGTACCCTGGCATCTGTGGACCTTGGATTTTACAAGGCTGGTGTTACTCCTTCAAACTTAGTGGGGGTGGAGCTCTGCGGCTGACGCCGTATTTGTTATCCGTCCGCCAAGTCCATCATGAGGCTGTGAAAATCACACCTTGGTCTTAAGCATTGAACTATGAATTAAATTTGGCCTGCTACCACTCTGTTGGCGCGAAGGCAGAGGCATAGCGACCGTCTGACTTGCTGGTGGGTAAGGTTGACACCATTTACTCAAAGAAAATCCATCAATGCTGCCCTCGATCACTTGATGTGTGTCAGGCGGGCACACGCGCTGCAGAGGCTTGAAAATGGTATTGATGGCCTGGGCGTTTGACATCAAGGTGGTTCGCTTTTTGATAGGCCTAGGATTCTCCCCAGGTGCCACCAGGCCAGCTTGGCATTGATCAAAGCTCACTGCGAAGGTCCCATCCAATCCTTCGATTGCGCATGGGGTGACTTAAACGGATATGCGTAGTTCCAAGCGGCTGGGGATGGCTGGGGTGACTTAACGCGACGTGGGGTGACTTACGACGCCCGCTTGTGGAGAGCTTGCGTTTCGACCCTAGAAGTTCTAATTGTATTTCTGGCAGTAGTGTTAACCATTGTCCAATGACATTTATGTCAATCTGAAAGCTTCGGGGGAGCAAAGGTCTTTGGTTTGTATTTGCTGCTGCTTTCAGGTTTCAAGCCATAATTCTTAGCCGCCCAACTTGGCACACTGGGGCACCAGAGAAACATTCACGCCGCATGGATGTTGATATGGCAAGACAAAGCAGAGCTGGCAAGTCATCTCGGGCATTGATGCAGACACTCTCAATAGGGTGACCCACCAAGCATGTTGGATGTCACCTCGTTTCTTCAAAGTCCTTTCCAACCAAGATCGCCCTTGGTCAAGGGTTCGGAATTCGA
Organism: Effrenium voratum; assembly: GCA_963377175.1. Taxonomy (NCBI): domain Eukaryota; class Dinophyceae; order Suessiales; family Symbiodiniaceae; genus Effrenium; species Effrenium voratum. Next base: position 20,365 of record CAUJNA010002743.1, on the reverse strand, counting down.
AATGTCAGATGATGTGAGATATGGTTTTGGATGCAGCTTGACTTTAGGAAGTCTTTTCCCCGCCTCGTGTGTTCTTTCCAATAGCCGGGGGTTGAGTGCAGACGCGCAGTGTTCCATGGACCTCACCCAGGGTTGACTTTTTGACAATTGAGTCCAGAACTGCTTGCTTGCGCAATCTCCGAGCGGAAACCAAAGTTTTTGATGGTGTCGCCCCCTTGCACTATGTATTCCGCCCTTCAGCGGCTGTTCAACTTGAAGAAGATGAGCGAGGACGAAAAGGCAGCCAGGTTTTTAGAGGCGGACAACTTGTTAAATTTTGCAACGCGCCTTTGCAAATTGCAAAGCGATGGCGACAATTTGTCCGCTTCGGAGCACCCACATCGGGCAGGCTCGTGGTTTAAGTCACCCCATTCTGTGCCAAACACAATGGGCGCAGAACTGGAAGGGCGACGTTGCCAAACTCACTGGTTTGGGTTCATGTTCAATGCTTTTCCCGGGCAAAACCCTATTGGGCACACTGCAATTAAAGGGTTCCTATCCTTCAAACATAAATAGTGTTTTTCTGTTGGTTCCCCCGGAACACCCGACAAAAGGGCTGCCGGCGCGAGCGCCGCGCGACTCTGCGCAAGTGCCGCGCGAGCGCCGGGTGAGCCGTGCCCTCATCCCAATGAACATTTTGCACGCGCCCAGCACAGAATTATGCGATTTCAGAGAATGACACGCGTGAGACAACTATCTTTACATCCAAACACAACGGGCACACTCGCCCGGGACGACTTAGATCAACCCGGGACGACTTACAGCACTTACCCTGTAGCAGCTCACAATGGCCTTTTCCATGCCATGCCTGCTTTAAAGTCAAGTTCTCGCTGCGGTCATACCGCAGCTGCCGGATCCCAAGCCCACACTGTCTTGTCAGCATTCAACATCAGGCCAATATTCTGCCTGCAAGCTGGGCAGCCTTTCCCGCAACACTTGCTATGATTCAATTTGCAAATTCCTCATTGTCTGGTTGCTCTTTTTTAGCTGGAGCCGGCTCCACAGCTGCTGCTGCCTTTGGATTTGACTCCTCCCAGGGCCCGTCGTCCTTGGATTCGGAGCTGCTGCTGAGGCTGTCATAATCAGCCTCATCATCATCACGGGTGTCACGTCCATATGACCTTCATGGTCTCGGCCACTTACCTCCGGAATGCAATGTGCTGGAAAGGGGCCAACCCGCGTGGAGCTCATCATGCGCCAATGAGCAAAAACAGAAATCATAAGCGACAAAGAAATCCTTCAAAGCACTGTGCTGTGCTTTGCACTCTCTTCAAACGTGCTTATGTAGGAAGCTTCAGATCCCAACCCGCCAACTCGAGGCATTCAGAAACCATGCCCTCAGAATGCGCCTCTGGAGCGCACTCCAACTCTGAATGCGGCCTTTTCGCTGGCGTGCGCTTGTCGGACATTTCTGCCAAAGCGTCTGGGAGCTGTTCAGCCCATGGCCACGGAACGCAAATCCCAATGGCCCACAACATCTACGCGAAAGTACTCCGCACCCAATTTCAGCACCATTGCAAACACTCGATTCCAAACCCCAACGGTAACGCAAGCGGCCACGACTTTCCCATGTTGGAATCTCACTGTAATGCAAATGCCAACATGAAGCGGCAGCGACTTCAACAAGTCTGAGTATAAATATGCATCAACATTGGTAGTATTATATACATGTAATCGGGTAAGTTTTGTTCGATAAACTTTCGTTGGGGGACAAATGCCCATGGTCAGTTGTAATCACGTAAGTTTAGTTGGAAAAACTTTCCTTGGGGGTAAAAGATCATGGTCAGTTTTCACACTGTTCTGCCATTCACATTCTCATACCAATCAAATCATCATGTTAACGGCAGCAACGAATGTCAATCACATCATCACGTCAACCACATCATCGAGTAGTTCGAAAAAACATATGTTGTGGCAGTCCGCCTACTGCATGGTTAGGCGCCCTCCCATGGAAAAGGCTGGGTTTTGAAACATAGGGGTATGTTGCCCTCAAATCATCATAAACCACACATACTAGTGTTTACTTCGAGTGATCCCCACCGTCTTGACATTCGGATTGACATTTGATCTCACATATAGTCTGACATTCTATCTGACATAAATTCTGACATGTGCACTACCGGACTTCAACCGCCAGCACCAGATCTCAGTAGAACCAATATATGCGTGTGGTTCCACAGGGTATCAGGGTATCTCCATTAAATCCACCCATCCATCCTGCTTTGGCTGATGTTGGCAGTTGTCTCTATTTCAATAAGCACGCTCAGATGTACATCTGGAATGAAACAGTGTGAGAGTGCAATTGTTGATACCTAATGATGGTGGTCACATCATCATCACTATCCCCGCCAAGATGCTAAACCAATGGCAAAAGAGCAAGAAAAAATCTATTTGTAAACGAAAAATCTGAATGAAAAGATTGAGTCTTAGCAGCAGAGAGCTGGACGGCGCGGGCGCGGACTTCTCTCAGGCCTTCGCCTACGAGGGGGGGCATGGGCAACGGCACCTACCGCCCCATCCACGACGCGGTCCTGGGCTTTGAGCACTGCATGGTGGCCAAGGCCCGGCGCCCACGTGCCAAGGCCCGGCTCATCCTGGACGCGGCCGCAGCTCTAAATAAAAAAAAAAAAAAATAATAAAAAATAAAATACAAAAAAAAAAAAAAAAACCCCCCCGCCCCTTAAAAAAAAAAACTCGGCTACCTCGCGCAGGTGAAGACGGACTGCCTGCAGACGCAGCGGCTGCCGAAGCGCTTCGCGGAGCGGCTGCGGGCGCTGGAGGCGCTGCGCCACCCGGACGGCACGCCGGTCTACCGCGTGGAAGAGACGAAGCCGTTGCTGGGCAGCAGCAGGGCGCCGCGCATGGAGGCGGAGCGCCCCAAACAACGGAGGTGGAACAAGGTGGACGACCCCGTGGGCCACTGCCTGGCGCGGCAACTCCCTGCCGGGCACCGGAAAGACGCACCTGGCCCGGACCATTGTGGCGAGGCTGCGAGAGCAGGGCGAGACGGTGCACCTGGTCTCCAAGACGCACTGCTCTGACTTCCGGCAGTTGCCGGCCGTGCTGGACTCCTGGGCCGGGCGGCCCATCAGCGCGCCGTTGGAGCACAGCCAGCTCATCCGCGACCTGGCCGGCGGGCACAGGCACGAGCTCACGGAGAACATGCGCTCCGACCCCGGCATCTTCGACTTCGTGAAGTGCTGCGGGTCGGCGAGGAGGCGTGCCCCACGCTGGAGCAGGCCAAGGCGAGGCTGAAGGAGCTCTACCCCTCCAAGCCCGGGTGGCCGGACACCACGCTGGTCATCAGCCACAGCAAGCGCATGGCCGTCAACGCAGCGGCGAACCGGGCCCTGGCGCCGGAGGCCTCAAAGCTGCTCCAATTGGAGACACAAGTCATCCACATAGATTTGGGTTGCTACGAATCGGTACCAACCAATGAATGTTGCCAAACACAAAACAGCCCGCAGAGCATGAGGGTTTGGCCGGGGCTTCGCCTCATCGGGGCCGGCGGAAAGATACCCAAGGGCGTCTTTGTGGCCGTGGCGGAAGTGGAGCCGGACGGAGTGAGGCTGGACAACGGCATGCGGCTGTAGAACCAGGAGCTGCTGCGGGCCACCCGGCCGAGCCACGCAGTTACCTACGCCAGCTGCCAGGGGCTCACCCTCCACAACCGCGTCCGCCTGGACCTGGAGTCCTGCCACCACACGCTGCGCCACCTGTACGTGGGCGCCTCACGGGCCACGAGCTCCGAGCTGCTGGAGGCGGCCTAGAACGGGCAGCACGGCGCCTCCAGGGGCTCCAGCATGAGGTGGCGCACCTCAAAGAGCACGCCCCGCTGCCTGCCCATCAGCCACACGTGCCGGGCCTCCACAAGCGCGCGGCCCCTGCGGCGCGCGAACTCCGCGGGGCGCGGCGCGCGGTTGCCGGCCGGGTCCCAGAAGAGGCAGCGCTCCAGGTCAATCTTGCACTTGACGTGCTTGCCCTTGGCGCTCACCTTGACGGCGCGCTGCAGCTGGCTCTCAAGCTCGGTGCGGGCGGCCCCCGGAAAGGGCTTCTGGAAGACATCATGCTCTCGAAGACGCCCCTGCTCCAGAATGAGGCTCTATGGACATGAATTTCCCCCCCTTGGCATTGGTCTGAACGTCCAGCCCGAGTGCAAGCTTCATTGCGAAGTTCGGCTTTTTATCTCGCGGAGAAAAAATCCGGTCCGATGAACGCGCGAGTTCTCTTGGTCGTCGCAGCGGCGGTGATCTTGCTCTTTAAAAATGCCGAGACTCCTGGAGCTTTTCTGCGGCACCAAGTCGGTGGGCAGCAGGGCCTTCGAGGCGGCGGGCTGGGAGGTCGTCTCCCTGGACATCGTGTCGAAATTTGAGCCCACAATCCTGTGCGACATCCGGAGCTGGGACTACACTACGTTTCCGGGGCACTTCGCATGGTTTGGGCCAGCCCGGTCTGCACGGAACACAGCTGCGCGCTGACGACGCGCCCGCGGCGGCTCCTGAGGGCGACGCGCTGGTGCTCAGCGCCCTTGAGATCATTGCGCGCTTTGACCCCTTGATGTGGGTCATAGAGAACCCGGCCACCGGGCTGCTGAAGACCCGTTCATGGAGCGCCTGCCCTGGGTGGACGTACTGCAAGTACGGAACTCCGTACAGGAAGCAGACGCGGCTGTGGACCAACATGCGCTGGAGGCCGAGGCGAAGCCTGTGCAGGCCCGGCAGCCGCTGCGAGGCGTGGCAGGACGGCAGACATGTCCGGGCCGCGCAGCGGGGGCCGCGGCTGATGGAGGGGCAGTACGAGAGGGTCAGCCAATCACGCGAGCTGCTCTACAGCGTTCCTGCTTGCGGAGCGGCTGAGCATTCCGGACTAGGCTTCCTCTGGGCGGTGCCACTAAACACCAAAAATGGCGCAGAGGGGCACCCCCCGCCTTTTTTCTCGTTTTTTGGGCGCATTTATGGTGAAGAGGGACACCGGGGCGTTTTTTTTGCCGTTTTTGTGGCGCATTCAAAAGCGGTGTCACGCTGCATCAAAAATGAAGCAGAGGGACACCGGGCCCTTTTTTTGCCGTTTTTCCTCAACTTCAAAAGCGGTGCCACGCTGCATCAAAAATGAAGCAGAGCGGCACCGGGCCTTAGTCAAGCACAGAGACGCCCGTGCCGGAGAGCGTCACCAAGCTGGTTAGTCCACCAAATGAATGAACAGGTCCTTGCCTTTCCAGGCCCCTTGAATGGTGAAACCGGGCAAGGTCGCCCGTGGAAAGCCGGCAATGAAGCTGTGGCGCAGTTAGCCCCACGTGGCCGCCGATCGTCGTAGGTGCCCGCGAGGACGGAGAGGAAGTGGAAGTGCTCCGAGGCCCCCTTCATGGGGTTGTGAGGGTACTGCAGGCTGCCCAGCTGCATCTGAGACTCCAGGAGGCTGTCCTCCTGCCTGGCCGCGCCGATGGGGGCCACGTCCTGCCCCGGGTTGGCCAGCAAGTGGATTTTGGAGCCCGCGTCGTTGTCCCAAAAAGTCACAAACGCGCCCATGAGTTTCGTGAAGGCGCGCGCCACGGTGACGTTGTGCTCCGCCACGCCGTTCGGGACGCTGGACTGCTGCGTGAGCACCGTGGGGTAGCTGAACACCAGGGACCTTCCTGAAAGGAGCACCCGGTTGAACGACTCCACGAGAGCTGAGTCTAAAACGACCTGGGAGGCCAGAACTCGGACGTTCTGGATCTCGAAGTCGGTGCTCAGCGTGGCCCCCCCCGGGTGCGCCCCGGCGTTCTCGGACCACAGCGCAGTGGTGGCGTCCGCAAACTCAATTTCTATCACCAGGTTCAGCTGCGGCGGCAGCATCTTCCCGCAGCGCAGGATGCCCACCATGGTGGGGCGCATCAGCACGTCCGCGTAGCCGCCCTGGTGCACCGCGCGGGCGATGCGCGGGTCGTTCACTTCGTCGAAACCCTCCATGGCCTTGTTGCGGTTGTACTCTCTGCCCTTCAGCAGGTCGTGCACGGCCACGGTGCGGCCGTAGTAGTTGATGTCGTCGCAGCGCTGGCCGTTGGCGAAGACCTGGACGCGCTGGACGAAGCAGGCGGGGTTGGGCGTGGCCGGGGCCAGCGGGTTGGTGCCGTCCGTGTTCCTGACGCGGAAGGCGATCTTGATGGACTCGGGGTCGATGAAGGACGTGCCGCTGGTCAGCGGGATGCGGCAGACCCTAGAGGTTGTGGGGGAGAAGGAGCTCAGCGAGCTGGGGGAGTACTGCACGTCATGCCGCGCCGTCACGTAGCTGGTGTTGCTTGTTTTCAGCTTGTAGTCCAGGCTCTGCATCAGCTCATCCTGGGCTCCGGCGGTGACTACCTCCATGCTTGTTTATATACACGCATTTTGACTCGTACGGCGAAGCAAAACTATTCCTCCAGTGCGTATATAGATATACGGACGAGAGGAATAGCGTTTTGTGGCGCAAAATCGGGCAAAAAAGCTATTACTCCAGGGCGTATATTGATATACGGCCTGGAGTAATAGCATTTTTCAGCGCAAAACCGTGCAAAAGCTATTAGTCCAGGGTGTACATGTATGTACGGCCTGGACTAATAGCATTTTTGTTGCGCAAAAACCGTGCAAAACGAGCTATTAGTCCAGGGCCTACATTTGCGTAGGGCCTAGACTAATAGCATTTTTTCAGCGCAAAACCGTGCAAAAGCTATTCTTGCAGTCCGTATATCTATATACGGACAAGAAGAATAGCGTTTTGTGAGCTATTAGTCTAGTCCGTATATCTATATACGGACGTAATAGCATTTTGCAGCGCAAAGCCGTGCAAAACCGTGCAAAAGCTATTAGCCCAGGGCGTATATCTATATACGGCCTAGGCTAATAGCATTTTTTCAGCGCAAAACCGTGCCAAAGCTAGTGTCTATATTGATATAGGCACTGGAGTAATTGCTTTTCTCAGCGCAAAACCGTGCAAAAAAAACTCTCCCCAGGAGGTTTTTATTTTTTTTTAAGCAGCCTCAATGTCTCGCGCCAGCTGGTCAAAGCTGGGCGGAGGAGGCAGGCTCCGGCGTGACTGCCCGGAACTGGAGCTCGCCCGCGAGCTGCGCCTGAACGCGGAAGCCGCGTGGCTCGCCCAACGACTCGTAGCTGAACTCCACGCGGGCATGTCCCAAAAAATGGGTCATGCCTGTTTCCAGTTCCGACTCCACACGGGCAGCAACCAAAAAATGGTCCGTGCCTGTTTTCAGTGAGGCACTTGTGTTCTCAAGTATCACAGCCGCGCCGCCTGACACGCCACCCGGCCGCGCCACCTGCCCGGCATCGGAGCCCTGCCGAGCCCAAGGTCGGAATTGTTTCACCGAGGTCGGGATTCCGACTTTGCTCTCCCACCGAAGTCGGAATTACGACTTCGCTTTTTTGCCCGAAAAACCCATCACCGGGCCAGCGCCGGAGGTCCGTCAGCGCTGCTGTCCTTGCGGTACCGCTGACGGAGTGTTTTTTTCACCGCTTACACGCCCTGCCGTCAAGGTCGTGACCACAGGATTGTCCCTTCAATCCTGCTGTGGCAACAGGATTGCTCCCCCCATTCCTGTGCTGCCAGCAGGATTGCCCCGGTGCATTACGAGCAGCTCGGGCTTGGAACTGTTCTTCCCCGAGCACAGACTTGTGATGGAGTGGGCCCCGCTGTAGAGCTCCGGGCCTCGGGCACGTCGTTGACGCTGCCGACGAAGGGCAGGCCGTCGCGAAGAGTGCGTCTTGCAGCTCCGTGTGAAAGACCAGGTCGTGGCCCCCTCTCGTACCATAGTAGTTCATGCTGCGGCCGGGGAAAATGTAAGGAGGGTCGGCGTAGATGCACTGGTGCGGGCAGGGCAGTGCCCGCAGGTAGGCCAGCGCGTCCTGGTGCCGCACGGTCACGTTGCAGGGTGGCTGCTGCAGACGCCGCACGCTGCTCAGCGCCAGTGGCCGCTGCTGTGCGAAGGAGCCCCACTTCCCCGAGAAGCTGTTGCGCAGCAGGACGTACGAGCAGGCGGCCCGACACCCGGCACGGCCTCTCAGCCGCGCACCTCCAGGCCCGGGCGCCGGGCGGCGAGGTAGTACTCCAGCTTTCCAGAACCGAAGAAGGGAGAGGGAAGCACAGCGACGTCCCCCAGCAGCCGGTCCAGGTGAGGAGCTTGCCACGCCTTGCTCCCCATGTACTTCAGCTGCATACCAGCCCTTTAGTTTATCCCTGAAAACTCCGGCTGCGACGCCACACTGCTGGCATCGCTTCCGGACTCGCCGCCCAGCTTCCCGGCTTCAAATTTGGCAAGTGAAACAAAGGGATGGGAAAGATCAAGCTCTTTCCTGTGCCGGAGTACAGCAGCAAACAGTCCTCGGACCCCGTGGTGCCCCTGGTCCCGTGTACGGGCATCTTCCTCGGCCCCAGCAAGTCCGGCAAAACCGTGGCTCTGATCAGCCTGATTCTGGAGCAGCACAGGGGCGTGTTTGAGAGACTCTACATCTTCAGTCCGTCCATTGCCGTCGATGACGGCTGGATCCCCGTCAAGAAGTATATCGAGCAGGACCTGGGGGTGAATACCGAACGAGAGCAAGCCTACTGGGAGGACTGGGACGAGCCGGCGCTGCGCCGCATCATCCAGCAGCAGCGCAAGATCACTGAGGCGTCCAAGAAGTTGGAGATGAAGAAACTGTCTCAGGTGCTGATTATCCTGGACGACCTTGCGGACATGCCGCAATTGCATAAACCAAACGAGGTTGGGCGAGCCAGTACTAAGGGGCCGTTGGGCGAGCCAGTACTAAGGGGCCGTTGGGACAGTGGCCTCCACTTTCACAGTGGCCAACGCCTGCGCCTGCTTGGCGCGGCACGTGCCCGCTCGGCACTGTGCCTGCTCGGCGCGTTTTCCTAGGTGCTGCTCGGCACGTGCCCGCTCGGCACGTGCCTGCTCGGCGCGTTTACCTGGGTGCCCGCTCGGCACTGTGCCTGCTCGGCACGTTTGGTCACGTGCCCGCTCGGCACTGTGCCTGCTTGGCAGTCCGAAGAGTCCGTTTTTCGTGTCGGACTGCAAGTGGGATGCCCGAGCCTCCAAATTCGCAGGTTTTCGGTCGAAAGCGGGCTCCAGACGTCAGTTTTCCGCTTTCGGCCCGGAAAAGCGGCGAATTCCAGCCCGCCGAGCATGTCACCGCTTGTCACCGCTTCGTCACCGCTCTCTTTGGGGCCGAAATGAGCTCAAAATGCAGAAAAAGCGAAACCACACCGCGCTTCGGTCCGACTCAGCTCTGGTGCGGGCCTGGTCGTGCCTGGTGCGGGCCTGGAGCGGGCCTGGTGCGGCCTGTCATGCTTGGGTGCGGGCCTGGTGCGGGCCTGTGCGGGCCTGGTGCGAGGCCTTGTTCGGGCCTGTTGCATGCTTGTGCGGGCCTCAGGATTGCTGCTGCAATCCTGCCGTGGGCACAGGATTGCTTTACTCAATCCTGGCGTGGGCACAGGATTGCCCCACTCAATCCTGGCGTGGGCACAGGATTGCCCGGAAAACTCCGTCAGCGCGGTGCTACACAGCACTGCGCTCTCGGACTTGCCGCCCGGCTTCCCTGCGTCGAATTTGGGAAGTAAGGCAAAGGACGAATGGGGAAGATCAAGCTGTTTCCTACGACCGAGTATACCAGTAAGCAGCCCTCGGACCCCGTGGTGCCCCTGGTGCCATGCACGGGCATCTTCCTCGGGCCATCAAAATCGGGCAAAACAGAGGCTCTGATCAGCCTGATTCTGGAGCAGTACCGGGGCGTCTTCGAAAGGATCTACATCTTCAGTCCTTCGATCGGGATCGACGATGGCTGGATTCCCGTCAAGAAGTACATAGAGAGTTGATATAACTCAAGTGAGGGAGCGCTGCGAAAGTACAACACCCCTGCGTTATAGACCTACTCCTAAGAAAACATGTTTGAAGGACCTGTCACGGGAAACATCCCAGAGGTCCTGGACAACGGAGAGGTGACTGACGGCACGCACGTCACAGCAGGACAGCTGGCCCTCGCTCTCACGCCCTATGCTCAAGTAACTGACCTGGCGGTGAACACGGCAGCCTCCGGCAACAACGCCGCTGCCATCCAGTCCCTGGACGACAGAGTCACCTCAGAGCTGGCCTCAAAGCTGGACAGCAGCGCGCTGGCGCCGGCGATTGCGCCCCTAGCAACGGCCTGATCGCGCCCCTGGCCACCACGGACGGGCAGGTGGCCGCGCACGGAAGCAGCATCGCAGCGCTGCAGAGCTCGCTGACCACGGGTCTCTCCAACAAGGCAGACCAGTCGGCCTTCGACGTGCTGGAGGGCGTGGTTGCCACCAAGAGCACCCCCGACTCAGTGGACCAGAAGCTGTCCAACTACAGCACCACGGCGGCCATGAACGGCTCCATCGCCTCGGCCAACAACGCCACGCTGGCCACGGTGGCCGCCAACTACGGCCTCAAGACGGTGGTGGACCAGCACTCCCTAGACATAGCGGCGTGGATCACGCCGCTGGAGGTGGACACCAAGGTGGCCAACGCTCTCCTGGGGGCCGTCACCGCCGCGGCGCTGGCCTCCGAGCTCGCGAGCCGAGACGCCTCCATCTCGGGGCTGCAGGCCTCCAAGGCAGACGCCAGCGCCCTGACTGCATACGCCCTGCAGTCGGCCGTGGACACTTCCTCGGAGGTGGACTCTAAGATAGCGACGGCCCTCTTGGACGCCGTCACCACGGCAGCCCTGGACGCCGCCCTCCTCGGCAAGGCGGACGCAAGCGCGCTGGCCTCCCTGCTCTCCACGGTGGACGGGATGGACACGCCGCTGGAGGTAGACACCAAGATAGCAAATGCCCTGCTGGGTCTCGCCACCGAGGCCTTCGTCGCAGCGCAGCTTGCTAGCCGGGACGCCAGCATCGCGGCGCTCCAGGGGCCAAGGCCGACGCGACGCTGCTGGCCTCATACGCCACGAACGCCGCGCTCTCGGCCAGCGAGACCACGCTCCAGAGCGCCCTCGACGCAATCCTCGCGGAGCTCTCAGCCCTGCAGCTTTCCGGCAGCGGCGGAGTTGTTAACGCGCCGGCCTGGGCGGGCTTCACGACTTGGGAGCTCGTTCGCGGAAGTAACGTCGTTTTGCAACTTGCATTTCGTCGGCTTCCTCTCTCTGCTGCGGTGGACAACGGGCGACGACACGCTGAGCATCACGGCAGACTGCTACTCCACGGCGGGCACTGACGCCGCCATAACAGCAGCCCTGCTGGCCTACTACAACTCGGCTCAGGTAGACGCGCTGTTGGGAGACTACCGCACAGGGGCAGCGCAGGACGCTGAGACGACCAGCGCCATCACAGCAGCGCTGCTGGCCTACTACACCGCGGCGCAAGTGGACGCGTTGTTGGGAGACTACCGCACGGCGAGCGCGCAGGACACGCAGACGCAGGCCGCCATCACGGGCGCGCTGCTGGCCTACCGGACGGGCCCGGACCAGGACGTGTTCACAACCAACCAAATCACCTCGGCGCTGGTGGCGTACCGCTCAGCCGCCGACCAGGACACGGCAACGGCCTCGAGCATCGCAGCCGCCCTGCTCAGCTACTACACCATCGACGGGTTCGGCGTGGCCTTCCTCGCCGGGCGCATCCCTCTGACCGGAGTCACGGAAGGCAGCCTCTGCGCTTGACAGATAGGGCAGTGCGTCCCTTTTCCGGACGACGGAGTATGAAGGGGGCCGACGAGGTGGTGGCCCGCCAAATATAGTAGGGAGCGATCCTGGCCTCCCCACGGTCGTCTACGCCATGTCAAAACTGGACGGTTTCGCCGCCAGCAGCAGGGCTTGGCTTGCAGCGTCGGTCTGGCACCGCACACCGCGCAGGGCGCAGTGGCTGTCGGACGGTCTCACACCCTGACCCTGGCGGTGAACCCGTGGAACATCGTGCGCACCTACAACTTGACCCCGGGCCGAGAGCTCCTCTTCGCCTGCCGCTACCGGCACGGCACGGCCTCCAACTTCGTGGTGTACATGTCCGAGGCAGACAACGTCTACGACCCATTGTACGGCAGCTTCGTGGGCGACCAGGGTGCCTGGAGCACTGCCAAGATGTACTTCACAGTGCCTCCGAACGGGGTGGCGAAGCACTTTCGGCCTCGACGCAACCCTGGATCCAGGCGCCGGGGCGCTGCTAACCTAGAGGCGAGATCCGGTGCGACGTCTAACGGCCTCCCAGATCCTGGACGCAACCCTGGAGACCGGCCCAAACACAGCGGAGGATGGAACCTCGGCAGCCTCCCCTCGGCACCTTGCTTGCTGATGATCAGCAACGAGGTTTCTCGACGGTAGTGGCCCCGCAACATAGCGTGCAACGACTCGTCACGCTGGCCACCCTGGGAGAGGTGCTGCTGGAGCCCACGCTCACCACAGTAGGAAATTTTCTGGTGCACTCCAACAGCCAGAGCTCCGGGGCCTCGGCCAGCTTCACGGCGGGAGGCTTCCAGCTGGAGGGCTACGCCATGACCCTAAGCGCCTTCGCCTGGAACATCGTGCGCACCTACACGCTGACGCCGGGGAGACGCTGCTCCTTCGGCTGCCGGTACAGGCTGGGCACGGCCTCCAACTTGGTGATGTACGTCAGCGCTGCCGACAACGACTACGTGGGCGTCACCGGCACCTTCCACGGCACGGCCTCGCAGGGCGTCTGGAGCACTGCGCGCCTGGACTTCTCGGTGCCGCCGGGCGGAATCGCGAAGCTGCACTTCGGAGCCTTCGGCGGGTCTATCCCCGGGCTGGTGCAGCAGTCAGCGGGCACGCTGGACCTGTACAGCATGCAGATCAGGGCCTCGGCCTTCGAGGGAGAGTCGGTCTCCGTGACGGACCTGCTGGCGGACTCGCTGGCCCTCACGGGCTCGGCCACGCTGGACGGGCTCACCGCGCAGGGCCACGTAGGCTGCGACCAGCTGCTGTGCAACGACGTGAACTGCACGGACGTGTTCACGACGGGCGTGGACGCCTCAGGCGCCATTTCCTGCGCAGCGCTCACAGCAACCGGCACCGTCGCCGGATCCACGCTGTCGTCCACAGGCGCCGTGTCGGGCAGCTCGCTGAGCATCACAGGGGCGGCCAGTGTGGGGCTGCTGAGCTCGGCCACCGGAATCACGGGCAGCACTCTCACTATCAACAACACCGCCAACGCCGGGAACTTCACCACGGTCGGAGACGTGTCCACGGGCACGCTGACGGCCTCAGGCGCAGCAACCGCGGCGAGCTTCGCAGCCACCGGGGCGGTCACGGGCGCCACGCTGACGAACACCGGGGCGGCGTCCGCGGGCCCGCTGGACTGCGAGAGCCTGGACTGCACCTTCACGGCCACGAGCGGCGGAGTGTCGACGGGCAGCGTGGTCTGCGGCGACGTGACGAGCTCGGGCACGGTCTCCGCTCCGCAGCTCTTCGCGTCCAACCCGCTCACCGTGACCAACACCTCCGACTTCTCGGACGATCTCTTCCTGACGAAGAACTGGGCGGGCTGGAGCAAGCTGCAAGTGTCCAACAACAGCGCGGCCTCCGACAGCGGTCCGGAGCTGCGGCTGCTGGGCAACCAGAGCGCGCGGGTCTTCCTGGAGCGAGACGGTGGGGCGCACCAGTGCGAGCTCATCATGATCAACGACGAGGCGCTGGTGCAGACGAAGAGCCTCTCGACGCAGCTGTCCTTGACCACGAACCAGAGGAACCCCGGCTGCCTCGTGATCGCAGGCAACACGGGCAACGTGGTATGCAACACGAGCTTCACGAATTTGTCGGACAGCAGGGTGAAGACGGAGATGACTGAGGCCGACGTGGCAGAGCTCCAGCAGCTGTTTGACTCCGTGGAGGCCAAGCAGTACAAACGCCCGGACATGAACGAGGACCTGAGGCTGGGCTTCGCCTCAAACGACTTCGCTGGAACGAAGTGGAAGAACCTGACGGGCACCGCAAGGTGGAGCGACGGCACGGAGATGGTCACCCTCGACTACTCGCACCTCACCAGCGTGCTCTGGGGGGTGTGCAAGGGCTTCCAGGGCCGGCTGGACGAGGTGGAAGCCTGGCAGGCCCAGCGGGGCCCGAAGAACCCTTAAGAAACATGGCTGACGCTCGCAGACAAACCATCAAGGCCGTCTACGAGGATCCCCGCACAGGCTTCGGCAGCATAGCGCAGACGCTGCGGCAGGCTCAGGTGCGCGACCCCAGCATCTCCAGAGAGGAAGTGAAGGCGTTTCTGGACGGCCTCCGGGTGAACCATGACCGACCGCAGAGAGGCTACAACAGCTTCGTGCCGCTGGAGCCCATGAACCAGCTGCAGGTGGACCTGGCAGACATGAAGGCTTTCGGGGGCAAGCCCTACCCCTTCATGTTGGTGGCCATCGATGCGCTGACCAAAAAAGTGGCCTCGGAGCCGCTGAAGGATCGTCTCGCGAGCACCACCGCGGCGGGCATGAAGAAGGTCTTCCAAGCCATGGGCGTGCCGGCCAACGTGTACTCCGACGACGGCTCCGAGTTCAAGAGGGAGTTCAAGGAGCTGATGGATTTCTGGGACATCGAGAAGCAGGTGACCAGGGGCCACGCCTACTTCGCGGAGCGCACCATCCGCACCATCAAGGAGGCCATGGTGCGTCGCATAGCTGCCGGAGCGGGCCGGCGGGGCCAGTGGCACCTCATGCTGCCTGACATCTTGAACCAAATCAACGGAAGGAAGCACGCTACCACGCAGGTGGCGCCGAACCTCGCCTACTCTGACCCCGAATTGGCTGAGATTGCTCTGCGCAACATCGAGCGCAGGGCCAAACACAAGGTGACCCGCCCGGAAATCAAGGTCGGGGATATGGTTCGGATCAGGGTTAAGCCTATCGAAAGCAGGGGCTCCTACAGGGTCAACGAGATAGCCTGGAGCGAAAAGGTATACAGGGTTGTCTCCGCCGAGAGCGGGGAGATGGGGGCGAGGTTTGGCTTGGAGGGGTGCTACGATCTCTACTCTACGTCTCTACGACGTCTCCGACAGCTCGCCCGCCACTCACTGACGAGCTTCTTCACGTCGGGCCGGGCCGGGGGCTCGGGCGGGCCCCCATGATCTAGGACCGCGTCCCACGCGTCCCACCTCCCGCTCCACGTATCATGAGCCTCAAACCAGCGCAGGGCAAGCTCTGCCCGCTGGGAGCGCGTGGCCTGGTCATCAAGAGCCGGAGACGTGGCTCACCTCGCTCATGATTTTCTCCAGATCCACGCTCGCAACGAGGCATTTCTCGAGGCGTCGGACTTCCGCTTCCTCACCGAGCAGCTGCTCCTCGAGGAGCTCGATGCGGCGGCGCTGGTGCGAGCGCTCGGCCTCAAGCAGCGCATCCTCGCGAGGCCGCTTGGTGGGAGGCCGCTGGGCCATCAGAGCAGCTGCAAGGCAGGGTGCGTCCTCGTCCGCCCCGCGGCAGGCTTTTCCAGAAGCCATGCCTGCACGCATCGGAAGGCCTTGGAGGAAGTCATCTCTTTGAGCAGCTGCGGCGGGTTTTTTTGAGACCATTCAAGCATTTGGGACCATTCGAGCATTTGGCGGGCTTCTTTTTTCTTTGCGCGAGTCCAAGCTCGTCAGTGCGTCCGCTACGAAGATTTCTGTTCTCTTCCTCGAGGATCTCGACGCGGCGCTCCAGCGCCTCACGGCGCAAAGTCTCACGGTTGGCATCCTAAGCTGAGCAGCATACTCTTGCGCCATCAGCAGCAACGCTAGATTTCGCTCGCTGCGTTCGCAGAGCCGCTCCAGCGCCGCGAGGAGAGCCCCACGGTGCGCAGCTTCCTCTTCAAGGTACTCGATGTGGTGCAGGTAGTGCAGGCGCTCGGCCTGGAGCAGCGCATCCTCGCGAGCCCGCGCGGGAGGTCGCTGGACCATCAGAGCGGCCGCAAGGCTGGCAACGTCCGCCTCCGCCCACACGGCGGGCTTCTCCAGAAGCCATGCCTGCACGCCCCGGAAGGCCGCTGAGGAAGTCATGATAGCTTTAAGTGGCTGCGCGGGTTTTTTGAGTCCATTCAAGCATTTGGGACCATTCGAGCATTCGGCGGGCTTTTTTTTCTTTAGCGCGTTCCCCTTGCCCTGTCCAAATCCTCCTCAAGCTCATCAACGCGCTCACTCGAGGATCTCGTCGAGGCGCTCCACCCGCCGACGGGGAATTCTGTTGCTGCGCTCCAGCTCTTCAATGCGCTCCCTGGCTCGCTTGCGATCTCTGTTCTCGCGCTCCCGCTCCTCACGGTGCAGAGTTTCACCGATGAGCAGCTCCTCAACAGTCACCTGCGCCCGCACCGCTCGCTTGCGTGGTTGCTTGAGGAACTCGTTGCAGCGGTCCAGCTGCCTGCGGAGAATTTTGTTGTCGAACTCCCGAAGCTCGCGGCGCTGAGTTTCTTCGAGGAGCTCCTCATCGAGCTGCGCGATGAGATGCCGCTGGTGCGAGCGCTCGGCCTCAAGCAGCGCGTCCTCGCGAGGCCGGTCGTAGGGAGGCCGCTGGGCCATCAGAGCAGCCGCAAGGCAGGGAGCGTCCTCGTCCGCCCACGCGGCAGGCTTCTCCAGGAGCCATGCCTGCACGCATCGGAAGGCCGCTGAGTCGAAGTCATCTCTTTGAGCAGCTGCGGCGGTTCGAAATCAGCATTATCGAGAAAGCGAGAAAACGAGAGCTCGGGATCTTTCTTTTTTCAGGTTCCGACAGTCTACGCCCAGCATCGGCTCAGCCGCAGCGGCAGTGTCGGAGCGGGCCCCAGAGGCGGGGGCCCCACGAGGAAATCCATCACGAGGTCGAAGGGCGCAGAGCCTGGCGGAGCGTAAGCGCCCAGCATCCGCAGCTGCTCCAGGTTGCGCCAGTGCCCCAGCGGCCGCGAGTTGTGAGCGTCGAGGCCGTAGACCTTTGTTGTTACCGTCTATGTCTTCTTATGAATTTTCCGCTTTCGCTACTTTTTCGGTATTGTCGTTGAAGGGCGGAAGGGACTTTTCTCGACGGTCTCACGGCGATCTCGTGCGCCGGACTCACCCCGTCACCCTTACTTATGCGCAGCTGCGCGGCGAAGGTCGCCCTTTGCGCTTTCGTCGCAGTCCGCTCGCCGCTGCCTTCCTCCAGCAACTTCCTGTACTCGAGATGCGGACGTTCGAGATGCCGGACGTTGGTCACCGCCTTCTTGGGCACGCCCTTGATCTTGCGCTTCTCCTTGCGCGCGCCGTCGGGCTGGACCGTGAGGATGCTGTACATCTTGGAGCGCAGGCCGACATACTCCAGGATCCTGGCGGGGAAGGTCTCGTCGCCGAGCTTGCCCAGCAGCCCCATCACCTCGATTGCCTTGGCGCGCGCCGCAGCAGAGAGTGCGCTCAGGTCCCTCTCGGGGTCCTTGGACTTGCCGGCCACGTCGAAGAGGGCGGCGCCGTTCAGGTTCGCCTCGGCCATGGCGTGGAGCGGGTCCTGCAGCTCGAAGATCTGCACCATCACGGAGTCGGTGTCCGTGAAGAGCAGCCTCATCTTCGGGAAGAGCCTCCTCATGTGGAAGTAGTAGGCCTTCTCCATCATGAGCTTGGAGAGCTGCAGCGTGCGGGCGCCGACTTGGGTGGGCACGCTCACGCAGGCCTTGCTGCGGTTCGTCTTGAGCGTCTCCACGAAGGCCAGGAACCCCTCCGAGTCGTTGATCTGAAACTCGAAGTTCGTCACGGAGCTCTTGCCCACAGCCCGCTCGAACTTGACCGGGTCCACGTAGGCGTTCGTGTTCCTGAACTTGTAGGGGTTCATGCAGCAGCGACCGAAGATGGCGTTCTGGGTGAGCTTCACCACCTTCTCGGCGACCACGCTCCCCGCCGTCTTGAGCTGCCTCCGCTCGCTGTGCTTGGGCTCCATGAAGCCCGCCATGAAGGGGCTGCAGGCGAAGCGGTAGGCCCTGTGCAGCCTCCAGACCCTGGCGCCCAGCACGTCCCGCAGGAACTTGAGCCGCTTGCCGTCCACGCCCTCTTCTACGTGCATGCCGAGGAAGGGCACGTGCTTCTCGCAGGGCGACGGGGAGAGGCCGAGGCGCTCCGCCATGTTCGCAGTGTGCGGCCCGTACAGGCCCTTCCCGACCTTCATGCGCGCGGGCGGAGCCCAGTCCAAGTGGTCGTGCACCTCCGGGGGGAAAGTCGTAGTCCACGAGGAGCAGATAGCTCACCTCCTCGGAGTCGGACTCCCAGTTCAGCCCGGAGAGGCACGTATCGTGCAGCCAGCTCAGCCTTGCGGCGTTTTCTTCTGGCAGGGCGACCGACTCGCAGGGGCCGTTGGGCATGGGTAGCGACATTGCTGCTGGGTACATGGCGTTGAAGTCCAAGTACGAGATCCAGCTGACGGGCTCCTCGGAGTTGTAGTCCTCCTCGCCCAGCTCGGGGTTGTTGGCTTGAGCGAAGGGCTGGAAGATGCAGCTCAGCCCTCCCATGACAGAGGCCCGCACGTCCTGCTCGTCGGTGATGAGGTGAATGGGAGTCTCGCGGGCCGAGTGCCGCAGCATGGCGTCCCAGGCGGCTCCGGGCAGCGTGACGTAGTGGATTGGGTCGAGCCCCGACTGCGCCCGGAAGGAGTCCCGGTCGGTGTGGAGGTAGCAGTCGTGGAACTCGCGGAAGGTCTCCCACCCCATGAAATTGGCGGTGTTGACGGCCAGCCGGTGGTCCTCTGCGCTCACCGCTTTTCCAGCCAGCACGCTGTCGTAGCAGTGCTGCTCCCACACCGCAGGCATCTCCCACGCCTCGGCGCCGCAGAAGTGCTCGAAGGGCATGGGCAGCTTGCGCAGGATGCAGTCCCACGCCTGCTCCAGGTCGCAGTGCGTCCGCCGCTGTTTGAGAGGCCGTCTTTGGGGCGGAGAGTCGGGCGGCGTGCGCAGCTGCAGCTCGGGGTGAAGCGAGGCCATCAGCGGGAAGAGCTCTGGCAGCTGCTTGTGGGTGCAGGCCCTGAGGTCGTCGATCATGCTGGCCAGGCTCGTGGGGAAGACGTTCATGCTGTCCACGAACCTCAGCGGGCCCCAGCTCATCTGCAGGCACTTCTCGCCCGACTTGCAGAGGACTCGGAGGCTGTGGTGGCTGTAGTCGCCCTGCTTGATCGCGGCCTGCAGGGCGCACCAGCCGCTGAGGGGCTTTGGCGCGGCCTTGGCCTTGGCCTTGGGCTTTGGTGCGGCCTTGGGCTTTGGTGCGGCCTTTGGCGCGGCCTTGGCCATGGGCATGGGCCTCTCGGACTCGCTGCCGCTTCCTTCTTGATCGCCTTCTGCCTCGCTCTCGGTGCCGTCGTTGTCGCTGTCCTCGCCGAGCTCTTCGCGCGGCGCCCTGCAGACAGGAGAGCCCATCGTGGCGAGGTAGCGCAGCAGGAAGTGGAAGTCGTAGCCGCCCCCGTTGTGAAAGACCACTGGGATGGTCTTGGGCGTCTGGGCCGCGATGTTGCAGGAGTGGCACAGCGCCCCGAGATACTGCCCGGTGCCATGGCAGTGGTGGAGCTTCTTCTCAGCGGTCTCGAAGGACGCGAGGCACTCCCTGCAGTGAGTGGCGGCCCTGTGCTCCAGCTCCTCCTGCCGGGTCATGCTGACGGCCCGAGTTCGGCGTCTCCAGGTGAGGTAGTGGTCGGCCAGCTTGAGAAGGTCGTCCAGCATGGCGCGGACGGCGTGGAACTTGCCGTGGTGCGTGAGCCTCAGCCTCAGCTCCTCGGGTGGCACGTAGCCGCAGCGCCCGACGGCGACGTAGCAGGAAGAAGCCGCGACGGTCTGGCGCGCCGGCTGCTGCTGCGCTATGTGGACCGTCGGGGCGGGCGTGCTGTAGACCTCGAGGTCCGCGTAGCACGTCAGGGGCGCGAGCTCTGCGGAGGCCTTGCCCCTGTAGCGCAGCAGGCTCTTCTCGGGCCCGGGCAGCGGCACTTTCCGAGTGCGATCGGCTATCTCTCGATAGCACTGGGTGGCGCGGTGGCGCTGCCACGAGGCCTTCAGGGTGAAGCGGCCCATGCACCTCGGGCACTTGTACTCCCTGCAGCCGCCGGTGTTGGCGGGCGTGGCTCCCAGGGTCAGCCCCTGTCTGCTGGCCAGCGCCTGGCAGTTGTGGATCAAGCTGTAGTGGCCGCTGTGCAGCAGAAGCAGCACGGTGTGCTGGACGACGCCCGTGCCGCTCGGGGCGCGCTGCTGGAGGACGTGGTAGTACTCCAGCCCGTCCGCCCACAGGGTTCGCTGCCACACGAAGACGAAGACCTCCACCCGCCCCGCGTTGCGGAGCTCGACGGCGTCGATGTCGTCGAAGCCCACGGGGCGGTCCGTCGGCAGGCCAGAGAAGTCCACCCCCGCGTCGGCCAGAGCGGGCTGCCATCCCGCGGGGCGGCGTCCGCGGC
>CAUJNA010002742.1:0-23230 GCA_963377175.1 Effrenium voratum | reverse complement strand
AAATTTGAAAACCATCCCCAGCCCTGAAACTGCAAACTCTTTATTAAACCGTGCTAAAAAAAATGCAAAAACAAAAAAAAAAAAACAATCAGGACAAGGGTACCCCTCACAGACCCCACTGAACCACAATAATGTCATTGTTTCAGGGGACCACAATAGTTGCAAGCCCCCAGCCCCCCCTCCCAGAAAATAAGCTATCAGTTGCTTTACTCAAAAGCATTCCCCTTTCAATTGGTGGCCCACTTGCTTAAAAGCATCCCCTTTCAATTGGTGGCCCACTTGCTTAAAAGCATTCCCCTTTCAATTGGTTGCTCAACCACAGAACCCAAAGCCAAACCCCCAGTGGTAAGTCTGCTCAGGAAGAAGTGGTTGCAATACTAAAGTACAATTGCAAAAAGGAAGTGGCTGCAATACTAAAGTAGAATTGCAAAAAAGAAGTGGCTGCAATACTAAAGGAAGTGGCTGCAATACTAAAGTAGAATTGCAAAAAGGAAGTGGCTGCAATACTAAAGTAGAACTGCAAAAAGGAAGTGGCTGCAATACTAAAGTAGAATTGCAAAAAGGAAGTGGCTGCAATACTAAAGTAGAGTTGCGAAAAGGAAGTGGCTGCAATACTAAAGTAGAATTGGGCCCCAAAACCCTCCATTGTTTGGACGTCCCAAAAGTGCACCCCCATTGTTTTGGCGCCTCCATTGTTCGGGGGGGGGGGGCCTTTATTAATCAAGTGCCAACATTAATATATATATATATATAAAACACGCCCAGCAACTGGAGGTAGGTTTGGGTTTCCCTCCCTTGAAACGAACCTCAAGGAAAGTGGTTCTCACAATCAGGGTTGGGCTCCTGCCGAAGACTTGGCTGACGAGTTTCCAAGACGGTAGGGAATCACGACTAAGAACGCGGCTGGGGGGGACCAGAAAGAAGCAAATGCAAATATATACCTCTCACAAGATAAGGTCATCACCAAAGTGGGCGCTACATAGGGCCATACACAGAAAACATACACAGCAGCAAGTATTTAGCAGGATGCTAAAAAAAGTTGCCTTTTTGCCCAGCCATCCCTGAAAGACAACAAAGACAAAAACAGCACACAATGCGGTGTTCAACTGGAATGATTTCTCCATTGAAAGGTTCACCGTTCAATCAACCTTGAAAACGCAAATGCTAAAGAGGAACAAACAAGGGCAATGTGACATCACTGAATGACGACCCCAAACCAGCAGTTCGAAGCCAAAGCTACCCTCAACCTCCCCGTCATGTTCGGGCTGCGGCATCTGATCGCTGACCATAGGCATCCTCGCTACGGAATTCTCCAGACATACACAAATGGGGCTGTGGACTTCACGAACATGCCAGGCCCAAATGTCAGGTTTATGCTCAACATGAATGTTCCTCTCAGCGAATCCTTCCAGTGTTTCACTAGTTCATTGCACGTGGCTAAGGCAAAGCGAAACCTCAAGACATCAACAATCCTCGGCCAAATGGATCCGAACCCCGACAACAAGTTAAATGGTTGCAAACAGGGCAAGAACCCCGAACGGGCAGGAAAGGACAGGATCGCCTTGTGAAACCGTGACGTGCATTCCCTCCAAATCTGAGAAAAATACAACACCCACACACAAACATGTTCGATGATTTTCGTGCAGCCCGCCGCTAGCCCGTGCCGCTTGGGATTTCACAGCCAACAAAATGCAGGCAGGAGGCCTTGGCACGTCATCTTGCACGGAGAGCATATCCCAAAAACACACGCGCTGCCCATGAACAAGACCAGAGTCAAACACAGAGCAAGGCCACGTCAAGGGCAACCACGGGGAGACAAACATGCAGGGTTTGTTTTGTGGCTAAGGCTGAAACTCTTCCGTGAGTGGTCCCTCAACTGATGCTACAGATGGTTTCCACATGTTTCACCCCCCCAGAAAACTTCCCAGCCTGGGAAACAAAACGGCGCATCTCAGAAGCCGGTGGCCATGGGGAAAAAGGGGTACGCTCTTGTTGGTCGGGTGGAATCCACGGGTTACTTTGTGTCCTTAGGGGACCCCCCAAACTGGCTGGGGTTCTCCTTTAAACCACTGATACGCTTTGGATGCTAGACTCTCAGCAAATAGTGACCGAACATCCGGCGTCCTCAGGCGAGATCTTGACCTTCAATTTCTGACCCACCTGCGATAGCTTGCTGACCCCAACCCCCTGAAACCTCAAATGGGGTGGACTTAACCTTACAATACCTGACGTAGGGGTCCACAAATGGACGCAATTTCATGGCGAGCTCGTTTCTTCCCTCGAAATTGGTGAGCTATGCACTGGTTTCAGGGTCCCGCTCTTTTCCATCTCTTAACTCTGAAAGTTTCTCCAGCTTTTGATGAGTGCGTGGCAGACTTGATTGTTGTGGAACTCCCAGCTCGAACACGGGAAAATTGCAGAAATCCTTTCAGAGACCTTTGCGGGGCCGGGAGTCCATCCTTCGCTTCAGATTTATGCGACCGTTGGGGAGGTTGCAAGAACTTGGTGCATTTTTCTCGCTTCACGGGGTCAGCCACGGGGGGCCGGTGGCCATCTTTCGTCAGGCACTTCCAAAGCAAACGCACGAAATCGAACTGAACCAAAGCAATGTTGACAACTCCCCTGATTCAGTTTCTGTTATGATTTCCAAGTGGGAAACATTGGCAACCTTTCCAGCTTAAACGGTATTCACATAGAATCATGCGTTTCCTGACAAGATGGGTTTCATGCTACTTGGCGGGTGGACGGTCCATGCAAAAAAAAACACATTGTTCATGGTAGTCAGTTGAGTTCAAAAAGAAAGGCCTCCCCCAATAATCAAAACATAACACGACCAACACATTCAGAGAACAATGCGAATTCAACGCCCCACACACACACATTTCCGGGTTTACAGTACATCTTTTTACAGAGGCATTGGGCCTCGGTTGGGTCTGACATGGCAATAAGCTCCGTCCGGAGAAAAACTCGCGCGCGCCTGCATGCCCCGCACCGCTTTGTCGAAGCCAGGGACCACCTCAGCCAACTGGACTCCGAGGGTTTCGGCTTGGTCTTGGTTGACGTTGGAAGGGGAGCAAAAAATAAAATTTTAGCAGCTAAGTGGTTGGATTTCAACCACTAAACCACCATAAGCACAAATGTAAAATGTGTCCCAACAACGACCATGTGGGCACACCCCTGCAAAGTAACATGGAAGCCCACAAAAGCATTGTGCCGGACTCTGGTCTTGGGGACCCCTCAATCGGGCTGCTTACAAAGGAACTTCGAAGCCAAGAAAAAATCAAACAACAATTCATGAGCTATACACCATAGCCCCAGAAGGAAGCTCAATCAAACCGAGCCCAAAACGTGATGTTCAAATCACCAGAAACAAGCAAACGTGGGTATATATCAGAGAATCGTCTAGCTAGTCTGCCAAAACTGGAAACTCAAAACTCGGTTGCTTTCTGCTCCCCTGCTAAAACTTTAACTTTTAGTGGTTTAATAGCAAACCCATTAGTTGGCAACAAGTTAAAGTCCTAACATCCAAGCAACATGCAACAAAGAAAAGGTCCAAAGGTCAAATGGCTTAGCCAAAAGCCCAAGACATCTTGGAGCAGCACCTGTCCCAGGCCCACGGTGAAGCTGATGGGACCTTTGCCTGGTGCGACAGGCGTGCAAATCTAAGGGTTCTTGTATTACACCCTGGGAATACACCCACTGGGTCACATTTCCGGATAAAACCGTGTTATTTTGAGCCATTCTGGGTCATTTCTCAAGGGTGTACTCCCAGGGTGTAATACAAAACTGTCAGAGCAAAGGAAGGGTCTCAGATTCTTCTAACAAGGTCCTGAGAACCCTTCCTGATAAAGCGAGGGCGGGGGCGGGGGGGGGGGGGGCTAGGTTTTTCCTAGAAAATGAGGTCTGCTCCCAATCCATGAAATGCACACCAACTCAGCGCAAAATAGGTGGAACAAAAGAAACGCCCCTCTTGCAACCCATCAGTGACTTTCCCGAAAGACCCCAAGAGGACCAGATCCTCAAGGGTAACCCCCAAGGAGAAAGTGGGCTCTTCTTAGATGGTCTGGGACTTAGCTAAATGGTTAGTAACCATGGGCTTAAGCCCCCTTAACCAGGCTTATTAACCATTTAGCTAAGTCCCAGACCATCTAAGTTTGGCACCCAATCAACAATCAGTTTTTCTAGGTATGGTCCAGGGGCCTGGCGCGGAAACCTCTGAATCAGGCGCGGCCAAATGGAACGACTCAGGTTGAATTCGCTTTGGGCAACCGGGACTGCACTCAGGGGGAATGACCACGTTACTAAACCTTGTCTGAAAATTCAAAGGTGCCGGAACCTCATGACCGTTTATCTACCAAGGTCGTCAAACATGTTTACTAATGTTCTTAGCATGATAACACCACCTTTGAGCCAAATACTGAGACCCCCCCCTATTACGGCCGAGTTGAGGGTTTGACGCTTGTTTCAAACATGGAAGTGGACAGCGGGCTTCCGAACTGGGTTGGGGGTCCCTAACCTGTGTGCAATCCATAGTGGCACACAGTTACAACAACGGAACCACCATCAGCTGGCAGTGTGTCAAATATATGTACCCAAAAGGGAAACCCTGGTAAATGGAAACATGGATTAACCCTGTGGTCCCACGGTGGTTTAATTTTGACCCATACCCAGCTGGCATAAGGATGAAGCATTGAGTTTCAACCTGTCTTGGCATCGGGGGCATGACGCTCAGCACAGCCCACCCTTCATTGGATGGACAACGAGAAGCTTGCGGACTTTCTTTGTACCCCGCAACGAGGCAACTTGACAGTGAATCGAGGTAGAACGAACCGTTCCACTGGGACCCAGTATCCCCCACCCAAAAGGAACAAGTGAACACCAGAAGGATCGTTTCATCCAGGTTGCAACTGAGTTTCTGCTTGTGCATGAATTTTGTCCCCCCCTTCGAAGGGGAAGCGGTGGGGTTTCCCCAATTCATCTGTTAGAACTCACATCCTCCAGCCACAGCAAACTGGACCTGAAAATCGGGACCTCCACCCGAATTTGCGCACACGCCACGTGCCTTCCCGCGTGTCAAACACGGTGCCGTCCTGCACGAGGCGAAAGTGGTTGTGCATTGCCAGGTGGCTCAGCGCAAGCGGCGAACTTGGGGCCTGGTTTGGGGGTTGAGGGACCCGGTCATGTAAAATACCTTATTTGGACAGATGGCAACGCTTGGTGGACTCCGCTCCAGGAAAGTGACTCTGACCTCATTTGGCCCAATTGGGCTGCAAGTAACTAGCCGTCTTACAACATCCAGACTCATGCAGCTCCGTTCGTTTCCCCTTCCAGCCTTACCTCGCCAAAAGGAAGCTCCTCGCAAAGTGATGCTGAAACAACCTTATGGGTGTGGGTCAAAAATAGGTACCCAACATGGAACCCTGGTAAGTGCAACCAAAAATTAAAACCTGCCGTCCCGGGTTTGATTTTAATCCATACCCAAATGATGAAATATTTCCCCCAATCCCCTCCCCGGCCTCTGCGAGGCGGCCTTCATAGTTGACAAAGACCTGGCAGCTCTGTTGACCTCTCCGTTGTGTCAACGTTCCTTATGGACCCTCTAGGTCCTCCAGTAGAGAGGTTTTCTGTAGTCTATTTTAGTGGGGGAGGGTCCCCCCAAAAAATGTAAAAGTACACTACTGGGGGACCTAGCCCTGTGGTGGACATCAACAGAAACACGGGTTAGTCAGCAGTGTCCAACTGAACTTGAGGGAGCCGAGCTACCCAAATCCTGTTCAACCGCGACAGGTGGATAAGGTGGAGTTTAGATCGATCCACACGTGCAGCGAAGTGGCAAGTGAGGCGTCGCTCCGCGCAGCTTGCCCTCTGAAGAAGCATTAGGTATTAGTCACACTTGAGGCAAAAGCGCACTCTTGGCGGCCATCATGAGTGTTTCCAAAACTCACCTCTTGGAACCTTGAAACACAATAGGCTAATTTTTGGTCAGATCAGATCGATTCGCTTTCGTTGCGCAGGAAAATACAGGACGTTTCATAAACTGATCAGTTTACCATTTCCTTGGCCGTCTGGACTTACATATCCCGGTGTGCAGGGAATCAAGTGGATACGCACTGCTTCTTTGTTGGGCACCTTGCCATGAAAGCTTGGGGGCACATTTCTCGAGGGCATTTAGTTTCCAAGGGCATACCTCCATGAGGACACAAGTACATGCTTGAAAGGTGGAACCCAAATACTCTTCCAATCAAAACATTCTTCAGAGGCCAACACTCTCTCAAGCTTTCTCACCTACTTTTGGGTATCAATGGCATTTTAAGCCACGTAGATCAGGACTGGGTTAGTGGGTTTATAACCCTTCATGCCCGTTTTGGTGGCTTCTTGGCCGAACTTAGGCACCCAGCAAGCAGTCAACTGCTTGCTAGTGCGAGAAGTTTAAAGGGTGTTTTTTGTTGGCAAACGAAGGCAACAGCCTTCAATGTGCCCTCCCGACCACCCCGCGCCGGTGAGGTAAGCGTGCCCATGTTTTGGTGTCACTTCCTTCGAATTCAGGCCTCATCGCCCGCTTTCACCTCCCGCGCGGCCATTGCCACTACACCTGCGCTTGGCTTCCGCTTGGTTTCCTGGGGACCCAGGAGAACTGAACAAACGGCCTCAGGTTGGAAACCAAGCAAACAACGAAACCTCCATCCATTTTTGGGGGTTCCAAGAGACACCCAGATCTATTGATTTCGCCTATTCTGTGCTGCGTTTTCTGACGTTCTGAAAACGCGGCTCCAGTTCGATTTCCACCTGTTCGAGGTCACGTACCCGAAAGCAGCTGCCCTACTTCTTGGAGGACTTCCCAACCCCTTTTGTGGGTCTACGTTTAGACCGGCGACCTTTTGAAGCTTGGTATCATGACGGGGATACGTGCGACCACCCAGCTGTTAAACCGAAACGTCTGCATCCTGGGGCCTCATCATCCCCACGCACGGTCACACGATCACACGCATCAAAAGAGGACAGTGGGTGTTCCACGACGTCGTGGGACACAAGGAAGGCAACCGATGCCATAAGGCAGGCAACAGGATGGAAGAAATTGGCGTGAAACAATCCAGTCTAAGGATCTCTGATTCATATCCAATGCTGTCTTTTAAGGTTTATAATATGGGACTCCCCCCAATTGGGTCATTTCCCTTTTCCATCCTTTTCCCTTGAAGCAACCTCACAAAGGGTACCGGTGCCCAAACACGACACGTAGTGACCGACTCGGGCCGGACCCTACCCTCGTGCCTCTGCATGTGGGCCGACGGGAAGCTGCACCCTGGGGTGGCCCATCCGATGTCGGCCGTAAAACTTGGGTGTGTCTTGTTTTGAGGCCCTGAAAAATAGCAGTTTGCTCTTGGCTTTCCTTTGAAGCCAACCATTCTTTTCAAAAAGGGTACTAGTACCCCAAAAAAAACGAACCTATTTGGCTTTAAAGCCCAGAACGGGAGCTGTGCAGGAAAAACAATCTTCCTGTGTGGACACGTCTCGTGCCGTGTATGGCATCCCTCTGTTTGAGTCCGTGTTAATCTAGGGGAGACACCTATTCTGGCCGCCTCTAAAGGCTGAGCGTTGTGGATTTGTCGTTGCGCGCATGGGGTCTCCCTCTGCCCCCTTCAAACCCACCAAAAACAGGGCGTGCATGTTGACACCAAAACGATCGTTTTACCCTTGATTTTTCTTCAGAAGGGCCGCACGCCTAATAGGGTGTGAATAAATATCGCCCAAAGCAACAAAACAGGGCAGTTGAAAAGACCCAACTACCAGCGCAATGAAGGAGGATCCGCCTGTAGCGCAGGTGCTTTTTGGATTTGTATCCCTTGTTGCTTCTTGGGAAGGCCAGTTTGGTGGCAAACAACAAGTTGTTGCCAAACGGGGTTCCTCAAACAACACACCCAAAAAGCACCTGGTTTGCAAATCGTCTCAAGCACGCTGCTAAAGGTCGTTTCAGTGGCCCCAACGCATCCTTTACTGTCAGGGAGCCGGAGGCCGTGAGATCCTTTCAGCTTGGTGACTTACGAATCGGTTGGTGGTGTCCCATGCTTCTGCAAAAAAATACTTCAACCGAACCACCAAGCACCATGTGGGCCTGAAGTATCCTGAAGTGAGATCCTGCCATCTCCAGCTGGGAGCCTGGCAGCTGCCACTAGGCCACTCAGCACACCCACCCTGGAGCCGAGGAGCCGATGAGCCGATCGCTCCCGCACATTAGGAGAAACGACTGGCAAAGGTGGCCGGGCGCTTTATTGGGCAGTTGCTTGAAATCCTCAAACTTTGATCTTCGTTCCACCACCAACAAACACACTAAGAGGAGCAAAATCTGAAGTTTGGTTCACTTCCTCAAAGGGCCCCCATATCTAAGGGTTTTTGTATTACACCCTGGGATTATACCCGTGGGACATGGCCCAACATGGTCCAACATAACATGCTTGTTCATCCCGAAAATATGCCTAAATAGGGGCATTTCCCAGAGGCCGTAATCCCAGGGCGTAATACAAAACACCCTTAGAGCATAGTAAGTAGAAAGTGACTGCCTTCTGGGGCCTCAACTCAGCACAGTGGCCACTGGAAAGCCGAAAGGTCGACCAGCTGTGGTTGCAAGCGGATTGCTTTTGGGCAAAGCAGTCTTTCCAGCTGTCCCTTGACCGGGGGTTTGGCGGCTCTTGGGTTGGTTTGGCGCAATCAAATCGAAGCCTCAGATTCCCAATTCAAATTCATCTTGGTAGCCTGATACGAGGATTTTTCTCGAATTGGACACGTCCAAACATCAAGAAGGGTTCAGTTTACTTTCCCACTGAGTCGACCTCCCCCACAACTCCACTGTAGGCAACAAAAAGGCGTCCTTCCTTGGAGCCGATTGTAAGCGGGAACCCCCTTACACACAAAAAAATAAGAAATGGGACAGGTCTTCGGACCATTCCCAAGGCCCTCCGCGCTCACTGCTTCCCCCGAGTCGAGTCTCACTGAGGCCGCGGCCGTTTCAGCGGCCCGGACGCCGCCGAACGCGTCGCCGGCGGCTTCGGCAGTTGCCGCGCGACTCCGGCGGCGCGCGCGACCTCCCACGAGAGCGGCCAGAAAGCCCTGCGGCAGAGCCACAAGCTTAGAATAACCCCCTACTCTAGGGTTGGTTCCCCTTTTTCGTGGCTTTCTAGAAAGAAGGTTTTTCTGGAAAGAATGGGGAAGTTACCCCTAGACCTACACCCAACACCCACTTGTGTTCTGAAACATGATGTCAACCCCTCACTACAGGTATTTACCATGGGAAACCTGGTTTCGAATTCAGAATGCTCTGTGCCCAACAAGGCGCCAATTGCTGCTCTTGTCAACCGCGTCTTTGAACATGTGAGTCACTGTTGGACCATGATTGAAAAACAACGTCTGTGGCAAACGAGACCACTTGCACTTGGGTCTTAAGCTCTGTCTGTGAGTTGCTGTTTCCTTTAAGTACCTGGAAACACACACATTTAAGATTTTGGCCCATCTTGAAAAGTAGTCTTTCTAGGGTTCCCTCGAACATTCAATCACAATGCATGATAGCAGGTCGGCTTTGAACAGGGATAGGCAAACTAGGCGTTTGTCTAATTTGGGTCTCTCTTCTTCAGGGGACCAACAGAACTGTGGTCATCAATCCAAGCCCCTGGCAGGCTCGGCCGCACGAAGGCTCTGTCCACGTGCGGCAGGCAACTTGGAAGGCAAAAGGCCGTCTCTGGAATTTTCCTTGAAAGGTTGGATGTGCGAGGTTTCCATTGACACTGCCCTAGGTTTTATAGTTGAGAGGTTAGAATAAGGGTACCCTTTTGGCACGTGACGCACGAGTGTATTGCGCGCGTGGGTGGTAGGGCATGCCGCCCTACTACCGGTGAAATGAGGGGCATCAGCCCCGCACAAAAACCTCCGGGAGGGGCTCAACCGGAGGTGTGAAAGGGAGCCGAGGCTCCACCAACAGACGGTGACCACAGGGGAGCTTTGCAACATCCCTGTGGCCACCCCAGGGGACCGAGCAACCAAGAAAGCCCATAGCTCACTGAACCAGATGGTCAGGAACGCACAGGACGAAATCCACAAAACTCCCAGCAAATTGGGAACAACAGGGCTGCACAAAGCGCCACGCAAAGCGGGCCTAGACCAGGCATCCAAACTGGGAGACTAGCACAACGTAGCACCTTCACCCGAAGGCGTTCAGAGGCTGGGACTAAACCCGAACAGAGCCAATCCCCAAAGCAGGGATTGGCGCATGCAAGGCGTAGGATGCCGCACGGGTGCCACGAAGTAAATGCTGAGCCAAAAAAAGGACAGTCGCCAGGTAGAGGAGGCTCTGACGCGCGCAAACAGCACTCGCAGCGAAGAGTGACAGCACTGAAAGTA
Source organism: Effrenium voratum (assembly GCA_963377175.1). Lineage (NCBI taxonomy): Eukaryota > Dinophyceae > Suessiales > Symbiodiniaceae > Effrenium > Effrenium voratum. Next base: position 12,844 of record CAUJNA010002742.1, on the reverse strand, counting down.
GCCAGCTGCAACAGGAAGGATAGGAGAAGTCGCACCTGCTATGAGCAATCAGAGGACTGCCAGCGCCACTGTAGATCTGCACGGAGTCTGTACTGCTGCAAAAACTGCATATATTCGCACAATCCAGCAAGGAGGTAACCTTACCCACAAGGTACACTCCAGGAGATTGGTCACATACCCACAATGTGGCAAGTGGAAAACCCCAAAGCAGCGCGACGTCGTGCAAAAAGGCAAAAGCAATCACCTCGAAGAAGAAGAAAATGCCCACCTGGATGAGGTAAATGGCCATGACACATAGGAGAGTCACACCAGACCGTAGCACGCACCACTCTAACAGTTGCCAACAAATCCGAGTAGGGCAGGGGCCTCCACGTTGAAGAAGAGAACGGTGCTGCAGCATGGCAAGCTGCTTGGTGGACGCTTCACCGGCACATGGATGCCTAGCGAAGCCCTGGGGGCACACCTCCCGGAGGCAAGTAGCTGTGGAGCCGAAATGCCTATAAGGGTACCCTTTTTTTCTGTAGTCTATTTTAGTGGCACCTAGCTGGGGGACCTAGCTGCCAATTTTGGAGGGCCACAAAAACCGGAAATTGAGGGCCCCCGGTTTTCCCAGCCTCTCATGCAGCCGGGCCCGCACGTGCAACCAGAAATGGGCCATGGCCAAACCAGTGAGCTTTGGGGCGATGGCATCTGTCAGCCGTGGTAAATTCACCACCAGCCCTGGTAAATGTTGGAGTTACGAGGTTCCCTTGTTCGTAGTTTCAAGGCGTTCAAATTGCTTAGTACTGGCTTCCCATTCAGCCAAATCATATCAAATATCGCCACTCAAGACCAACTCAACACCAGAACATTGAAACCCTTTGTCAAGTGAGGCCGGAAGGCAAACCACCTTGTTGGGGGGGGGCCCTCCGATTTGCAGACACAGTCGAAAGGACGCTTCACCTTGCACTCCGGAAACCACTGGAAAGCATAGTGCACATATATTGGGTCTCTCCCTTTTGGGGTGGCTTGAAGGGAAACCAGAAGAGAACCACTCATTCTCGGGGGAGTCCCCTAAAGACACCACCTACATCCGGAGAAACAGCGCCAGAGATAAAAGAAGGCTTGAGGTATTGGCACCCTGTGCGAACAAGCGCCCCGGCAACTGGCCAAGTATGTCTGAGCAACTGGTCCCATTCAAGGAATCGAACACGACAGAAAATAGGGTTTAGACAAAAAGGGGATAAACATGTTTGAACATATTGGCCCAACTCTGGGCTAACAAGCTGAGCTAAGGCCCCCGCCATCACAGAGATTGGCGCCGCCAAGTGGTACGTGTAAAATGCCAAGCTGCTAGAAACAAATTGCTGTCGGGGGCTTCTTCAGTGGCAAAGCAAGTGGCTCAGTAAAGGAAAGGAAGCTCTGATCCTTGAACCAGGCTGGCCAAAGTGTTCAAGTGCTCCAACTGTGGGCATGCCGAACAAGGCGAGCATGTCTCACGGGAACCGAGCTTCGACCCGTAGACCCAGCTGGTCGAGGACTCTCTGACAAGGGGGGCGTGGAGTGCATCCATGGCTTAGAAGGGGTGCCAACCCGGTTGACCACCACACCAGGAGTTGCTGCCATTTACCCCACCCCGCCCCAAACCCCCCATTTCTGCAATCCACGGGTGGGTAAAACCGACTAGCCACTGTGAATGAATATCAACATCGTAGACTCGTTGGATGCTTGTGAAGACTCAGTTGCCCATCGGACCAAGCACAAAAAGGTCCACCTTTTGGCACATATAATAAAAAATTGACCAAACTGGGAAAACCCAAAGGTGAAAAGGTCGGCTTTGGGGCAAGTGAGAAGAGTAGCTTTCCGCAAAAGTCTGCACTTCAACCAGCCCCAGGCTAAGTGTCGATAAAGAGTTGCTTTGGCAGAAGTTTTAGGACATCCAAATAAGCAGGCCGCGGAAAACAACGAACTCACCATGCCCGGCCCCAAGTCCTTTTGGGGTGGGTGACGGACCCAAAAGGAAACCAACAGGTCATTTCAGGTCGGTTCACTCATTTTTCTCTAGCCGGTAGAATACAGACCCTTTTCCCTTTTTGGGGCAAAACATATTTTTAGTAGTGAGAGCCCTCCAAACGAACGCGGATAAGGGTGCTACAAGTTGCTACTAATCAGCTCGAAAGGAACTCATCAATGCCCAGTCGGCTCACGGCTTTTCCAAGCAATCTGTGATGCTCCATGTTGAAGCCTGCTTTATACAGCCGAGTGGCAAAGTGAGAGGCTGCCAGCGCTTGCCAAGCTTCCTCCAATCGTGGGGAAGCTGACCAGGGGGGACTACTTTTCTTTGGGGGAAATCCCTCTGCCGCACTCAGCACAGGTGCGCCGCTGCTGGCCTCCACGGGCCTCCCGACCCTTCCCATTGGCTTTCTTGGCCGTCAGACTCGGTTCCATATCTAATCTAATGTACCCTGAAGAATAAAAGCTGGCTGGTGCTCAGGGAATGAGGAATGGAATGACCCTTATAAACCATCTAACCGGTGGTTTCCTTTAAAGGAATCCATGGGTTCATTCCATTTCTCATTCCCTACCTATCGCAGCAGCCAGAAAAACAACGCATCTGCTTCAAAAAAAGTAATGGCTCCCCTGGCGCTGACTCAAAAGGCGCCTCGCTGGCAGCCCCTCAAGCCTCAAGGGCTGAACCCTCTCAAAGCTCCGTGCGCGGCCTGAATGCAGCCACAAAACGCGGGGCTGCCCAGATCTCCATATCTCGCCTGCCTGCCTCCCTATTCACCCGCCCCCGTTCCATTTCGGGGTGGGGAAATCTCAATGTCTCGCACATCCGCGCAGCTTTTTGGACAAACTGTTCGAAGCTGCAAGCTTCTGCCAAGTCACCTGCCCTTTGCTGGAAACAGGTGGAAATGCAAAACGGCAAATGGCCTTTAATGGCAATCAGAGTCTGAGGGCAAATCTAGTTGTCAGGGGTTGAAGAGGTTGGTCTGCTTGTCTGACAATAAAAGCGAGAGTAACCCTACTAGTCTAACTAAATGGCTCTTGGATTGAGCGCTGCAAAGGGTTGCAACCTGAATCGGAAAGGGACAAGCTCTTCACTCAAAGGGGCTGGGACTGATTCACCTCACATCCATGACAATGTTGGGGCCTTCCCAGTAGCTCTCGCATTTTCCAGGTTGGGGCATACAGGATCAACAAAGGGGCAGGGAAGGGGAAGCGCTCTTTGATTTTGGTGCACCGCCGCCTCTGTTTTAAGCTAGGAAAGCCCTGGCCTTCGCACTCTGACCTCTGACCTCATAGTGCATGACAGCCAAGGATACGATCCCTGAAAGAGCTAGGGCAGGCGGCCGCCCTGCTCGGCTGAGGGCTTGGTCGATGTTCCTTTCCCAACATCACCCCACCAAAAGGTTTTTCTTTTAACAGCTGGCTCAAAATGCTGGCTCAAGATACTTATACTGGCATTTTGGTATTTACTTACTCAACCACTGGCTCAAAAAGAATGCATTTTTTTGACTGCAGGGACATATGCGCCATCCCTGGTGTAGGCCGTGGCCATGGTTCCCCCTCAGAATTCCACGACTTCTTGTCTTGAGTCGTGGGTAGGTGATTTCCTTTTGATCCCCTTTCAAAACCGTCCAACAAGTGGGTCTCCTATTTTGAGACACACCCATGTCCACAAAAACGGGAGAGACCTCTCAATCTTCCCATGTCTTTCTCGAAAAAAAGTCTCATGTTCCCTGATCACAGGGGAACATACCTGATATGATGCACTCCGAGGCATAGGGAATGAAGACCGACTTGTAGGGAAACATGCCTCGTAAGACATACCGAGCTGCCGAAAATGCGAGTGAACAAATCCTGCATTTGGTTTTACTTGTTGCGTTTTCCCGAGGCACCTTCTTGTTCGGGCCATCTGAAAGGGTTCAAGTCCCGAATGGTTCTACTTTGCAGCAAGCAACCATTGACTCAGCGGGATTTAGCGGAAGCTCATAGCTGAAGGGTTCGTGATCACCCAAGCTGTGAGTTGCTGGCACAGGTCTGTACCCGTGCTTCTTTGACGCCACTTGCTTTTGAGCACCCTCCAATGGATGTTGCGCGTTTAACAACAAACAAAAAAATGCCCTACTGCAGTTCTGCTCGGTTGCTTTCTGCTTCCCTGCTAAAAGTTTAACTTTTTTTAGTGGTTTAATGGAAAACCCATTAGTTGGCACAAAGTTAAAGTCCTAACATCCAAGCAACATGCCCCAAAGTCTGGGTCGCTGCAAACTGCCTTTGAATCTGAAACTCCCATCGCATTGAGAGCGGCGCTGTGAGCGCGGAGCTCTGCTTTATCTGAATGGCCTGGCCGGTTTCGAAAAAAATCACTCTCGACCCTTGTGCCCTGACCAAGGGAAAGGCAAAGTGAAGGACCACAAAGGTATCTCACTGAATGGCCTGCACATCTCACTCAATGGCCTGCATGGATTCGAGTTGCCGAAAATGTCAAACCTCCAAAACCCCTTGCTCAGTCGTAACCCTTGGAGGGCATCCTGTGCGCAAATCCCAACGAACTGAAAATGAGCGCCCCTCTAGTGCCTAAACTCGGCCCCTTGGTGGACGCCTCCCTGCGCGAATCGCCCAGTTGCGAGGGTGGCAAACAGTGGCCATGCAGAATGGCTGTCAGCAGAACTGGTACGCTTTGAACTGCACGGGCAAATTGCCCCATGCCCCCTTTCTTTTCTCCAGCAACCTGGACCGAACAATTCAAGTCTCGGATATCCTTGAAAGAATGGCACAAAATAAAGTCCAAATCCTCCAAACAAGCCAGGCATTCCCGACAAAGAAGATCATAAGAAACCCATGCAATGTAGTGCTGATATTATAGAAGTTCTGGTTTTCTGGAGCTATGATCCTACTTCCTGATGAGCATATTTGTATTATTATAAGGACTGATATGAATATACCGGAGAGTCCAACGATTCATCCAGATAATAAATCCGCCGACCCCATGCCTGGTCCAGAATGGACCATGCTTTCGGCATGGGGGCGGTGTGTTCTGTGTTGCTTTTGTTGATATGCTTTCTATAAGTTTAATGTGAATATGATTATGTAGATATATATATATATATATATAACCTATAAGTCCCTTGGGGCGGCCCTTGGGGCTGGTTTCTACGTCGGCTGGATTTCTGGATTTCTGGATTTCTGGATCTCTGGATTTCTGGATCTCTGGATTTCTGGAATTCTGGATTTCCCCTCCCCCCCCCCGCCCCCCCCCCCCCCTCCCCCCCCCCCTACCCCCCCCCCCCCCCTCCCCCAAAAAATAGAAGAAGTAGGGGGCCCTGGGGGAAGGTCTGTTGAGGGTTCCTGTCTGGTTTTTATGTTCATCTAAATCTGTGTTCACCCTTATTCGTTTTTAAAAGAGGGTTTTTTAGGAGCTTATTTATCGTTTTCCCGTTAAGTTAATCATTTGGGTAAATTGTCGCCCTGTTCATTGTTGGGCTGGGGGCCGACTTTTTTCATTTGAAAGAGTTAGCCCTTTTAGTAGTTATCAAGTTCTGGGGTGTTGGTGGGTCGTTTGTTTTCTTTGACTTTTATCTCTACAATTGTTTATTTTTGTTCTACACTCTTGACAATATTTATATCTTCTTCCACTTTTTACATTTCCAAATTCATCAATTGTTTTATCATAAAGGCATCTGTTACATTTGAAGAATTCACCAAAGCCTTCTGTTGCTTTTTCTTCTGTCATTCCATAATTATTCATTATAGCTTGCTTCACAACCATTCTTAATATATTTTAACAGCTTCTTTTTATGTGATTCTTATGTGATTGTCTAGCTATGTTTTATAGGTTAAAATTACAGTATAATGAAAGGTTATAAAAGTTTATACTGTTCAATCATATTACAATTAAGTATTATGATTAAACCATGAAATCATTGTTTCTGTTTTCTATACATTTCAATTGTAATATGTTCTATAGTAATGATTTCGTGTCGTTTCATAGTCTGGTTTATTTCTTCAACTATTTTTTCAATATAAAACTGCAATGACGCTCTACTTGTTATCTTGTTCTGTTTGCTTGATGCATAAGAACGACAGTTGCAAATATTAGAATTATACATAATTTTTATACTAACTTCTATTCCAACCTGTATTTCTTCATCATATTTCATCATTCTTAATTATTCGTTTGGTGGTTTCAACGCATGCGAAAGTGCTTTATCACCTTTCAAACATATATTGCTAATCTAACGATATCTACTTTCTCCTACACGTTCAGTGTAAATAGACCGTTCCATTTTCCTTTGTAATAATTCCGCTTAAAAAAGCAGAACAACATGTTTCATCTTCGCCACCCTTCTCACTACCATTAATGTAAGAAGTGATGATTGGAAAACTAAGCCTTCAGGTACGCTAGCGCAATTCTCATCCATAAAATTATTCTCTGACATTTAAACCCTTACTCATTTTTCTCTTAATATATAAGGTAATATTTCTTTAAGTAGTTTTGGCTAGGGGGTTGCTGGTCAGCTGGTCTGGGTTTCAGGTTTAATTTAAATGTCTTAACCTTCTTGTTAGATTATAAAACAATGTTTAATCAAATTATAATTAAATATTATGATAAAGTCATGAAATCATTGTTTCTGTTATGTATAAATTTCAAATGTAATATGTTCTATAGTAATGATTTCGTTTCGTTTCATAGTCTGTTTTATTTCTTCAACTATTTTTTCAATATGAAATTGTAATGACGCTCTACTTGTTATCTTCAACCATAATGGAAAAACAAAAAATATGTGTGATGATTACCCCTCAGTCAGGGTAAGGGCTACCCCCGAAATCTGGGCAAGGGTAAGGTTTATACTGAGAGAAGGGTAAGGTCTACCCCAAAAACGGGGTAAGGGGTACCCCAAAGCTGGGGTAAGGGGTAAGGGTTACCCCAGAATCGGGGTAATGGGGTAAGGTTTACCCCAAAATCGGGGTACACCACACCACCAACACCACCACCACCACCCCCTTTTCTCCCGCCGCTCCCCACATTTGCTCTGTCCTGCGGTTGGGAAGTCATTCAGAACATCGCCTTCAACACTGTCGTCTATGAGTTTTTGGTTGAGGGAGCGGGTAGGGATTGTGGTCTTTGCTTTTGTTGTTATCCCAATCCCACCAAACAAGGACCACAAATCTCCTCATTTCTCAACTCCCCCAAAACCAACAAACACATAAACTCTCAATATGTTCAGTTCCACCTCATATCCCCAAACCCAACATTCCAGTTTCATCCCCAATCCCTAAACCCCAATATACTCTATAAGACAAGAGAAACGAAGAATATCTCAAAATATCAGTATTGATATTTGCATTTTTCAAATCAAGGGAAATGACACTAAAACCCAAATCCCGAGCAACCCGACCAACCGAGCCTGTACCTGAAAATAATTCTAATAATTTCATATTATTAGAACTATTTAGATAATAATTTTATGGAATAATGCCCAGAAGGCAGTGAATTGAAAGCATCAATAAAAAACCTTTTGTTTTCGTAATTACTCAGACTTTGCTTAACTAGAGACATTGAATATATTTGATGTGACTTACTCCTAAGAAAATTATATGTGATTTCGTGCCTTTTGTTTTGAAATAATGCTTCGTGGTAGTTCTGATACGACAGTTCTTTTTTCACTTTGTGTTTCACTACACCTTTTGATTTCTTATGTTCATCATCCTCACCGTGAATTGTGAAGGCATATGATTTAGGTTTTAATGCAATGAATTTTCTAATGATTTTTCCATTCACTTCGTCTAAACATTCCTAAGACCTTTTTATTAGCTTTGTCAAAGCATGGATGTTCAGGTGGATAGTCGCTAAAATCCATGTGTTGCTTTATATCATTGAAATCCTTATAGACATCATCAGTAATTGTTTGAATTACATAACTGTCAGTATCAGTATAAGCCAGTTTTATGTTTTCCTTGTATTTTTCTTAAGGACATCATAGTAAAACTGCAACATATGTAATTTGCTTAAATCTAAAATGCTCATTCCCAGGAAAATCGGTTTATCCAATTTAAGTTTCGCTTTAGTTCTTTCAACTCCTACCAGATTTTCATTTATAATAAATCTGTTTTTGAATGTTGGGTTATTCACACATTTTTCATGTCTAACTTCATTATTCACCAGTTCAAAGTCCATATGGTTTCTTTTGTCCTCCATGGTTTTTCCATACACCGCGTTATTCATTAATTTGAATACATCTTTCTCAAAAGCGCTTTTGGCTTCTTTCCTTTTACCAGTGTTGAAGTCAATCCACGGTTTCAACCATGCCCTCTGTTGAAATTTTATTATCCTATGGACTTTGGTCATTTTCAATCCCATTTTCAATTAATACTGTAAAGTCTTGATATGAACCACATGGTTTTCTTTATCCTTTAGATTTAATATTAACTTTCTTGTTTTCTCGTCCTTCGGGGTTTTTCCATCATAATATATTTTGAAGACTTGCTTTTGATAATCGGAAAGCATGTTCACATTTACATTCATTATTTCAGGTGCTAGTGGGTAGTCGGAGTGGAAGTCGTGCAATGTTTCGGGATATTCCAAATCAACTTCCATAACATAACCAAACTCATCGTTTTCATTCCAATTTTCAACACTGGGCGTTTTCTTTGCCCACTTGATATTTTTTAGCGGTAACTTCTGGGACATTGCTTAACCATACAAGTTATTAGCATCCAAGTAACTAATATAATTTGATGGCTTGTTCTCATCATATGCTTCTCCCATATACTTATTATTTGCCACAGCTAATTTATGGCTTACCTGACACATACCACCTCTCATTCCCTTTTCAACCATCTCAAACATTTCTTGGTCATGCAATTGTTCTATTTCAACACCAGTTTTTAGAAGCATCGCTAACGTATAATAATGAGCGGGGTCTAACCCGTAGTATTCCATACACAAGTCTCTAAAGTTTTCAAATACATCGGTCAGTAGTAAAACATCAGTTCTTAAATACAGGTCGTGATACTGCCCGAGTGTTCTAATCCCGAAGTGCTTCCATACTTTCAATGCCCTTTCATAATCTTTATCACTTACATGTTCTTCACTCAATGTACTGTAAAACGCTCCTTTCGGTGGTAAAGCCCTTTCCTTAAATCTTTCAACATCATCAAAGTAGTCATAGGGATAAATACCCGTATCAGTGAATAAATCCAAATCTTCATCGGTTTTAACCTACGGGTTTCTAACGCTGTATCTGAAATTGTTCTTCCAAGTCTCACGCTTGTTATCATCCTCATATTTACTCAACTTCACCAACTTATCCAACAAAGACGATAAGAAACTGAAACTGTCCTCGAAACAAAGATTTTTAAAACTGAGCGATACATTCTATTTTAGAATTCTTGTTCAGTTCGTGAGCCTTGTTGATGATTAAGTGAGCATCGTAGTTTTTAAGGTTATGAAGAAACACTGGGATTTTAAAATATCTCTTACTAAAACCAAGATTACAATCATCGTGGGCGCATCCTCTGTAAGCTCCAGTAAAGTGACAATGGTCACGAACCTTCCTTCTTGAAGGAAGGGAAGTCTCGTGAGCCTCTGGCGAGGCGTCTCGAACCTTCTTGTCCTCAGGTTTAAAATCATTTCCACAGATAAAGCAATTAGTAGCATTTTCAAAATCTTCCTTGTCCTTTTCAATCATGATTATCTCTTTTACTTCCTTCATCCTACTAATAATATCTTCTCTGACTTCATTGATTTTTTCAACAAACTTATCCATACAATCTTCACCCCTGTATAAGTAAGGCTCACTACTTCCGGTTATAGCATTGACTACATTAATCATAAAATCACACGGACGATGATTTTGATATGCTGTAGTTTTAGCTTTTGCCGATTTGCTTTTAACATCAATTGGCACAGTTAGGCATTCAAAGTCGGCATAGATTACGAAGGGTGCTTTAAGTTTCTTGAAATGGTTTTGGAATTCTATTGTTTCACATGCTTTTGGCATTTCTATTTTTTGACCCTCAACTGCTAGACATCCCTGTTCTTCGTGTTTCTTTAAAAGTTCTTCTGATTGAAAACCATGAGAGCAGGTTCTACAATGATACTTTTTAACTTTCTTTTTGTTAGTCTGACTACTCATTAACTTATCGTAATTTTTGATATAAGCGTAATGTGATTTAACTTCATCTTTCGCTTGTGGGTTGTTGCTTCTTTTGTATAATAAAATGGTATTACTATTCGCATCGGGGTTTATGTAATAAACATTGACCGATATGTGTTTGTTCTGTTCTTCAAATAGTCCAATCTCATCATTACCTACTGGAAAGTCCATATTATCCCACTTGATGAAAGTATCATTAACATATTTCTTATAATGATACATGTCGCAGGGATGGTCTTTTTTGTATAAATCATAAAATCCACATTGAACGGAATACTTAAAACATAAGTCGTCCTCATTTTTAATATTAATACAAGCCTTTTTGTTTGCCACCCAGTCGGGTAACGGAATGAATGATGAACCACGGGTAGGATTGTATCTATCAGAACTGATGACTAACTTTTCAACTTGGACAAAAACCAAACCCGACTGAATGTATTCGGCTACTTCAATTTGTGTCTCAATGTCGTGTCCAATGTTGTTTAAGACGCTGTTTAACTCATCGGGATTATGAATATTGTATCTTCTGCTTCTTGACCGCCTTTGGATAAGTTCGTCGGCGGGATTTTTGAATGATAAATCGATTTCCACGATTATTTTCATGTTCGGGTTTCTGTTCAGGAATTCGGCCAGTCGTTGCTTCTGATATTTCAAGTAGGATAAACCTTTCATCCCCTTTAATCTTATATCACTTACCGAGTAAGTGTTGGCGTATCCCTTGAACGCTTGTTGCTCGTCTGTGTGTTTGGACTTGAAAACGCTTGACATAATCCTGTAAGGGTCTGCCTCTCGTTAGTCTTAGATAATTAGCACCTTTCATTAAAAGACTGTGCTTTCTGTAATCATCACTCCTCGCCACTTCCTTGAGTTTCGTGTTCAATACCTTTGAAACTGGTTTGTTCTTATCGTATCTGTAGGTCTTATCGCCTATTTTGAGTTCGTGTGCTTGACTCCCTTCTTTTTGTATTAGTTCGCCTTGTTGGCTGTTTAGAATGAAATCTATGGTTTTTCCTTCTGACATTGTAACCATGATACTATACTCTATATGATATAAGGTAATTTCTCTTTAAGTAGTTTTTCGGGCTGGGGTTGGCTGTTGGAGAAAATGGGTTTCGGGTTGAGAATGAACGCATTAATCTTATTAAGTGTTTTTAATAAGATGAAATGATTATATTTTTCATAATGCGCATTGGGTCGCGAACTTGCAAACAAATTTTTTTAGATTTCTTGTGTTAAGATAAATTTGATTTGCTTGAATATCGTGCCCATCCGCCGTCCTCACAAGTTGAAGACTGTTTTAGTTATTGTTGTAGTAGTTGTGGTGGTAGTTCTTCTGGTCGTCCCTCCACCTCACGGGTTGCTCACTGTCCTCGCTTGAAGTTTGGTTCTGTGCGCTTATCATCTGTAAGACTAAGTCGTTTTCTGCTTTCATCAGTTCAACCATCAAATCAAATTCGTCATTTGTTATTCTCTGTTTTCTTTTACCGTTAATGAAAATTCCTGTCATTTTGCTATATTAGGGCGTTTTGTGTCTTTAAGTAGTTTTTAATTTTTTCTTCTGCCTGCTACTTTTTGTAAATTTGTGCTTTCTGGGCTTCTGCTCCTGCTTCTTGTTTCCATTTGTTCCCTCGTCCATTCACTACCTCTAGCAATTTCTTGGGGCGAGTTGCTCCTGCTTCTTGTTTCTAATTGTCTTCTGTTCAATTGATTACCGCTGGCTCTTTCTTCTGGTGAGTGACTTCTGCTTCCCTGTCGTCTTGACCAGAATGATGCCCTCGGTTGTTCTTCTTCCTGTTCTCGTGATTGTTCTGATGGAGTGGATGACTTCTTACTTCGTTGGAATAGTTCAAATACGCTCCTGTCTTCTCCACCTAAAAATATGTTTCTTAACGATTTTATTTCTCGGCTTTCCTCTTTCTTATCTTTTTCGGTTGATGCTGATGACGATGATGATGTTAAATGAAGACTTTGTAAATCTTCCTGCTTTTCATCTTTTGGTTCATCCTTTGGTTCATCTTTTGGTCCTGAAGTTGCATTACTATAAATTTCATCAGCAAAATCCTTTGCTATGTATCGTGTTGTTTGTGCGTCTGCCTCGCTGTTTTCATATAACTGTGATGTTGGTGCTACTTCATCAAACATATCAGGGAATAATTCATGTTGAAGAACTTGTTTGTCAGTTTGAACCCTAGCATTCAACCGTAGTCTCCTATCGTATATTGAAATGTCAAAATCGTCAAAATCTATATTATTAATTGACAAGTCAATTACCTGTCTTTCGGGGATGATTTCAATTTTTAATCTGTGTGTCATCGCTTCTTTCAGCATTTCCTCAAATGTAGGCCGTCGTCTTAATCCATAATATTTATCGGTCATATTTAAATAGTATATATTTTTTTAAACTTCCGCGGGTATTTCTGTAACTGAACCATCCATCACGGTTGGACGATCTTCTTTTTCCTTAGGTCGGTGGGATGGAAATCTGAGTTATACACTTATCATTGTAATACCTGACTAATTTCAATCTGTGTTTTCCTTTTCTCTGATAAAAAGCACCTGCTATTAATTAAAGCATTATATAACTCATTGAATTCTTTCATGAAACACTGTCTTTTATCTTTCTAAATCCTCTTTTCTCAGTTTGTCCATGACTGTTTTCATCTCTTCTGGTCTGATTGCAAGTTAAGCGGGTGTTAGTTCAA
>CAUJNA010002741.1:0-23245 GCA_963377175.1 Effrenium voratum | reverse complement strand
TGACTCCTAGCAATGACTCCTAGCAAGGACTCCTAGCAATAACTCCTTGCAATGACTCCTTGCAATGACTCCTTGCAATGACTCCTTGCAATGACTCCTTGCAATGACTCCTTGCAATGACTCTTTGCAATCACTCCTTGCAATGACTCCTTGCAATGACTCCTTGCAATGACTCCTTGCAATGACTCTTTGCAATGACTCCTTGCAATGACTCCTTGCAATGACTCCTTGCAATGACTCCTTGCAATGACTCCTTGCAATGACTCGTTGCAATCACTCCTTGCAATGACTCCTTGCAATGACTCCTTGCAATGACTCCTTGCAATGACTCCTTGCAATGACTCCTTGCAATGACTCCTTGCAATGACTCCTTGCAATGCCTCCTTGCAATGACTCCTTGCAATGACTCCTTGCAATGACTCCTTGCAATGACTTTTATGATGATGATTCCTTGCAATGACACCTTGTAATGACTCTCATGAGAACAACTCAAGTGAACCCAGCGGAAGAACCCTTCGCCATGCTTTCGGGAAAAATAAAAACAAAAAGCAAAAACAAATATAAACAAAAAAATGAAAAATAAAAGAGAAAGGAAAAAAGAAAGAGAAAACAAAAAAAAAGAGAGAAGAGGAATTGTTACTAGCGGAAATGTCCGAGGTAGAGGTAATAATTCCCCAAAAGTGCCGTCGGCCCCCGGGAAAAATCAACCAATGGTAAGCGATAAAACGGCACCAAGAAGAGAAAGAAAAAAAGAGAGAGAGAAAAAGAAAGAAAGAAAAAAGATTTATATTTCTCTTTCTTTCTTTCTCTTTCTTTCTTTCTCTTTCTTTCTTTCTCAGAAACAAAAAAGATAGAAAGAATCAAAGAAAAAGAAAAAGAGAGAGACAAAGAGAGAGAGAGAGAGAGAGAGAAACATGTCAAACTACATGCTTCACTTTGCACTCTTGTTGCATGTTCACTACCGCAGGCCTTGAGCTTACTACTCCGCATGAGTCAAAAGGTTGGCAGCTGCAGACTACATTGGTTGACTGTTTGTTTGAACACTACAGCACTTGCACTTGTAAGCAAAGTAACAACCGATTTTAACGTGGTAGCGGAGCTGAGATCCTAAACATAGGGGAGCTCCAGTAAGCAGTAAGTACTACAACCACAGCAACAGCAGTCACATGCCAAACTACTACGACATGTCAGGAGAAGCAGCATCAGCCTCAGCACAACAAACTACAGGAGCAGAGAACGGGCCAACAGCAGACACAGTAGGAGCCACGACTACGGGAGCAGGAACAGAACAAGACAACGACGTTCAGAGACGACATAGATACAAACTGCCACCACCCTTCTTCACTGGTGACTACTCCCAGTATGAAGAATGGCTGTTCAAGCTACAAGCATACCTCGGCCTCATAGACCGAGACTTCGACCTGGTGCTACAACTAGCACAAGTGGCTACACGACAGATTGAGGACACAGACATCACAACACACATACTCGACCCTACACAAGCAAGCAAAGCAGTAGACCTCTCCAGAGATCTACACTACATCCTCATCAACATCTGTCAGGGAGCAGCAGCTACAGTAGTAAGGCAAAACCGCTACAACGCAAACGGATGTGAAACACTACGACTACTACACAACAGGTTCACAGTAGGAACAAGGAGCGTTGGTTACCTTACCAAACTACTGGAACCCACATTCAACGAAGCGCAGTTTGAAGAACAATTTCTACAATGGGAATACGACATCAACCGCTACGAGAAAGACAATGGAACAGCACTACCAGATGGAATCAAAATAGCAATACTACTCAACAAAACCACAGGAGCACTGCAGCAACACCTCCAACTGCGAGCTGGACAGATCACGAACTACATCGAGATCAGAGCACTCATCCTGGACTACTACAAAACGATTTCAGCCTTCACTAGATCTACTTCAGCAGTAGGAACAAACTACTATGGAGGAACTGCACCAATGGATGTTGACAACATATGGAGGAAAGGAAGAAGCTACAAAGGCAAAGGAAAAGGAAAAGGCGGCTACAAAGGAAGCAAGAGCAAAGGCAAGTACAGGAGTAAAGGATACTACAAAGGATTCGACAAAGGCAGCAAAGGAAACTACAACAAAGGAGGATACAACAAGAGCAAAGGAAAAGGCTACTCAGGATCCAAAGGATATGGGTCAAGCAAAGGCTACAAAGGGCAAGGAAACTACAGCAAATCGAAAGGAAAAGGAAACAACAACTACACAACATGCCATCGATGTGGCAAGCCCGGCCACTGGGCACAAGACTGCAGAGTGCCGGTATGGCACATAGGAGAAGGAGAAGAACTACATCCACTAGAACAAGAACAAGCAGATCACGACAACAATGATGAACTACCTCAGGATGTGAACGACACTTGGGACTGGTACTACGAAGGAGAAGAAGGACAACACGAGGTGAACTACATGGAGGAGAACTGGAACGACTACGACTATGACAACAGCTGGGATTGGAATGACAACAGCTACGAGGACACAGCGAACTACATTGGAGGCATCAACGAGTCACACCTCACCATTGGACACATCAGACAAGCAAAATCACGACTACACAAGCACAACTCCAAATCACTACTTGGCAAGAAAACAACACACACAACATCATGGAACGACCACAGCAAGAGCTTTCAACAACTCCTACAAGAAGACACCACACAGCTACACTTCGACATAGCAGCAGCAAGACAACAACAAAGGAACAAGAAGATTGAGGACACTATCACCCACTACATCATGTACTCCAACTTCAAGTCATACCACCACCTGTTGATCGACTCAGGAGCATCTACACATGTTTGTCCGAAGGACTACGCACCAGACCTACCGCTACGACCTTGTGGAGAATCGGTTCCACAACTCTACACGGTTACAAACAAGAAGATTCCTGTCTACGGCATCAAGTACGTTCCCTACAAGCAGGACAACTTCAGGATCATGATACCCTACTACGTTTGTGATGTGAAGTATCCAATCCTCAGTGCATCAAGACTACTTGATAGAGGATATGGACTTGACTTCACTCCACGACACTGCACCATCACACATGGACAACAACAAGCACACCTCATAAGACACTCAGGACTTTTCTACCTACGAGCAGAGAAGATCGACATCCCTACAGGATTCGACATCTTCCCAATGACTACAGACAATGGAAAATCCATTGCTGTGATTCAACCTACAGAGAAAGCAGTACAACAACAAGAACAAATCGCACCACTCACCACACAGACCAAGGACTACGACAGATCCTTGGTGGAAACACTGACTACTGGAAACTTGATGGTGACTACGCCATCAGAGTACACAAACGACCACGCAAAGCACTGTTCACACCACACAACAGTGGCTGCCCAATACCAGAAGGAGAACTAGATGATTGGCGACTAACCATCATCAACAGACAAGGGCAAGAGCAAGAACAACTACAAGAGAACCCAACACAACTTTCCAAGCAAGAACTACAACGAAGACTAGAAGGTGACAACTGGACTGGAGAAACCAGATTCAGAAGAAAGATAACACCTACACGCAGAGCAACATCAAAGACCACACCAACAAGGCAGAGCTCACAACCACAACGGCTAATGGACACCAACCAGATCAAAGATCCAACTACGAGCGCCACAAAAGATATGGAGACCTAAAGCAGCACCTTCTACAAATCTTGACACCACACAACCAAAGGAGACAATCCACAGACCACTCACAGCACAGGAGGACAACCAAGACTACTGGGAAAGACAAGGTGAATACTGGATAAGACACCACACAACGCTTAGAACAACTCTATTCACTCCAACAGATGGACCAGGACATCCACCAATCAGCACACTTGAACCTCACAGAACTACAATCACTCACAACAACTTTGGAGAAGTTTCGCAACGCAAAGATGACTGGACAGTCATGGGCAACGCAGCACTACCATTTCAATGGAAAGGAACAACAAGGTTCACCGTGAAGAAAGACTACGAGTACATCCAGGAGAACCACGATGAAGAACAACAACACGAGCATCATGAAGCACACAGAGCAAGAGGACTGCGACAACCACAGCAGCCCACTCCACAACAAATAGCAGAACACAACCTTACACATCTACCATACAGAAACTGGTGTCCAATTTGCGTTCAAGGCAAAGGACGCCAAGACAACTACAAGAAACAACAATCACGACAACCTGTCATTCAAGTAGACTTTGCCTACATCAAGTCACAACAAGACTCAAAGACCACACCAGTACTGACAGCAGTTGATGTTACTACACAACTGTGTATGGCAGTATTGGTTCCAGACAAATCATCAATGATGGACTACATGGTCAACAACCTACAAGCATTCATCTTTGAGTGCGGAAGAACACAAGGCATACTACAAAGCGACAACGAAGACACACTCAACGCACTTCCAAAAGCTACAGCAGCAAAAGTCGGCACAATGAGTGTACGACATTCACCTTCCTACAGCAGCAACAGTCAAGGAAGCGTTGAGCGACTACATAGAACACTTCTCGGACACATCCGCGTCGTCAAAGCTCAGGTTGAAAGCAACTACAGCATGACGATGTCCACAAAGCACTGTCTACTACCTTGGATAGTACGACATGCAGCATGGACGGTAAATCGCTACGTCATCCACTCAGACGGCTACACAAGCTTTGAACGCCGCTGGGGAAGAAACTACGAGCGAGCAATCTGCGAATTTGGCGAGACACTACTCTACCTTCCACCACAACACAAGAAACTTCCGAAAGCAGACCTACGGATGCAGAAATGCATCTGGCTCGGAAAAGTTTCCGAAACCGGAGAAAACTACGTCGCAACGGAATCAGGCGTACAAAAGGTACGAACAGTACGGAGACTACAACCGGACTTCAAATACGACCTCGCACTGTTGAACAAAGTCTCCGGCACACCATGGGCACCACGACGGAACACCTACAACCCATCGTTCGCGACACTCTTGGATACGCAACTACAACCGTCAGAGAAAAGAAGGTCCACGCAAGATTTCGGACAACAAACGAACGCTACGGACGACATCGTTGCGGAACCCGCAACAAAACAACAACGCACTACACCACCTCCACGACTTCCGTCCACATCGACGTCAAGTTCACGACCACTACCGGATAGTCCTATGGCTACTTCACCAACTGGACGACAACATCCACCACTACCAGCACCACCTCGACAAACACTAAGACGTTTAACTCCGGAAGAAGTAATGCAACCAACTAAAGCACAGAAGACCTCAAAGGACACTACAATCAGATCAACGGAGCAAGCAACCAAAGAACCACCACCACTACGACAGAAAATCAACGCAGTGACACTTCCCAACGGAAAATCCATCACTCCCTACACAAACGACGATCTACGACGAAGTAGATGCGTCTACCGTCAACGACAACGTCATCAGAGAAGCGATACCTACAAGATGGGTACACAGAAAGAAAGGACCAGGAGCACGAAGCCGAATCGTCGCAAAAGGCTACACCGAGAAGATCGAGGACGAAGACTCCGTCTACACCTCTACACCAATGTTCACGACACTCCGGACACTTCTCGCACTACAAATGTCACGACCAAACTGGATCGCGCGACTAGGTGACGTCTCTACAGCATTTCTACATGCACCCATCGCAAAAGACCACGACGGTAAACAACGTGACGTCTACCTTTGGCCACCTAAAGAACTTTGTCCACAACAGGACAAAATCTGGCGACTAAAGAAAGCCATGTATGGACTACGCAGTTCACCGAAAGCATGGCAGGACTACCTGGCTGAAGTTCTACAAAAGCTCAGCTTTGTAAGACTAAAGTCAGAACCCAACGTCTACACCAATGCGACTCGCGACTGCTACATCATGGTCTACGTGGACGATCTACTAGTACTTGGAGACAAGACCGCAGTCGACTCCACTTTCGAGGCCGTCCAGAAGCAGGTACTACTCAAGCACATCGGCTACCTCGAACCTGGCAAACCACAACAATTTCTTGGAAGAAACATCGACCACTTCGGCAACTACTGCAATCTTGGACTAAAGGACTCCTACATCGACAACATGATCGAGGAGTCTGGAATGAACAACTGCAACTCAGTAAACACTCCAGGAATTGCACACTACAAACCAACAATAGAAGATGAAGCACTACTTGACCACGAACAACACAAAAGGTACAGAAGAATTGTTGGCAAACTTCAATGGTTAGCATACACACGACCAGACATTGCATACTCCACAAAAGAACTAGCACGAGACCTCACAGCACCTACAGAACTTTCACAAAAGAGAGTCAAACATCTACTACGCTACTTGCACGGCACCAAGCACTACAAATTCACCATAGAACCAACAACAACACTCAGAGCAAACACCAACAACATCCTGGATCTCGACGTTCATGTCGATGCCGACTGGGCAGGATGCCCTACTACCAGGAAATCAACTTCAGGTTTCAACATCATCTTTCTAGGAACAACAGTTGCATTTGGCAGCAGAACACAAGCTACAATAGCACTTAGCTCAGCAGAGTCTGAACTCTACGCCATTTGCACAGGAGTTAATGAGGGACTACACCTCAGAAACTTCCTACTTGAAACCAACATTTGCAGCAAGCTAAACCTACGCATCCACACAGACTCCACAGCAGGCAAGAGCATTGCTACACGACAAGGCACTAGCAAACGAGCAAAACACATCGACCTCAAATTCCTCTACACACAAGACCTCATCAAGCACGACATCATCAGAATCCTTAAGATCAACACACTCCACAACAGTGCAGATTTGTTTACCAAATACATCAGCAAAGAAACACTACACAGGCTCATCCAGAGCATTGGAATACGCATCTAGCACTACGAACGACCAGCACAGCAGTTTCAGAACAACAACAACGACTTTGGACATTTCATGTATGTAAGTAGCTACACGTAACACGACACTTTTGGTATGTAAGTAACAGTAACTACATGTACTTTCACTTGCACTTTTGGCGGCTTGAGTCAACACTACAGTTGTTTGTTTTACATGTCTGCATTCGCCGACTGCCTGGTAGCAACTACTTAGGCTCATTTGTTTTGCCCCGTTTCACTACATTTTGCATTCCACTGCAGCCATGGCCGCTCCATCTACTGCAGATGCTACGATGGGAGACGCCACTACGCCCGACAGGGCGACTACACCTGAGGTGGCGGTCACTACAGACTCCAGTGACCATGGAACTCCACCACCTCAAACCTACAACGACTCCAACTACCACTTCAACCATTCTACACCCGGCAACACCGTCTACTACAACCCGACCACAGTGATGGACCAACTACACATCACTGAGCACCAGACAACCACTGCACCACCACTGCCCGACAACATTCCCTACACTCAATTTTTCACTGCATTTACACTTGAAGAGTATCAACTACTCTCACAACAACAAGCTACTCCACTGGCACAACTGGACTACACACGACCCATTCACTGCATCCCTGGAGATCTTCGGATGCCACACTACAATTCCACACTGCTCAGCATTTCACTACCTGAAGCAGCCAATGTCCACTACTACCACACGACTTCACTCCACACTACAACTGGCGACAACACCAACTACGTCATCATCCAACTCCAGATTGAACAACCACTACTCCTGAGGTACCTCACTTCAGGACAATTTCTACACTTCACAAGGGACTACATCTCCTACATGATGTCGGTACAACACAACTACTACCTCCCGACTACAACACTGCCACAGACCATCTTCAAGGTGAACTACAACATGACCACCTTCACTGACAACTACAGCCTCAGGAACAACTACGTTTGGAACTACCACATGCCACTACTTCTACCTGAACTACTCCATTACCTTTACAACCGAGACCAACTACACGACTTCCAGCACAAAGCAATCACTACAATCCTCTGCAAAAGCATCCAATACTACGGATTCACACTACTCACAATGACCAACCTCACACAACACCACAAAGCACTACTACACCGCTTTCTACGGGACTACGACCAACACATGTCGTGTCCCGAGATTGATGATGAGCGACTACGGGGAGCTCCAAACTACATGACAACCTTTTTCACCACCAACTACTACGCGACCTTGGACAGTCGACTACAGATGGTCCAAGCCTACCGCACCCAGAAATGGGGACTACATTTTTGAGCTCCTGCTCTACTACAACGAGTGCCTGCCTTCACTACTTCCGTCCAGCGCCCTACATCGAGCTGGAACCTGAACAGCGTGAACTACTGAGCGCAGGTCACTACTTTTGCCAATACAGTAGAATTGATGAACAACAATGGTTTTCATCACTACTGTCAATCCATGTTTTGCACTTCAGTTAAAAAGGTACTACAAAGACCTTTTCACTGAGGGGCCGTGTCAAACTACATGCTTCACTTTGCACTCTTGTTGCATGTATGTTCACTACCGCAGGCCTTGAGCTTACTACTCCGCATGAGTCAAAAGGTTGGCAGCTGCAGACTACATTGGTTGACTGTTTGTTTGAACACTACAGCACTTGCACTTGTAAGCAAAGTAACAACCGATTTTAACGAAAAAGAGAGAGAGAGAGAGAGAGAGAGAGAGAGAGAGAGAGAGAAAGAGAAAAAGACGGAAAGAAAGAGAAAGAGAGAGAAAGAGAGAGAACGAAAAACAGAAAGAGAAAAAAAGAGAAAAAGAGAGAGAAAAAGCAAAAAACAAAGAAACAAAAACACCAAAAAAACGAAGAAGAAAAAGAAACAAAATGAAAGAAACAAAAAGAGAAAAAAAGAAGAAAAAACACAATAGATAGAGAGAAAGAGAGAGAGAGAGAGAGAGAGAGAGAGAGAGAGAGAGAGAGAGAGAAAGAGAGAGAGAGAGAGAGAGAAAAAGAGAGAGAAAAAGAAAGAGAAAGAAAGAGAAAAAGAGAGAGAGAGAGAGAGAGAGAGAGAGAGAGAAAGAGAGAGAGAGAAAAGGAGGCAGGTAAGCAAGCAAGCAAGCAAGCAAGCAAGCAAGCAAGCAAGCAAGCAAGCAAGCAAGCAAGCAAAAACAATAGTAGAAATAATCAAAAATAGAAAAATCAGAAACGAAAAGAAAGACAAATGAAAGGAAGAAGCAAGCAGAGCTTGAAAGGGAGATGCGGCACGCGACAACGCGGAAGTGTGCCATCTTTATAAACCGACCCGCAAAAACAAGCGCAGACAGACAGAAAAATAAAGACAAAAACAGATATAGACAGACATGGCTATGAATCTTTTTAGGGGTCTGTAACGCGCGACGCGCCACGAATCTTGTTACGGAGGTCTGTAACTGAGGTCCTTGTTACGCAGGTCTGTGACGGACAAACATTTCCTGACAAGCTGTATCAGTAGCACAGTGTGGTGCAACACAACGAGGTATGTAATGGCTATGTAACGAGGTCTGTAACGAGGCAAAGCTAGGCGAGGGACGCAAAGCGCGCCTCCGTAGCTCCAGCTTGATTGCAGCTACTCAACGCAAGCCAAGCTGCGGCGAAAAGCAGGGTTGCTGGGTCTGGCTGGGGTTGGGTCTGGAACGAGGTGTGCAACGGCTATGTGTGCAACGGCTATGTAACGAGGTCTATAACGAGGCAAAGCAAGGCGCAAGACGCAAAGCGCGCCTCCGCAGCTCCAGCTTGATTGCAGCTACTCAACGCAAGCCAAGCTGCGGCAAAAAGCAGGGTTGCTGGCCCTGGCTGGGGCTGGGTCTGGAACGAGGTGTGCAACGGCTATGTAACGAGGTCTATAACGGGGCAAAGCAAAGCGCAGGACGCAAAGCGCGCCTCCGCAGCTCCAGCTTAATTGCAGCTACTCAACGCAAGCCAAGCTGCGGCGAAAAGCAGGGTTGCTGGCCCCGGCTGGGGTTGGGTCTGGAACGAGGTATGTAATGGCTACGTAACGAGGTCTGTAACGAGGCAAAGCGAAGCGCAGTACGCAAAGCGCGCCTCCGCAGCACCAGCTTACTTGCAGCTGTTCAACGCAAGTCAAGCTGCGGCAAAAAGGGGGGTCGTTGGCCCGGGCTAGGGTTGGCTCTGCAACGAAGTATGTAACGGCTATGCAACGAGGTCGACAACGAGGCAAAGCAAAGCACAGTTTGCAAAGCGCGCCTCCGCAGCTCCAGCTTGATTGCAGCTACTCAACGCAAGCCAAGCTGCGGCGACGAGGGGTGTGTAACGCGGGGTGTGTAACGAGCCAGCTGGTCTTGTTACAGAGGTCTGTAACGAGGTCTGTAACGATGTCCGCCGCGGCTTTGTTACAGACCCCTCAAAAAAATTCGCTGCCACATTACCAAATAGACAAACGCGGACACGCGAAAATAGACAGAGCAACACAAAAAGACACAAAGAACTAAAGACGAACAACAAACGCGGACACATAGAGACAAACACAGACAAACCGAAACAACACGAGAGACAGAGAGACACAAACAGACAGATAGAGACAGAGAGGCACAAACATCAAAAAGAAACAGATTGGGATACAAAGAGATGCACAAAGATAGACGGAGAAAAACAGATATTACGAAACAGGTAAATACGGACACACGGACCCCCCCCCCCCCCCCCCCCCCCCCCCCCCCCCCACCCCCCCCCCCCCCACCTCCCCCCCACCCCCCCCCCCCCCCACCCGCCACCCAAACACCAGACCACCACACCACCCCCCCCCCCTACCCCCCTCTGTATATCAATACTCCACCCCCCCCCCCCCCCCCCCCCATCCCCCCCCCCCCCCCCACCACAACCCCCCCCCCTCCCCCCCCCCCTCGGATCCCACACACGGATAAGATCTGGGCGGACACAGAAGAGGCCATAGATACAGAGAACGCCCGACCACGAAATTTTCAAGAAATTTCGGATAGGTCCCCAAAAAATTTCCCTCGAAATTTAGCCCGGCATTTTTTCGGAAAGCCGCCAAATTCTGAAGAAATTTGCGGGGGTAACGTCCGGAAACCTAAGAGCCGCGTCGCCGGAAGCGACCCAAAATCCGGGAAAATTTGGCCGGGTTACGCCGCGAGAACTCTAAGCAAAGTTGTTAAGAACCTCCGAAATTTCAGCAACCCCCAAATTTCGGCGCCTTCCGGGCCGCGCCGAAGTGGCGGAGCTTTGTGACAGCCGGTGAAATGACCGGAACAAGCCCTACGCGAGACAACCCCCACCCGCATTGTGATGCCACCCCCCGCACCCCTAATCCCCCCTGCCATCCCTCCCCCCATCCACGATCATGGCCGCGCCCCTCCCCTCCCCCCGACTCCCCCAGCTGCAACGGCTAGCGCCCCGCGTCCCTCCCCCCTCCGACCCTCCCAGGAAATGCGACTCGAGGCCATAAGGTTTTAGACGTGCCCCCATATCCCCCTATTCTCCCTTTACCCCCCCCCCCCCCCCCCTACGTTCTACGCCACTATTATCCTAAGACAATATTTGGCTAAACACCGGAAATACGCGCTCACTCTTAATATATATTTGTGGATAAATGAAAGGCCGTGCAAATGGGTACATGCATGCTCTCAGAGCTGCAGTGAAGATTTCAAAGGCGGCCTTGGTCCAGCCCAAATGTATGATGCATTGGGGACAGTACAAAAAATTGAAGTGATCAGGCGAGCATTAAAACCAATACTTCGCTCAAGACAAAGCCCTTTGCGCATGCCGCCTATCCCTCCCAAGCCCTTTGCCGCTCTCCAGAGTATGTGTATCAGGGGTCCTCGATGTGATACCCCCCATTGCCCAATCCCGGTGGGCCGCGCCCCCCCCCACCCCCCCCCACCCCCACCCCCCCCGCGACCCCCTGCGCATACTCTCTGATCATGACGCGTGTTCTGCTCTCAGGCCCCTCTCGCCACCCCCCCCCCCCCCCCCCCCCCCGAAACCTCGCTACCAGTCCGTTCTTTGTCCAACATGGGCGTGGGTTCCGAGAATCTTTAGAGGGTAGGCTCGCCCCAGCCCGCTGGATTTAAACACTCAAATCAAAGCCCGTGCTACAGTCAGCACAACTATGCTCCGAGTCAGTTGCACATCCCTCATGATATCCCCACCCCCACCCCCCAGCACAAAAAAACAGAACGCGGCCTCTCACCACACAATTCTCTGATCGTCCAAAAGATGCTTCCCCCACCTTCCTCCCACCACCAGTCACCCCTCTCTAGCATCGCACTCCCACCACTCATCTTTTGCCCCCCCTGTGTCTGTTTGCCCGCTCCACATCGCCCCCCCCGCACGGTAACCGCCCCGCGCCCCTCCTCTGCCCCATCACCCGCGCAACACCCCCCCACCTTCCTACGTTGATTCCACCAATGCGCACACTGCCTTTTAGCCAGTTGAGTCTGTCGCCTCCCACCAGTGTGTGTGACACATTCAAACAGCGAGTGGCTCAAAGGTAGAGAAAAGATCTCCGAAGAGCTGAAGAACAAACAAGAACACCGAGACGTATGCGATCCCGAGTTTTGAGCCACATCCCATTTACAAGACACGCCCCAGCATGCTCCCTATTTCGCTGTGAACGACATCACCTCCTCAATCCTGATGTCTTTTCAAAGCAGATTCGCACAGTGACAGGTGATGTCTAGACATCTGAAATAAGGGAAATTCGGAAATGGCTGTGGCTCAAAAAACCGGTACCAAAAAGGAACCCTGGTAAGTGGAAACATGGACCAAAACCTGCTTAACCCCTCCGATCGTTGAATTTGAGCCACACCCAAATGGAGTCAGAACCGCAGGCGCCGGGGTAAGCGCCAGGGCCGTCCTCGCCAGACCCCCTCGGGTTTTCGCCCTCAGCGGGTCACGATGCGCTTGAAGCGCGTGAAGAAGCTGCTGGACCGCGCCGGCGGCTTCGGGACCTGGTGAAGCCAGAAGCCCGAGATGGCGCGGTGGTTGTCGCATTTTTTTGGTTGGAGGGTGGTGTTCAAAGCTCAGATGCCCATGGCAAACAAAGGGCACCCCTTTTTTTCATGGGGAAGTTTCAAGGGCAACCCTGAACCGAATAAAAGACAAAAAGGGCACCACTGGGCAACAGAGAAAGGGACCTCCGCCAGGCAAACATGGAGATGCGCGATGAATTTCGGGCAGTGCGGCTTCTGTCCAAGATGAGAAGGTCCAGAATGACCCGGAGAAGCAAAGTTCTTCTGTCCGAAAGCAAGCTTTTAAAGGCTGCTTGCCGATGTCTCCCCTCCCACAGTGCCTGACTGGTCTCGATCGAGCCAACACCTGCCACAGCCCGGCTTAGAGAAAGGGGGAGGGACCTCCGTCCTCTCGAGCCAAACCTGGTCAGTGAAAGGAGCACAACTCACGGTTTACCTTTTACCCCGAAAACTTGGGTCAACCCTCAAGGACGAGACCTTCCAAAAAGCAGCTGCTGTTTGTTTTGGGATGGCAAAGGCCAGGGCGGCGGCTTGAACCTAGGCCTCGATTCGAGGGAAGCCTGGAGCTCTGTTTTGTCCAGTCGCAGAAAAAGCCTCCCCCAAGTCCCTGGACCCTCTCTCTCCCCGAGAACCGACGATCGCGCCTAAGACTCCACCGACGCTTGACGCAGTCATCGACTGCGAGCCCCTCTGCAGAACAGAGGGGCTCGGGCAGGGACCGCTCCCCTCGCGGCACTTCGACGCATCGGCGCAATCCGATCAAATCTGGACACTTATTCAAGGGTGGTATCCCAGGACCCCTTCGAATCGAAATCACTATGCCCGGCTTCTGCCTTTTGGGAAAGCAGTGAACAGGGATGCTCCGGGTGGTCGAAAGCACCTGGGAATCACAAGGAGAAATCTGCGAGCGTGATCTTCAAAGACGTCGCTTTTGATCTGCAACATTCGCAGTGAACAGGGCATAAGGGATCCCCAAATGGTGAGCTCGTTTTACTCCCCGAAGCGGTCCCCTTTTCTTTGAGGCAAGCACTGAGCTCCAGAAAGCATCACTGGAAAATTTGGTAAGAATCTCGATGAAACTCTTTAGCTCTTGGCTTGCTTGTAGAATTGAGAGGATGTTTGATGTTTTTATTATTATTTTTAATGTTTGGGTTGTTGGACAGTTCGGAAAAGGACATGATTCTTAAATTTCTTTTCTGGAGCGCAACCTTTTTTGGAGCCTTCGAACCTTTTACCTGCTGATCCCCTTGCTGGATTTACCGATATTTTGGTGATGGGAGCCCTGTAAATCCTTTTATCGCTCTTGCGTCGTTTTCCCCGGCTGGTTCTTGATATAGCGCTTACTTCGCCTTTTTAATCTTGCATCTTGGGTGTGGTTCCGCAAACTCTCGCGGCTGTGGGCCAGAGATCTTTGAAATCCACTGCTTATCTAACTTGGGCCTGTTCAAGTCTCAAGGAACAAGGGCACGGCGGAGAAAATCGCTCCTGGGGCCCCAATTTCAGTTACACCCCCGAGTGAAGGCCGCGATTCGCCTGTCTGGTGGGGGAGAAGCCCATCTCCATCTCGCTCCCCTCTTCCTCCTCCTCCTGGAACTCCTGACTGGAGCCCCTTTCGATGTTTTCCTTTGAAGAAAACAGCTGGTGTTCTGACCCATGGTTTTCAATTCAGAGGAAAACCGTGAGAGAAGTGGCGGATTGAATGTATGCACGCATGGGAACGTTCATGGGCTGCGAGCGAGTCGTTTAGGTCATGTCTCCATGGAGAGCACCATGAAAAACTGAAATCCTCATGATGCCCAACCCCCCTTGCAGCCAAAACCAGTGCATCTGAACCAGCAAGACAGAGACGGACATTCCCTGTCATGGAGGAAGCAACGTCAATCCAGTCAAATTTTATCCATTGCCACAAGCAGTGCGCACGCCAATCTGGACATTCGAACGCCAGATTGACCCCCTCTCAAGTGCAAGCCAAGGGTCCGCAACTGGCTGTAACCGCGCAAAGCCTCAGCTGTCGCACGCTCGCACGTACGCAAGGAGAAAGAGAAAAGAGAAAAGAGAGAAGAGAGAAGAGAGAGAGAGAGAGAGAGAGAGAGAGAGAGAGAGAGAGAGAGAGAGAGAGAGAGAGAGAGAGAGAGAGAGAGAAGAGAGAGAGAAGGAGAGAGAGAGAGAGATGTGGAGAAGGGAGAGAGCCTGAGCGTGGGTTGTTAGGGTTGATAGAGAGTGGAGAGTTGTGAGAGAGAGAGAGAGAGAGAGAGTGGTCTGCCCCTGAGGCGTGACTATTTGAGACATCGCGACAATCTTCCCTGTGCCCTGCACGACCCAAATTCCAAGGTGGGAAACAAGTATCCCGAACATTGGGATTAAAAAAAAAAGAAGGAAAAAAACGACCTCGGCCCGCTCTCCAACCTCGCAACCCAAGCCGAACCTACATCTCTCTCGCAAAAAGAAAAGCGCGAGAAGGGTTCTGGCACATCCCATTCCTAGCTGGGCTCTTCAAAATCGAGGCTTGGCCAATGCATAGTTGCATAGTTCCAGAATCCCCACAGTCCTCTACAGAGCGAGCCACTGCAAAAAGCCCCAAATCCAAATCCCTGCTCCTAATCCATAGTTTTTTACAGGGCAAGCCACTGCAAAAAAGCCCCCCCCCCCCCACAAAAAAAAACAAACTGCCCTACAGGGTACTGCAAAGGGGCCCTGTAGGGCCCCAACTCCCGCGCTCCCTGGCCCTTAGCGCGAAAGGCTGGCGGTCTCGGACTTCTCCTCCACCAGCGGCAGGCTGCAGAAGGCCTCCCGCAAACTCGCTTAGAAGTCTCAGAGGGGAAAATCGCCGGGCGGCCGAAACCACGAACTTGGCACCTGCCAGGGGCCCGGTCGCTTCAGGAAATGCATCTTCCGGGTGCCCCATGGCAACGTGGGAGGACAACACACCTTGAGCGAATTTTGCCAAGGGATGTTGGGACTTAACTTCTTTTCCCCACTAATGGAATGGGCTTTCCGTATTAAACCACTAAAAGTTCGTCAACTTTTCGGGCTTCGAAATGGCAGTGATTCGCGCGGAAAATGCGGCAGCTCTCAAAGCCCCTTCCCCCGCAGCCCGTACGCTGGAGACCCAAGACCTTCATATTTAAGGAGGACAGTACTGGAAATTATTCGGAATTTGCAGGCATCCGCCCCTGCATTTCTCGTGACTAGGTCTCAGTCTTCGCGGATTACATACATTTTAAATATCATACACGGAGTGTGTGTTCCATATGCATGTTGATGCGGGTCCCCAGCGTACGGGCTGCGGGGGAAGGGGCTTTGAGAGCTGCCGCATTTTCCGCGCGAATCACTGCCATTTCGAAGCCCGAAAAGTTGACGAACTCTTAGTGGTTTAATAGTGGTTTAATACGGAAAGCTCATTCCTTTAGTGGGGAAAAGAAGTTAAGTCCCAACATCCCTTGGCAAAATTCGCTCAAGGTGTGTTGTCCTCCCACGTTGCCATGGGGCACCTGGAAGATGCATTTCCTGAAGCGACCGGGTCCCTGGCAGGTGCCAAGTTCATGGGGAGGAGGGTGATAAAGGCTTGAAAAAAAGGGACTCATCCAGCTCCCATGTGTCGGACAAATCAGAATGGGTTCAACACTGGTCCGGAATCAACGGCACACCAAAACCGGGGGCATTGTGGGCAATTATTTCGCAAGAAGGGTCCCATGTTCTCGAGAACCTCCATGTTACCCCCGCCCATGTTCCCATTTTTCCCATTTACAGCCACCCGAGCGCGAAGCCGCCGTTTGTTGAAGGTCTGGACACAATCCCCCCGGTTTCCTGCGTCACTTTAGGCGAAACGGTGCCAACGCCTCCTTCCGGCAGCCCAACGTCCGGCAACCCATCCGATGCCTTGTAAGCCATTGGGCTTTCTTTGACCTGACGCACCGCTGCTTTTGCAAAAGAAGGTCTCTTGCAATTCCCGCCACCCCCCCCCCCCCGGCCTTGGTTTTCCTCAAACACCACCTCCAGACAAGGCATCATGAGAAACGCAAACAACCCCCAACGCCTTGCGCAATCCACCTAGCGACTTGGTGAAGTGAGAATTTGCCCACGGACGGAAAACAATTCCTGGAGCACCAAAACGTCTTAGCGCTTGTCGCAGCTGTCAATCACCGAAAAAGCGACTTGTTTCCCCACCTGACCCCCCCCCTGTCCTCAGGGCAGTTTGCAGGAAAACTGGCACCCAGCCTTTCAAAAGGTGCGGAACCAAGGCCAACAAACACCTCCCATCCTATTCAACCATTCCCCCCCCCCCCTCCCCGCGCCCGGCCTCCTCAGTTCCCAGGTTCCAAAGCGCCTAATCGCCAGACGCCGGCGGACGAATGGCTGGGCTTACAAGAACTCCCAGAGTTTTTGGCTCTTTGGCACACCAGCCACACCGCACCGTCGCGAAAGGTTCTTTGGCGGGGGAGAGGTCATGCGTGAGCTCCTTGTTCCTCCCGGAAGGCAGCTTGAGGATGGAACTCGAGTTCTGAGAGGGAACAGAATTCGGCCTACACCTGGCTTCCCTCACACTGAAGTTCCAGCAACTCAAGGAGAGAACGTTGTGGGAGGCTGATGAACTCTTGAATGAAGTGCCATTTTAGCACAAGAAGCCTGACTAGGATAGGGACCTCAACAATGGTGGCTTCCCTTTTGGCTTGCCTTTAAACCAAGGTGAAAAGGGCACCCATTCTAGTTCAATGCCATGGCTCGCGGTTTCTCAAAGCTAGAATTAGACCGCTTGCCCGCCGGAAACCGCTATTGCTGGATGTTAGGCGCAGTCCTCGTGGGGATCGCCAATTGGGAACCCAGAAAACCCCAAGACCCCAGACCCAATGAATGCCCCCCACTCCATGGTTTCCCCTTTTTCACACCCTGACTTGCCCCACACGTCTTACCACTCTTTCTTGGTGTCTCACCAATCTTTCTTACCACTCTTTCATGATGTGTGTGTGTGTGTGTGTGCGTGTGTGTCTTTAAATGAGGGCACTTTCAACATGACAGGGTCTTTTCTTCCTGTTGGTTTCCCCTCAAACAACGCAGGCAAGAAGTACTGCCCTAAACCCTTCTCTCTCCCGGAATTGGGTGCAGTGAATACCGTTGACCTCCCTCTCCCTGAATTTCAGGGAAATTCCAACTCCAAGACGAGCCAACTGGCTCCAGGCGATTCGAATCGCGCCTTGCAGGCCTTGGCTGCCCGGGGCCGCTTCTTCGGGCTGGCTGCCAGCATCTTCTTCAGCAGGTGCAGCGTGCCCGTGCGCACCTCACGGGAACTGGGCCCTCAGATCCGCGAACTTTTAGTGGGTTAAATGGAAACTACCACTAACCGCTAGAAGGCTAAAAAGCTAAGGGGATGGCTGGGAGCCACCAAGGAAACTCAGGCTACTCTGGTCAAACCAAGGACGTGGCGACGTGGCAGACGTCACGGACGTGGGGTGAGAATCGCCCCATGAAACCATAGATTACAAAACCCCTCCCCCCTTATACCCCCCCCCCCAATTCATCTAAGAGGTCTTTGCAGGGCTGTGCGCCAATAGCTTACTAATAGCTTCCTAATGGCTTACTAATAGCTTACTAATAGCTGCTAATAGCTTCCCGGCTTTAGCGTACAAATAGCTGCTATTAGGTAGCTATTAGCAGCCATATTTTCCTCCAGGATTGTGCGGGGTTGTCACGCTGCTTCAAACGCTCGAAGTCTTTACAGGCGGCAGGTTGTTGCAATGCCGCGATGGCTGGTACTGAAATCGTCGGATAGCCGCCAACAATATTCATCCCCGAAGATTTCAGCAATGTACAAGTCCACTGGGCACAGTCTGAGTGGTTCAATCAGCTGCTCAAACTGGGCGGCAAACATGCGGAGTGGGAGAAAAGGTATCAAAGCGTCCGAGTCTGGCGGAGTCTGGCTGAATTGCATTGCTCGCGGGGTCGAGGTAGCTAGTCACTGCTATTAGCAACCTTTTAGCAAGCTATTTGAAACCGGGGGGGTCTGTAAGTCTATTGGGGCCTTAATAGCTGACTAATAGGCTGCCATCCCATTAGTCCTATATATATTGGGATTTTGGACAAGGCCCCCCCCCCCCCGGCCCGCCCGGGGTACCCACGCCCCGCCCCC
Source organism: Effrenium voratum (assembly GCA_963377175.1). Lineage (NCBI taxonomy): Eukaryota > Dinophyceae > Suessiales > Symbiodiniaceae > Effrenium > Effrenium voratum. The sequence goes on along the minus strand of CAUJNA010002741.1, from coordinate 4,199 downwards.
CCCCCTCCCTCCCTCACCTCACCGCCCCCCCCCCCAGTTGTTTACACGCTTTCTTGGTTCCTGGTGCCCCCCCTCCCCCGCTCTCCCTCTGCCTCGACGTCCTCCTCTCCTCCTCTGCGCCTCACCAAAACCCAGGAAAACCCCACCCTGGCGAGGGCTTGAGTCCCCGTAGGCGGAGCCATTTGGCCAAATGTGAATCCCAGAGTATATATGTCGACCCCCCCCCCCCCCACATATCCCGCCCTGCCCTTTTAGGGCCCCACATCTACTCTACCTCTCCTCACCCCCCCCCGCCGCCCCGCCACAGCATTTTTCCGAGTCTTTTAGCAAAGCGATTCGAGCTTCTGGCTAGCTGTATCGTATGCCTGTCGCAATTGGCTTTTATGATCGAAACGCTTCGCTTGCAAATGCAATGCGCGGGATTCAAGCCTCTCCCAAGGAGTGTTGCTAGCGTGCGGGGGGGGGGGGGGGGGGGTTAGTAATCTATGGTGAAAACGGGGGGTGTCCTTCACAACCAAAACCAGGGGTGAGCGCCACCCCACGCGAATCCAAGCTCCCAATTCTGAGCAAATCCCTGTGCGGTTTCCTGTGAGAACCCTCCCCAAATATGGCCAAGTGTCCTGTCGGAAATGGGCGTTCTGGGTGTCCAAAGCAAACCACAATATAGCCAAGCCATTGGGAACATCCAAATTGGTGTCTTGACTGTTCTTTGTTTATTGACGCCCTCCATGTTGGCTGCAAGCCCATGAAACAGAGGTGCAGCCGCTGATCTCTTGGGTCTGATGAGCTGATTCGCAAGCCGGACATAAGTGTCTGTCCACGCGCCATCAAGTCCAAGGCGCCTGCTTCGCCTTGGGGTGCGAGAAGCGCGCCTTGCCGGCCAAAGTGCGCTGGATGGTGGCGCCTCAGCACCCACACGAATGCACCAAACCCGAGCTATTGAGGATACCCCATGTTGGGATAGCTGTTGAAGGGAAATGAAAGGGAAACCGAAGGGGGGGGGGGGGATTCGGGGTTCCCCATTTTGAGACGAACCAGTTGCTTTTGTCTTCAGTATGGGGAAATCGGTCGCCAGGCAACAGTTTTGCGAGTAGTAGATTGAGTGTTGACCTTCGATTCTTAACTCATCCAGTGCTTTAGGGGGTCTGCAAAGAAATCGCCAAAAGCCTTTCATGAATCGTGGCAGTTTATGAAATGTCCACATTGGCATGTTCCCACTCCCTTCGCAAAAGTTGTTCTTTGAAACGTGCAAAAAAAAGCACCGACGTAGGAACATCATTGCCTTAACTGGATTCCGCGATTTACTTGGGCCCCGGGCTATGGTTCACGTCTCTGAAGGCCTCCAGGCCGCTGTAGACAAAGAAGCACACCGCCCCCGCACTGAACACGTCACCTATGCGAAACCGCGAAACGAGCTCCGAACATTCTGAGGGAAAGTTCCAGCGGACTTGCTCTCAACCACGCAGTATCTGACCTGGTCAAGCGAAGGCAATACGCATAAAACCGTTGCCTTCTCGCGCAAACCAAAACAAAGCGGAAGATGCCATACTGACCCGCGAAAACCATTTTAGCACCGCCTATGAATGATTCCCCTAAGGCCAACACACCATGGCTTTCCTTGGCTTCAATTTGGTGCGGGATTTCGTACATCCACAGTAGGTCACAATATGTCTAAAGGCAACAAACAAATTGTCTCCAAATCGATGTGTTTCATTGCCCGCTTACGAAACGGCATGCTTGCCATCGGGTTACCTCGTCAAAAAGATCTTTGTGCAATCCTTCGATGGCATTTGAGAAAAAGTCTTTCGTGGTGAGTCAATGGTTGCAGCGGTTGCATTTGGTCCTTGGAGAGCTGAGCTGACTCCTTGCATTTGGGTCTCTGCGCTGTGGATTTGCTTGCGTGCCCTGTCAACCGAGGCTCGCAATGGAAGTCGGACAGAAATCCTGACGGATCCGTGGCCGTCACCAACCCGAAAGGCTCAAAATGACCATGGCACATCGGGGTGGTCGGACGCTTTTGGCATTCAAGTGAGACATGCAAAAAAGTACCTGCGGAACCTCAGAACAAGAAGCTTGTGTGTCGCTCTTGTCCATGCCGGAGCTTCTCAAGATGTTAGAGGTAGACCCTGGTAGACCCCTTTTTAGTTGGTTAAAGGCTGCCAACCATTTTAGGGACATGGTCCCCCCAAGCCGGGGGGGAAAGGTTCGACGCGCATACCCGACGCTCAGGCTTGTGAGCATGCAACTTCTCACCGCTGGATGTATTGGAGGGGAAGGATAAAACCCCCAAGTTCTGGATAAACCCCAGCAGTTGCAGACCCTCGCCAAAGACAGCAGGCAGCCAAGCGGCTCAGGCTGCCATATCCATGGCTTCCTCATTCGGGACACCCTTGCAAACGTCCCTACTGCGCACGCACCATGCACCGTATTTAATTTGGATGGGCCCCTGGAATAAGGAACCAAGGGAACTTGGTTCGGCCCCCTATGACATCAACCCCCAAAGCAAGAACGCGAAACAGGAACCCTTACATGAAATACACCTGAGCATTGCAACTTCTAAATGGTGGTGTCCATTTCTTTATTTGGGTGTTGAAAAAGCAACATGTTCAAGTGGCTGCGACATGAATTTCTTTTAAGGAGCCCTGCTTGAAACGACGCCATTTCGGAGGGACGAAACCGGATCTCAGCGGGGCCGGCGGCCGGGGGGCTGGTGTTGAGTACCTCGGGCGCCACATAGCCGGCAGTGCCCAGCCTACCGAGGGGGTGAGGTCAATCTATAGGCGCGATACGCATTTTTCCCTTTGGTCTGACTTTAGTTCTTTTTGGTGTCCCTATGGTTGACTTTGGATTCCCTTTTAGTTCCCATTGATTTCCTCTTTGCCTTTGGTTTTCCAATGGTTTCCCATTGATTTCCCTTTAGTTTCCCTCTGGTTGACTTTGGTTTGCCTTTGGTTCCCATTCATTTCCGTTTGGTTTGCCAAATGCATAGAAACTGTATTCCACTTTCATACAGAAATGCATGCAACATCCCCACCCCCCCTCCCCCCCACCGCCGGAGCAACAACACGGGTGCGCCAGCTTGTGAGGTCGGTCTGTCATTCACTTAGAATCTTGGAAAATGAAACAAGTCTGACATGCAGCTATCATGCGGGTCTCTTTTGGGTCGAACCAGCGCCTGCGGATCATCGCCACGCTATCATCCAGCCGCGCTGCTTGGCCTGCGTGAGTCAAAACGGAACCCTTGCATTGGATGTAAAAATGGCCGCAGGGCAGCCACAAAGGGTTGGGTACTTTGCAAAGCCAACAATGTGTGTTTTCCCATGAGCTCTGCACTTTCCGGGTGTCCCGTAGCACCTCCTGCACCAAAAAAAATGTGGTCGCCGAATTTGAGACAAATCCATTCTGCTCACGACTCAGATGAAATTGGATCAACGCCTCAATAGACCCCGAGTCCCCGCCAATTCTGTCTCGTCTCCGCGTCTCTGTGTCTCTCCGTGTGTCTCTGTGTGTCTCTGTGTCTCTGTGTCTCTGTGTGTTTGTGTGTGCGTCTGTGTGTCTCTGCCTGTCTTTGTGTCTCTGCGTGTCTCTGTGTGTCTCTGTGTTTCTGTGTGTGTGGGTGTGTCTCCGTTTGTCTCTGTGTGTCTCTGTGTGTCTCTGTCCTTCTGTGTGTGTGTGGTCTCTGCTTGTCTTTGTGTCTCTGTGTGTCTCTGTGTGTCTCCGCGTGTCTCTGCCTGTCTTTGTGTCTCTGCGTCTCTCTGTGTGTCTCTGCGCGTCTCTGTCTTTCTGTGTGTGTCTCTGTCTCTGTGTCTCTCTGTGTCTCTGCGTGTCTCTGTGTGTCTCTGCGTGTCTCTGTGTGTCTCTGCGTGTCTCTGTCTTTCTGCGTGTGTGTGTGTGTGTGTGTGTCTCTCTGTTCGTCTCCGTTCCCGTGCGTCTCTGTGTCTTCTGTGTGTTCTTGTGTGTCTCTGTGTGTGTCTCGTGTGTCTCTGGTGTCTCTGTCTTCTGTGTGTGTGTGTGTCTCTGCTTGTGTTCTTTGTGTCTTGTGTGTCTCTGTGTGTTCCGGTGTCTCTGCCTGTCTCTGTGTGTGTGTCTCTGTGTGTGTGTCTCTGTGTGTGTCTCTGTGTGTGTCTCTGTGTGTGTCTCTGTGTGTGTCTCTGTGTGTGTCTCTGTGTGTGTGTCTCTGTGTGTGTGTCTCTGCGTGT
>CAUJNA010002740.1:0-23257 GCA_963377175.1 Effrenium voratum | reverse complement strand
GCGAAGCAATATTATATTACCCTAAAACCTAGGTCCTAGACCCTAACCTAGGTGAAAAGTCTTTCGTAAAATCCTTGATAAAACGGCCATTGGGCATGGCCGTCCTTGATAAAATGGCCATCGCCGGTAAACTTGCAATCGCTTGATAAACTGGCCATTGGGGCAAGCCTTCAATCCAAAGCCCCATTCCTCGTCCGTCGCGTCAAGGTGTCTCACAGAACGGCCAACTAGGACAGGTCTGTTCTGGCCGTTTTCCTCGCAAAGCTTTTCCTTACAAGGCCAGCGCGCCCGCGACGAAATCATTGAAGCCGTGGCCTGTGCTATGGCCCTCAACGCTCGCGATGAAATCGCAGAAGCCGTGCTTGAACAATGGCCCCTAGCTGCCCCGTGGGCGCAGCCGCGCGCTGCGCTTCCAACACAGCCAGCGAACGGACAACGGCTCGTTGCAGCCTTTGCGCTTCCCCGACGGCTCGTCGCCGACCTCTTTACGAAGGCGCAGCCCGCGGCGAGTCGACCAAGCAACGTGCCAGCGCGCGCGACTGCCCCAGAGCAACGCTTTGGCAACCGTCGCAGCTGCGCCTTCAAGCGCTGAACGTATCTGCAACCCCTAGCGAGGAAATCGTTGCAGCCTTGGCCTCCACTATGGCCCGACGCGTGCTCGAAGTCGTTACAACCGTCGGCTCCTTTGCAAGCCTCAAGCAGAGCAGCTTCGCGTCTCCGCACGAAGACCCCTTGCGAGGCCCAGGCGCGCGCGACCGCCCCAGTCAAGCGCAGTAAAGCTTTGGGCTCAAGCCGGCGCAGCTGCAACTTTCCCAATCGTTTCTGCAACTCAACTTGATGCAGCCGCAGCGCTCTAGCGCCAGCGATGAAATCGCTGCAGCCTTCGCCTGAACTATCCCCGCGCTTCGTAGCGAGCCATTTCTGAGATTGAAAACTTGACCTCATCTATACGAAGCCGTCGTGATGGCACTTGTCTGAATTTTGTGGCCGGCGCTGCACGCAGCTCGCCAGAATCATAAGTTGCGTATTCCTTCCAAGCGGTGACCGTATCTGCAACCAGCTAGCGAGGAAATCGCTGCAGAACGTGGCCTCTTATGGCGCGGACGCTGTGCTCGAAATGTGATCAACCGTGGTTTTGCAGCATCAGCGAGTAGTTCGGTTCTCGTGCGAAGACCCCTTGCGAGGCCCAGGCGCACGCGACCGCCCCAGTCAAGCGCAGTAAAGCTTTGGGCTCAAGCCAGCGCAGCTGCAACTTTCCCAAACGTTTCTGCAACTCAACTTGGCGCAGCTGCAGCGCTCTAGCGCCAGCGATGATATCGCTGCAGCCTTCGCCTGAACTATCCCCCCCCCCGCCTCTTGCTAGCGGCGAAATTGCCAAACCCCTCGCCGGCAGCTGAGTTACAAGCGCCCGCGTCTTAGGAAGGCCAAGCAATGTGGCCGGCGCTGCAAGCCGTCGCAGAATAATAAAGTTGCGAACTTCAAGCGTTTGTGCGTGTCAAGCGGCGTGTTGTCTCTGCGCGATCAAGCGCTTCCCTTATCACTTGCCCTGCCGGGGCCCAAATTCAAACCCTAAACCCTAAAAGATTTGTCTCTGGGCGGCATTGGGGTGGGTTGAAGCAGCCGCCTCGGCGCGCCGCCCTGCGACCCTCTGGGTCAAGGCGCGCCGCTTCCGAGGGCAAACCCTAAACCCTAAACCCTAAACCCTAAACCCTAAACCCTAAACACTCTCTTCTTTGTTAATTTAAACCTTAATGGGGCCGTGTCCTGATTATGTCCCCCCCCCCCTGGGGCTTTCTGTTGGACACTATTGCTTTTCAGATCTCGACTAGGACTTTCGTCTCAAAGCTTGTTTGGAGCTTCAAAAACCAAGTTTTCGGTCATTTTTGTCAAGAAACTCCTATCCCTGGCTGGCAATTGATCCCTGCCCTCTGGGAGCTTCCTGGAGCTCTCCACGTAGCTAAGCTCAGCTCTCCTTGCTGGGCTTGGCCAGCCGCCGATACACTCTTCATATTGCAAGAATAGCCATCCAAATTCAAAATGTAAAGATCTGGCCCTTTCTAGCCGTTGATAAACTCTTCATATGGCGCAATACAAGAATGACCATTCAAGCTTGAAATGTAGAGGTCTGGTCAATTGGCTCCTTTCTGGGCTAAGCTCCAAATGTCAAGATCTGGCCATTTAGCTCCTCTGTGCCAGCTGCTGATAAACTGCTCATACGGCGCAATACAAAAATTGCCACTCAAGCTTCAAATGTAAAGATCTGGTCATTTGGCTGCTTTCTGGGCTTGGCCAGCCGCTGATAAACTGTTCATATGGCGCAATGTAAAAATGGCCGTCCAGGCTCAAAATGTACAGATCTGGTCATTTGGCTCCTTTCTGGGGGGCTTGGCCAGCCACTGATAAACTGTTCATACGGCGCAATCTAAAAATGGCCATCCAAGCTCAAAATGTAAAGATCTGGTCATTTGGCTCCTTTCTGCTAAACTGTTCATGCGGCGCAACGCAAAAATGGCCACCCGCTCTCCAAATGTCATCATTTGGCTTCTTTCTGGGCTTGGCGCAATGTGAAAATGGCTATCCAACCTGAAAATGTAAAGATCTTGTTACTTGGCTCCTTTCTGGGCTTGGCCAGCCGCTGATAAACTGTTCATACGGCGCAATGCAAAAATGGTCATCCAAGCTCAAAATGTAAAGATCTGCTAATTTTGATCCTTTTTGGGCTTGGCCAGCTGCTGCTAAACTGTTCATGCGGCGCAATGCTTGAAATGCAGAGATCTTGCAATTTGTTGCTTTTTAAAGAGCTCCTTGTATTGGCCCGTCTAAATCTAAAAGATCTGGCCTTGGTGTGTTTCAAAGAGCTCCAATCGCCGACTTCCCGGGTCTGGGCTATGTTTCAATTTCCTCTTGTGGAGCAAAATAAGCAGCCGGGCTTGCGATGACTTCCAGGGTTGGGGAGTTTTGTCACTCGCGACGCCCGTCTTGAAATTTGGAGAAACTAACGAATTTTCCTATGTTGTGGGTAACCAATCTGGGTGGGTGGGAAAGCTAACACAAAACTTCCTCAATCCATTTGATATACCCTCTAAACCCTAAACCCTAAACCCTAAACCCTAAACCCTAAACCCTAAACCCTAAACCCTAAACCCTAAACCCTAAACTTAAGCTCGCGACGACTGACCGCTCACTTAGAGCGCCATGGAGTCGCTGAGCGCACGGCGCGCTTAGCGCCCGGGCAATAGCTCCGAGCTATTGCCTAGACAGCGCCAGCAAGTATGCAGCTGCCCCAAGGGCCTCCCTCCTCTTGGGCCCGTGCCTGCAGGCACAGAATATGCGAAGCAATATTCTATTACCCTAAAACCTAGGTCCTAGACCCTAACCCAGCTCTAAAGTCGCGCTTCCTTTTAGCTTGATAAAATGGCCATTGGCTTTGATAAAATGGCCATTGGCTTTGATAAAATGGCCATCGGCCTTGATAAAATGGCCATTGGCTGGATGGCTTGGCCCGGCCGCTGATCTGGCCATTGGGCTGCCACTCAGCAAAAATCCTTGATAACATCAAAGGGCCTTGCGACAAATCTGTTCCGGCCGTTTTCCTTGCAAAGCTTTATCGTTGAAGCCGTGGCCTGCGCTATGGCCCTAGCGCTCGCGACGAAATTGCAGAAGCCGCGCCCTGAACGATGGCCCCTATAACTGATCCGTCGCTGCCGCCTTGCACTTCCAACGCAGCCGAACGGACGACGGCTTGTTGCCAGCCACTGTTGCCGACCTCAAGCAGATCGCCCGCACGTCGCCTCCTTTCTACGAAGGAGCCCGCGGCGAGTCGACCAAGCGACGCGGCCAGCGCGCGCGACTGCCCCAGAGCAAAGCTTTGGGCTCCAACCGTCGCAGCTGCGCCTTCAAGCAACCAACTCCTAGCGTTGAAATCGCTGCAGCCTTGGCCTCAACTAGGGCCGAACGCTCGCTCAAAGTCGTTACAGCCGTCGGCCCCTCGCCGGCCTTTCCAAGCAGAGCAGCTCCGCGCGCGACGACCGCAAGCGCGCGCGACCGCCCCAGTCTAGCGCAGTGAAGCTTTGGGCTCCCGCAACTTTCACGCGGCAAACGCTTCTGCGACTCAACTTGCTCCAGCTGCAGCGCTCGGCTAGCGCAAGCGAGTAAATCGCTGCAGCCTTCGCCTGAACTATCCTCCGCCGCTTGCTCGCGGCGAAGTTGTCGCAGCCAGCCGCCGGCGCTCGCGGCAAAGTCGCTACAGCCAGCTGTTGACTCCTTGCCGGCCTGCGCAAGCCTCAAACCGCTGCGTCGCAAGCGCCCGCGTTTCCTTATGAAGCGGCGCGAGTTGGCCAAGCAACGTGGCCGCATCGCGACTCTTTGAGCTCTAGCCGTCGCAGAATAAATTTGCGAATGTCAAGCGTGCTTGTTGTCTTCGCGCGATCAAGCGCTTCCCTTTTCACTCGCCCTGCCGGGGTCCAAATTGAAACCCTAAACCCTAAAAGATTTGTCTCTGGGCGGTATTGGGGTGGGTTGAAGCAGCCGCCTCGGCGCGCCGCCCCGCGACCCTCTGGGTCGAGGCGCGCCGCTTCCGAGGGCAAACCCTAAACCCTAAACCCTAAACCCTAAACCCTAAACCCTAAACCCTAAACCCTAAACCCTAAACCCTAAACCCTAAACCCTACCTAAACCCTAAACCCTAAACCCTAAACCCTAAACCCTAAACCCTAAACCCTAAACCCTAAACCCTAAACCCTAAACCCTAAACCCTAAACCCTAAATCTTCTCTTCAATGGAGATTTAAACCTTAATGTCTCAGTACACCTGAATTGAGTACCCTCACTTGGTTCTTCTTCTCCCAGAAGAGGATTCTGTCCTTTGGCTCTGTCCCAGGCTCTTCATCTCTCCAGATAAGGTTCTTTGCTCTCGCTTTCAATCACTCTCCAGCCGCTGATAGAGGGTTCTGTCCCTCGGCTCTGTCCCAGGCTCTTCATCTCTCCAGATAAGGTTCTTCGCTCTTTCTAGCACCCCCGGGGGCTTCTTCTCGCAAAGGAGAACGCAACCTTTTGGGAAGGGAAAGGTCTTAGGAAATGCGCGAGCTCTGTCCTGGGCAAACTCAAAGCTTCCGCTTAGATCTGGGCTTGGCCAGCCGCTGATAAACTGTTCGTACGGCGGTCGCTTTGCTTCCTCTGGGCTTGGCCAGCCGCTGATAAACTGTTCATATGGCGCGATGTAAAAATGGCCACCGAGGCTTCTGGGCTTGGCCGGTCGCTGATAAACTGTTCATATGGCGCAATGTCAAAAATTGCCACCCAAGCTCAAAAATGTGAAGATCTGGTCAGTTGGCTCCTTTCTTGGCTTGGCCAGTCGCTGATAAACTGCTGATACGGCGCAATACAAAAATGGCCAGTCTGCAAAAGATTTTGCCATTTGGCTCCTTTCTCGGCCTTGGCAAGTCGCTGATAAACTGTTCATATGGCGCAATGTAAAACGGCCATCCAAACTCAAAATGCAGAGACTTGCAGCCTTTGGTAAACTGTTCATATGGCAATGTAAAAATGGCAATCTGGTCAGTCGGCTCCTCTCTGGGCTTTGGCCTCGAAATGTAAAGATCTTGTCATTTGGCTCCTTTCTGGGCTTGGCCAGCCGCTGATAAGTCGTTCATATGGCGCAATGTAAAAATGGCCACCTAAGCTTGAAATGTGTAGATCTGGCCATGTGGCTCCTTTTTGGGCTAGGCCAGCTGCAAATGCAGAGATCTTGCCATTTGTTGCTTTTAAAAGAGTTCACTGGGCTGATGTTTCAATTTCCTCTTGTGGAGCACGATAAAATTAGCAACCGGGCTTGCGATGACTTCCAGAGTTGGGGAGTTTGTCACTTGCGACGCCCATCTTTAAATTTTGAGAGACTAACAAATTCTCCTATGTTGTGGGTAACCAGTCTGGGTGGGTGGGAAAGCTAACACAAAACTTCCTCAATCCATTTGATATACCCTCTAGACCCTAAACTTAAGCTCGCGACGACTGACCGCTCGCTTAGAGCGCCATGGAGTCGTGAGCGCACGGCGCGCTTAGCGCCCGGGCAATAGCTCCGAGCTATTGCCTAGACAGCGCCAGCAAGTATGCAGCTGCCCCAAGGGCCTCCCTTGTCTTGGGCCCGTGCCTGCAGGCACAGAATATGCGAAGCAATATTCTATTACCCTAAAACCTAGGTCCTAGACCCTAACCCAGCTCTAAAGTCGCGCTTCCTTCTAGCTTGATAAAATGGCCATTGGCCTTGATAAAATAACCATTGGCTTTGATAAAATGGCCATCGGCCTGCCATTGGATGGCTTGGCCCGGCCGCTGATAAATTCTTTATACGGGGTCATATGAATCTGGCGACCCGTAGCCCAAATCAGGAGATCTGGCCATTGGGCCGCCACCCAGCAAAAATCATTCATAACATCAAAGGGCCTTGCGACAAATCTGTTCCGGCCGTTTTCCTTGCAAAAACAATCCTTAAGGCAAGGCACGCCCGCGACAAAATCGTTGAAGCCGTGGCCTGCGCTATGGCCCTAGCGCTCGCGACGAAATTGCAGAAGCCGCGCCCGGAACGTCGCTGCCGCCTTGCACGTCCAACGCAGCCGAACGGACGACGGCTTGTTGCCAGCCTCTGTCGCCGACCTCAAGCAGATCGCCCGCGCGTCGCCTCCTTTCTACGAAGGAGCCCGCGGCGAGTCGACCAAGCGACGCAGCCAGCGCACGCGACTGCCCCAGAGCAAAGCTTTGGGCTCCAACCGTCGCAGCTGCGCCTTCAAGCAGCCTTGGCCACAACTAGGGCCGAACGCTCGCTCAAAGTCGTTACAGCCGTCGGCCCTTCGCCGGCCTTTGCAAGCAGAGCAGCTCCGCGCGCGACGACCGCTTGCGAAGCCCAAGCGCGCGCGACCGCCCCAATCTAGCGCAGTGAAGCCGTCCAACGCAGGCGAACGGACAACGGCTTGTCGCCAGCCTCTGTTGCCGACCTCAAGCAGATCGCCCGCGCGTCGCCTCCTTTCTACGAAGGAGCCCGCGGCGAGTCGACCAAGCGACGCGGCCAGCGCGCGCGACTGCCCCAGAGCAAAGCTTTGGGCTCCAACCGTCGCAGCTGCGCCTTCACGCAGCCTTGGCCACAACTAGGGCCGAACGCTCGCTCAAAGTCGTTACAGCCGTCGGCCCTTCGCCGGCCTTTGCAAGCAGAGCAGCTCCGCGCGCGACGACCGCTTGCGAAGCCCAAGCGCGCGCGACCGCCCCAGTCTAGCGCAGTGAAGCTTTGGGCTCAAGCCAGCGCAGCCGCAACTTTCACGCAGTAAGCGCTTCTGCGACTCAACTTGCTCCAGCTGCAGCGCTCGGCTAGCGCTAGCGAGTAAATCACTGCAGCCTTCGCCTGAACTATCCTCCGCCGCTTGCTCGCGGCCAAGTTGTCGCAGCCAGCCGCCGGCGCTCGCGGCAAAGTCGCTACAGCCAGCTGTTGACTCCTCGCCGGCCTGCGCAAGACTCAAACCGCTGCGTCGCAAGCGCCCGCGTTTCCTTATGGAGCGGCGCGAGTTGGCCAGGCAACGTGGCCGCATCGCGACTCCTTGAGCTCTAGCCGTCGCAGAATAAATTTGGCGAATGTCAAGCGTGCTTGTTGTCTTCGCGCGATCAAGCGCTTCCCTTTTCACTCGCCCTGCCGGGATCCAAATTGAAACCCTAAACCCTAAAAGATTTGTTTCTGGGCGGTATTGGGGTGGGTTGAAGCAGCCGCCTCGGCGCGCCGCCCCGCGACCCTCTGGGTCGAGGCGCGCCGCTTCCGAGGGCAAACCCTAAACCCTAAACCCTAAACCCTAAACAGGCGAGCATGCCTCTGGCCATATACATGGGCATGCGAGCCGCCGGGCTCGAGGTCAAGCCGAGACGCCGTTGCAAATCTGAGGGCCTGCTAGGGTCAAGCCTAGCAGGACAACCGCTGTGCGGTTCTGCAAGTGGCACGACGACCCACACCCTCTGGCGCAGCCAGTATAGGATTACCCTAAACCGTGCACCATTTGCATGTGGGGGTGGTTTAGTGCACTGTTGATAACTTTTGCATACGGGTAATAGCGGGACCTGCCCCGGCTGGGGGGGGGTACACGCCGCGCAAAGGACTTTTTGTAGGTCGCTTCTTGCGCTGCTGATAACTTTTGCATACGGGTAATAGCGGGGACCTGCCCCGGCTGGGGGGGGGGGTACACGCTAAGCGCAAGGAGCCTTGCAGGTCCTTTCTTGCACTGCTGATAACTTTTGCATACGGGTAAAAGCGGGGACCTGCCCCGGCTGGGGGGGGGTACACGCTAAGCGCAAGGAGCCTTGCAGACAACATCAACGCGTGGGCCCATGCGTGTTTGGGCAGCCGGTCTTGGCGCCTTGGCAACTCCACCCTTTGCAGCATGACCCACGCCTACGCAAGAAAAGGTTAGCAAAGCAAGCAGCTGGCGGCCACCTTGCAGACGCTGAGGATTATGTAGACGCCGTCTACATGGTACTTGCCGCCGCAGCCCACGCCCAAGCAAACACAGCGTGCGACGCGCTCGTGTGGAACCCGCCCCACGGATCAGGTAGACGGCGTCTACGTGGTGCTTGGCGGCCTGCGCAAGCCTGGGCAACTCCATGCACTGTGTCGTCCGCCCGCCTTGTGGACGCTGAGGATTATGTAGACGCCGTCTACATGGTACGCGCTGCGTCGTCCGCCCGCCTTGTGGACGCTGAGGATTATGTAGACGCCGTCTACATGGTACTTGCCGCCGCAGCCAGCACCCATGCCAGCGGCTGCCAGCGCAACGCTTTGCAGCGCGACCCACGCCTGCGAGCGCAACGCTTTGCAGCGCGACCCACGCCTGCGCAGGCAAGACGTTTAGCGAGGCAGGCAGCTGGCAGCCCAGCTGCTTCAGCCGGCGCCACGTTGGCTTGGAACCCGTTCAAGGGTTCCACCTCGAATGGAACCCTAAACCCTAAAAGTCTTTACCTTGGGTGGCTGGGGCGGGCGCACTTGGCTACGCAAGGCGAGCGGCTTGGGGGATTTTATCCCCGAGCGAGCAACCACATCTGCACACCCTAAACCCTAAACCCTAAACCCTAAACCCTAAACCCTAAACCCTAAACCCTAAACCCTAAACCCTAAACCCTAAAGTCTAGCCGAGCCCACCATGCCCATTACTTGGGTGGGCGAGGCCCGCCGAGCTCCGCGAGCGTCTTGAGTCCTTCGTCAGCCCGTAGGTTAAGCTGCGGGCTTGCCGCCTTGCTAGGCTTCAATCAGCCGGCCGACAGGCTTTGCTGGTCTACGACAGTAGACTAAAATTGAAACCCTAAACCCAAAGGTTTTTCCCTCTGAAGTCCCTCTTAGCTAAAAATGGCCGGCCTTGATAAAACGGCCATTGGCTTTGATAAAGCGGCCATTGGCTGCGATAAACTAGCGTTGTTAAAGCCTGCCTTGATAAAACGGCCATTGGATTCGATTACCTTTGATAAAATTGCCGTTGGTGCACCTTGATAAAATTGCCATTAGGCTTTGATAAATTGGCCATTGGAGCTAGCCTTGATAAACTGGCCATCGGGGCCGGCCTCTATCAAAACCGTGGCCGGCCGGCCGTTGATAAACTGCTTATGTAGCGCAATAGCGGGTTGGGCCTCCGAAAGCTAGAGCTAAGGGTTGGCCCTTCCGGTTGGAGCTGGCCTGGATAAACTGGCCATCGGGCCGGCCTCGATCAAACCCGTGGCCGGCCGGCCGTTGATAAACTGCTTACGCGGCGCAAGAGCGGGTCGGGCCTCCGAAAGCTAGATCTAAGGGTTGGCCCTTTCGGTTGGAGCTGGCCTTGATAAACTGGCCATCGGGGCCGGCCTCGATCAAATCCGTGGCCGGCCGGCCGTTGATAAACTGCTTACGCAGCGCCATAGCGGGTCGAGCCTCTGAAAGCTAGATCTACGGGTTGGGCCTTCCGGTTGGAGCTGGCCTTGATAAACTGGCCATCGGGGCCGGCCGGCTGTTGATAAACCGCTTATGCGGCGCAATAGCGGCTTGGGCCTCCGAGGGCCAGACCTAAGGGTTGGCCCTTCCGGTTGGAGCTGGCCTTGATAAATTGGCATCGGGGCCGGCCTCGATCAAATCCGTGGCCGCCCGCCGTTGATAAACTGCTTACGCGGCGCAATAGCGGGTCGAGCCTCCGAGAGCTAGATCTAAGGGTTGGCCCGTCCGGTTGGAGCTGGCCTTAAAACAGCTTGGCCTGGCCGCTGATAAACTTCTTATACGGGACAATATGAAATCGGCCATGCGAAGCCCGAATGTAAAGATCTGGCCATTTGGCCGCTTTATACTGTTTATTTTCTGGCTGTTATTGGCTCTAGTTCTGTTTGCTTAAGTGTTCCATTAGGAGGTTATTATTTTTAAGTTTTATTGTTTGTTTGTTTTGGTCGAGCGGCCCCCACATGGTTGATAGAATGGCCATTGAGGCTGGCCGGCCTTGATCCTTGATAAAAAATGGCTTGGCTTGGCCGCTGATAAACTCCTTACACGGGGCAATATGAAATCGGCAATCCGTAGCGCAAATCCACCAGCTGGCCAGTTTGGCAATTTCTGGTAAAACGGCAATTGCGTTGGGCTTGGCGTCCTTTAGCTAAGACTGGCCGCCTTAGCTAGCCATGGCCACTTTGGCTAGCGCCTGACAAGACGGCCAGTCGCTCTGAATCCGTTGAAGCTAAAATTGGCTGGCCGCTGATAACCTGCTCACATGGGATCATATGAAACTCGCAACCCGTTGCATATATCTGCAAATTTGGTAATTTCTTGATAAAACACATTGGCTTGATAAACTGGCCGGTCTTCATAAAACGGCCATTGGCTTGATAAAACAGCATTCGGCTTTGATAAAACGCTGCGGCTGGCCTTCATAAAGCGGCCATTCGCTTTTTGCGAGCTGTTGATAAAATGGCTCGGCCTCGCCGCTGATAAACTACTTGCGCGCGGCAATATGACGGGTCTCCGGACTTCATCTGACTGCGTCCGGAGTCGCGCGACGCGACTCCGGACCGAATCCGAACTGGTCCGGAGTCGCGCGATCGTCCGGAGTCGCGCTGCCCGACTCCGGACCAAATGCCGTTCGACTCCGGACGGGATCCGATTGCGCCCGGAGTCGCATCGCGCGACTCCGGACTGGATCCGATCTTGTCCGGAGTCGAACGGCTTAATCTAGGCGCTGGCGCGCCTTCATGAGCGGCTGACCGCTTTTTAGCCACTACGACAACGGCCTAGCGTTTAGGCCCCGGCGCTGGGGCCGGCGCGCTCTCTATCACGTCGCACGGCTTCTGGACTTCGACCCGCGCGGGGGCTCAGCCGCACCACGCTAGTTTTCGAATTTTTGCGAAACAGCGCCGAGAGTTGTAACGCGCTTCCTTTCGGCGCCCGGGCGCAAACTCGGCGCGAGTACGGCAAGCGGCGCGGGGTTGTTTGTTTCGAAGCCAAAGTTGGAATTGAAGGAAAAAAAGTTCGATTTCGCAACAATATTAATTAGAACGTGTAAGCGTGACCTAGGCTTCGTTCACGCAACCTCCGGCGGCATTAGCGCTGATGGGATGGTTCTTGCTTCGTGCAAAATCTGCTGCGCGTGAGAGTTAGAGGCAGTGTCCCACCACGGCCGGTTTTGTTTGAAAATTCTGGGTCTTGTCCATGGATCTCGTTCGCGCCTAAGGACCGAGCAGCCGGCGGGCGCCATCCACGGCGCGAACGCGCGCCCGCCAGTCGCACGATGTACTCCTTATAGAGCTCAGCTGTTTTCGCTTTCAGACTAGAGGGTTGTCATTCGGTCGGCCTCCCTGCCAGGACACGTCGAGAAGAGGACGCGTGGAGGGAACCGCCCCGCCAAGGACAGCGACAGCGTCAAGGA
The DNA here is from genome assembly GCA_963377175.1 of Effrenium voratum. NCBI lineage: Eukaryota > Dinophyceae > Suessiales > Symbiodiniaceae > Effrenium > Effrenium voratum. The sequence continues at coordinate 11,361 of CAUJNA010002740.1, read as the reverse complement.
CAACAACAACAACAACAACAACAACAACAACAACAACAACAACAACAACAACAACAACAACAACAACAACAACAACAGCAACAACAGCGATAGCAACCCAACAGCAACAACAGCAACAAGAACGGCAGCAGCGGCAACAACAACAACAACAACCACAAACTTCGCTGGCGCGCCAGGACTCGCCGACGGCGCGGGGCCAACTTCGCAGAGCCGCGCGCTGGCTTCAACGAGATGTTCGCGAGTCAGGCGGGATGTGGGGGTTGGCCGCCGCTCAAGGTCGGAGCTTGGGCAAAAACTTCGGGCACTGCTGGTTCAAAGGCCGCTCCAAGTTTGCTTTTCTTGGGAGTTGCTTAGCTCAGATCTTTGTCTGCAAGCCGTGCAAAACGCACGTCCGCTTAAACTTGGCCGTCGGCCTTGATAGAATGGCGTTGTCAAAGCGCGCCTTGCTAAAACGGGCATTGTCTGGCTTTGGCAAACACCAGGGCCGCGGCTCCAGCCCCTTGACACAATGGCGTTTCCTTGACAACACGGCCATGAGGGGGGGCCGCTCACGATATATTTTGACCGGCCCCCCCCCCCCAGAGGGTCGGTCGCGATGTACGAAAAGGGGGCCGGTCGCGATCCGTATCACGACCGACCCCCCCCACGGGGGGGGCCGCTCAAAGTATATCGCGACCGGCCCCCCCGGATATTGCGACCGGCCCCCCCCCCAAGTCTGACAATTTCATATAGAAACCAAGCTCCGGAGGCTCCGGGAAGCTCTCGGAGACAATCTAGAAACAGCCAATCGCGAGGGTTTCCAGAACCATTGAGTAGAGAACAATCTTACGAACTATGCTAGGCAGCAACGGTTTCTAGTTTTTACTTTTGGCTTTTCGGTCGGCCGGTCGCGCGCCGCTCGGTCGCTTGCCCGCCCCCTGACAGGACCCGCCGAGCGGCCGGAGAAGGTCTCCCGCGGCAACCAGCCGCAGCGGGCAGCCGAGGCCGTCAGCTCCCTCGGCGACTGCGCGGGGCGGCAGCCGGAGAGGGACCCCCTTGGAGTTTCTGAGTGAGGGGGCCGACGGTCTCACATGTTTTCGGATTTCTCGGAGTCCTTGAGTGAGGGGGGCGCGGTCTCACATGTTTTCCGGTTTCACACGCCGTTTTGACACTAGTCTTTTTCGCGTCCGAACGAGTCCACAGACTTGTCGCACAAGCTTTGGCTGTTTCAAGATACATCGAAGTGGGTCGAAGGAAAACAAGGAATAAGGGGCGCCCAAGACTTGCCCACAAACGCACGCGGCCAGCTTTTTAAAGACACTTTGAGGTGGATCGAGGGGAAAACGCAAGAGACGGGGACGCCCGAAAAGTTTGGACGCCCCTCAAGACAGGAAACGCGGAAAATTCAGGAGGGGTCTCTTTGCTTGTCTTGCTCGGATTCAGTAGACGGGTGCTCACACTGGATCTTGGACGCTTCCGCAGCACCCGCGGCCCAAAACGCACAGAGTCGAGTCGCCTTCTCAACATGGGCGGCAAAGGGCGCGGCAAGAACGGCAAGGCCTGGAAGAAGCCCTCGCAGGAGGAAGAGGCCAAGAGGACCTACCTGGCGGCAGTAAAGCCGGAATGGGCCTTGGCAAAGAATTCGCTTCGGCCCTATGCTAGTGAAGACAGCTCTCCGTTTTTCACCGGCGGCAAAAGCGACACGAAGTATTGGGAGCTCGGCCGCATTCGCGAGGCCATGGCCGCCGACACCGCTGAGCTAGCCAACCGCCTGGGCATTGCGCTCTCGGAGTCCGGCGGCACGATCTGCATGGGCGCCGATGTTCTCAAGACCTTCGCCTCCGGCGAGGAAGGCCTGGAGAAGCTGGGGTTCCGCGGCGCCGCGACGCTCCTGGGCGGCGACGGCGGCCTCCGCGACGCTGCCAATGTCCTTGTCAAGAGACGGCAAGGTGACGTCCCGTGGGACGCTGTGCACCGAACCCTCAAGCTTCAATACCAACCACGTAGAAAGGTGTATACGGACGATGCCGTTATAGCCGAACCCGTGTAAACGTTGTAAGGAAGAAGGAATGATGGTTACACCAGTAGTCCTGACAATGCAGCGCAAGCAGTTGTTTTGCTCTTATCGCCCGTCACGAATGTTCGCAGTCACACATCAGATCTTGAACCTCAATTGTGTCTTGAGCCAAATGGCGATCAATGGAACTTGGGAAGCAACACCAACAAGGACCTCAGAACAGCTACCCAATTTCGGCACGGGGCTAGAGGGTTTTAACATCCCCCATTTGGGTCGCATTGTTCATCATGCGGTCCAAACACCACAAAACGTTCCACTGGCCACGGCTTCAACTACGAAATCGTGTCGTGCATTCTTTTACTTGCTATCACTACACCGTTCATTCGCTGTGAAACATGCCGGGTTCGATCGTACGAAAAGTGAAACATTCATCCTCCAATCGAAGCACACATCCATATGCAGGTGTATATAATACACTGTGGCCACTTCACATGACCGCCAGTGAACATTCCAGCTGCCGCATTTGCGCATCGCGCAGCTGTCATCCATAAATGGGTTGGCCACAAATGTCCACCATGCGCGCCCGCTTGTGATCGGTCTGCATATCCCCGGCAAAGAAACATCGGTGAGTAATCAATGCAAATCATAGCCATTCCAGATACCATGGACAATGCATAAATAATGAAAAGATATCATCTATAAGGTAATGATTCCATCCATGAATATCCAGAGCGTCATAGTCGTCGGAATATGTAACCATGTACACATCCATTCATCTTGGACACATGAATATAAATCATGACATAAGTCGTTCCACCGGAACAGTGTCGATGTGACGCAAGTAACAGATGGGGACTGGCCCACATCGTACCGCAATCATCATCATCACGAAGCATACCTGTCCCCAATGGACAGCCTATGGGTACGTCGGCGGAACTCCTCGTCCAAGTTCTTCTGGGCTTCTCGTGCCCGGACACACTTCTTGTTGTAGTCCTCTGGCAACCAGTGCCCTTTCCGAAGGCACCAATCTAGCAGGGGTGTGTCGCATTTGTTCGGGTCGATGGCCGAGATGATGGCGCTCACGTTGACCGCGTAACCATGCTTGCCAAGGTTTAGGCCATCCCTCACGAATGATATATACTTGCAGTTGAAAGCTAGTGCAAAACATCTGAAAATAATATCACCCACCGGGTGCACTCGGTCCTTGACCAGGAGCTTCGTTTCTTCCTTGGTGACATCGAGGATTCTTGCTGCAATCCACAGCTTGTAGAATGTGTATAGTCCCTCGCATTTGTTCACCATCATACGAATATATTCGTCACGCTCCTCAACCGATCGGAAGGCTCTTGTCCGAACATTCTCCGATTGAGAAATCTTCGTTATTGTTGATGGCCAAAGTATACCTTCCTGATCATGCTCAGTGATGTTGGGGTACCTCTTGAAATCATTGTGATAAGGGCAGCCCGGATTCCCTTCGAGTCCGGAATTCATCGTTCTCTCCTCACCACCTTCAAACATCCCCCACATCTTGGACAGCTGGAGTGCGATAAATCCTGCCATGTACTGAGCCTCACGCGGCTCGTCAAGGCAGATCACCATCCGTTGGGAACTTATAATGTCCCGTGACGTCAGATCGGTGTCGCGGTAATGCCAACCGCCGTCTTCTTCTTCTGACGCATAGCCGGATGTATATCCTTGCGTGTCCATGTCTTCATCTTCTCCCGGAACTTCCTCCGCTTCGTCTTCATCCTCCTGTGCTGCCGCATCGTGGTTAGCTTCTTCCTGTGCACGCCTGGCATCTCCAGAGACGTTGGGGTTTTGGTTGTCCTCCTCGTCATCGGAATTGATGTGAATGTAGTATCTTCCGATGGAGATCAGTTGTGCCTCGCACTCCAGGCATAAGCAGAAGCAGGTGGGGATCGCGGTCGCACATGATGGACATATCCGGCACCTCAGTCCTTCCCATGTCTCATCATTCAGGATGTCGACTTTGCTGACTTCGTCCCGGACCTCGTTGACCTGTGCGTTGAACTCTTCCATCTTGTTGTTTCGATAGAGTTCGCAAGCACGATTAACCATGTCAACGATGTAGTGCAGATTATCGGCACCTGTCTCAGTCTCCGGCATCCTCTCGCTGATCTTTGCGACGTTCTGGAGGAACATCGCAGCCGACTCTTGGGAAGAGTTGACAAAGCCAGGGCAGATCACGTTCTCCACACACTTCGAGTACGCCCTCTTGATGTCAGCGTACTCCAGGCGCTTCCCTCCGTTGCTTTTGCCAATCCAAATGGACTTGACCTCATAGAACGGGATCACGTCAAAGACCATGAAAGTCCCATTAGCCGCGACTCCAGCCCCATACCGCGCGAGGGTTGCACTGGGAATATAGATGATCGCAATCGGATCCCCTCTCCTTACGTTCCGTAGCGTTGTCTTCGTCGCCACGTTCATCTCATCCCATGGAGCAAATGCCCCGAAGTGCAGTGCTAGCCTGTTGCCGCCATCGATTCCGCCGGGGACTAACCCACAGCGTACGATGCTTGGCAGGTTTTCCACATACGTCACATGGAATGCTCCTCCGAGAGAATCACCCCTTCTTGCGGAATACCTATTCGCCAGTGCGGATGAGCTCATGAATCCAAAATCACTGTGACCGGTTGTGACTCGGATGCACCAAGGTCTGTACCATCCATCGCATCTGTTGAACATCCTGTCGATGTCGTCCCGATCCACGCCAGCTTCAGTCATTTCCTCCCTGGCTGCCCTCGTGTCGTTCGGGTTCATGATGCTCGGAAACCTTGCTGCCAAAACCTGGAATCTCGATTTTCTGCTTCCGGATTCCTGCCACTTGATCACCTCCATGATGCCCATGTGTCGTTTCGCTCTCGTGGTGTATGGTGGGAATATGTCGTTGTTCCGGTCGTCAATGACAGCATCAATGTCGACCCATCCACCCTCGTCGCACCTGAAAGCACTTCCTCGGCATTTGCCGATCTTGTGTCGAAGGACTCTGCATAGGTCGTGAGATAGCTGGTTTGCTTGGTCCCTTGTAGTAAATACCGAGCGATCATCACCAATCCTGCATAGTTGAGCACCGTCGAAAGGAGCAATGCAGAAGTTGACACTCTTGCCAAGTTGCATCACGTCCACTTGCTCAAGGATTGCACCTCTGGGAAAGTATCTGGGGTCAACAATAGACGCGTATGCCCGTGGCATATGCACGTCAATCATGTCGCCGTACTTCGGGATGTAGCACGGGATGGTGTCGCATCCCATCTCAAGCGTCTTCTTGAATGTCCTGCTGTCCTCGCACGGGTTGTATGTGAGGTCGACGCCACCACATTGTAGCTCTCCTCCCTCAGCCGTGTCAGCCATCTCCACCAAATTAATAGTGTAGCTGTACATCTCAATTGTTTCTTTCCCTGCTTGTCCCCCTTTCTTTCTTTCCTTGGACGTTGATGAGGACGGTTCCTCCGTATCCCCCATGTCTTCATCAGATGAAACAGGGTCACTGCTGAGTAGCTCACGGAGCACCTTCATCGCCTTCTCATTTCCAGCAGCCTCCTCAATGTCCTTGCAGTCGCCGTCGTGGGCCAGGTTCGCGCACTTCTTACAGATCCCCATATCCCCCATGCACTTCTCCATTGACTCCAGGAATCCTAGTGCCGCTCTCCGCCCGTCGATCACACGCTGCTTCTTGTCCTCCTTCTCAGTATTGGCTTGAGAACTTCGACTCGGGTCTGGTGCTTGACCAAGACCCTCATCTTCGCCCTCCGTGGCCTTTCTCTTGGAACCTTGTGCAGAGGGCTCGGTGATCAGGGATCGTGGATGTCTGGGCTTGACCTTGTTCATGATGTCAAGCACCTCCTTCGTGGGCACGCCGAGCTGTGCGGACGGTTTGTTCCGCTTTCTGTTCTGGCCCGTCGTGTGGGTCACGTTCCCAGCGAGGTGTCGCACTATTGACTGCTCGAACTCCCTCTTGATCTTCCATGCATCCTTCCACAGTGGCAGTTCGTGCTGGAAGTACGACATCACCTCAAAGAATCCCAACACCATCTCGACGACGTCTCCCAAGGATTCCTCGTTCGTGGTTTGTCCCAGGAGTTCATACATCGTTCCTTGGTCGAGCACACTCTTGATCCAGGACGAATATGCCACATTGCCGAGATCCTTGCCTATCAAGAAGATGGACATCCTCTCCTCGACTCCCTCGGAATTCTTGCACACGATCACATCCCGGGATGCGCACAATTGCTTCCCGTGACCGTTGTTGTAGAACTGCGCTGCTTGATCCACAGTCATGCTCACGAATCCCACGTGAGAAAGCTCCTTCTTCAGCCTTGAATACACGAGCTCCCGTATGATCGTGATCATGGCCTGGATCTTGTTGACGTCCACCATGAGGTTTTGAAGGTCGGGGATTGCCACCACGCATTCCGCGAAGAGGCGCGTGTACATTTTCTTCCCCTCGATAGACATTGCAATACCGTTCGTGTCCGCGTTCCAGTTCGCGCAACAGTTCACGCAAGAAGAGGGATTGTACTTCGAATTCGGTCCGAGCACCTTCGACTTGCTCATCTGCATCTCTTTAGCGCAAAGTTCGCAGATAAACTTGCTGAGCTCCGTGACCGTATACCATCGAAGACGTTGATCACCGACATCGGCTTTCCCAAAAGCATCCTGCTCGCCGTGTCCTTCATCTTGCTGCTCTTGTTTCCTCTTCGACTGTGCAGTGAAGGTCGGCTTGTACTCGAATTTCACCTTCGATTCCTCCATGTTCTTCGGGATGTTGAATCGAAGGTCGGGCTCGTTTATGCACGTCCCCTCCAGCTCACACACAAACGCGTTGCTTGGTGCGACCGCATCGATGGATTTCTCAATCAGCAGTCGCTTCAGGAGGAAATGTTGCAAGTTCGAGCTCCCAGGGATCTTGTAGTTCTTTCCTGTGAGCGCATGGACCACGCGCCACAGGCGATCGTTCTCGGTCACCAGCGCGCCTGCCGCCTTGCAGATCTCGCTAACCTTGTTGGCGATCGTCCCCAAGTCCCCTCTTCCACCATGGAAAGCAACATCGCGATTCACGCTCACCACGACCAGGCCCTTGCATGTGTTGACGAGGTCAGATATCGCCTTCTGCAGGGAGTCGATGATGGGGTTGGCGGTCACCTGCCATCCGCATCCTCTCATGCACACCCAATCATATAGCGACATCCAGATGTGCACCGACATTGGTGAGTCATCCATGTCTCGCCTCCGCCGTTCAGCGATGAGCTTATCCAGCTTCTGCAATCGGGAGATGATATTCAACGTGTCGTTGGGTGAGGAGACTTGCTCACTCGACCCATAGTATGATCTCTCCTCGATGTTTGTCCATCCCTGTTCGTTGACCATCATCTGGAAGGTCTTCGTGCTCCCTTTCGAGTTGACGGCCCTCAGGGGCCAATCCAGGACCAAGAAGCTCTTCTTGTGGATCATCATGTCGCGAATCGTCGCCTCGCCAATGGGGCTCCTCTTCTGCCTATTGATAATCCGGTTCAACTGTCCAGGTGCGTTGTCCGGGTTCTTCTCCGCCTGAATCAACGCGTTGATGGCTTTGGCGCCCGGAAGGCGTCCAGTAATCAAGCATCCTGTTTGGGCACACAAGAAAGCATACAGCTGTAGCCATGCCGCATTTCCCTTCCCAACATAGGAAAGAATGATCTTCTCCGCGCTGGTCTTCTCCTCGAAGTGCAATAGCGAAGAGGTCAGGCATCTCAGCATACACTCCCAATATGTTGCGTTCTTGCCTTCTGCAAGACACGGCCCAAATACAGTTTGTATGATTGGGTACCCCGTATTGTTGTCTATGTTGAATTTCACATTGACAGTCGCGCCGCCCAATGTGGTACCCCCTTCGAATGAAGTGTAGGTATCGTGTCCAGCAGTTGGGTTGATAATTACCCATCTGTCGTCGTCACCGCCAGAGTTCATTCGGAAAATGGAGTCGATGATCTCGTTGTCGATCTTGACAGCATCGCTGGCTTGCGACCCCCACTTGGAGCTCCCGGCTGGGGGACTGACCCACCAGCGGTTTGACTCCTTTGTCCGGAGCTTGATGCCGACTTCTGCTGTCGCTCCGTCTTCCGTGGCGGCTCCGTCTTCGATGAGCCCATCACCCACCATGTCGGCTCTTCCCCAACCACGAAATCCTCGGGGTACTTCTCCAGTTCCCTCTCGATTTCATGAATCGTGCAGTATTTATTCTGGAAGAATTCGATCATGACGTCCTTCTCGGCCTTCTTCTCGATCTCCTTCATCCAGCTTACCCACTTGCGCCGATCTTGGTTCTCAGCGGCCCTGTCAGCCGCGTGCGGTGCCAAACTGATGGAGTTGATGTTCATCGCAGGCAGCTTCGACTCATAGATCATATCGATGCACCATAGGAAATCCCTGGCGTACTCAATCTCCCGGTAGAGATCGTTCAGCTCCCTTTTGTCTGGACGGAAATAAGCTGTATACGACTGATCTTTGGAGTCCTTCTCACCGAGCAATGGCTGCAATCTCCTCATGATGAAAGAGACGCACATGAGCGAATTGACCGCTCCGATGCACGCGTCAGAGATGTCACTGGGGGTTGACCCACAGATCATCCAGCGCAATAGGTTGTTCTGGCTGGCATTCTCATCCCTCCTCAGTGCATATGCGAGGTTCTTCATCGATGCCTGCAGCTCATTCTGGTAGACCAACCCAAGGTCCCAATTCTTCTGGTAGTCGTCCTTGGAACCACGACCGTAGGAGTCGATCTTGGGAGCTTTGATCACGCTCAACGTGAATACTTTCCCCCAGTTTCGATCTCTGTATCTTGCGATTCTCCGGTCGTGCCTCTCAAACTCTGCAGTTGTCTGGAACTCCTCAGAGCTCCTCCACCTTCTCGATGACGATGCCCTAGATGACTCGTCGTTGATGAATTCTTTGTACACCTCCCCAACCGGGGTGTTCTGGTGGAATGCTGCTTTGAACGACCGTTCATCGTTGTCCTCGGCCACGCCTAATGCGAGATCCCAGATGTTCGCGATTGATCTCAACATATCCGCCCCTTCCATGCAGTACTTGGTTACGTTGAGCAACTCGGGGTTCTTCGCCAGCATCGTTGCCTCACCGCAAAGTTGGTTCAGCGCCGACACGATCTTCTTTCCCTTGCTGCAGAATTCCCTCCATCCAAGCATACATTCGTCGGCAGAAAGCTGTCCGAAAACTTTGCTGATGAACTCTAAGGCAACCCTCATAGACTGCCCTTCACCTTTCATCATCCCGCGGCCCTTGGCAGAGTAGTACGCTGAGTATGCATAAATAGCGGGGACGCCGATGTCCTCGATCCACTTCACGCACATACCCAGGTCGCTGCTCACCTCCATCCTCTTGGGCATCCTCTTGCCATCCTCGATGGCGTTCTTCACCAAATTTCCCAAGAAGATTGCTGCTTGCCTGGATTTCCCAATAGGCACGCAGAAGAACTCATTCGTATTGACGACATTCGGATTGGCAGTCATCTTGATGATATTCTCCAGAACCAGGAAAACCCAAAATAAGCGGCTGCAAATGAAGCCACGGAATTGTCCCAATACGATCCCAGCTTCAGATTGAGGTGACGAACTCGTCCAGCTCCTCCTTGAAGCTTGGGGTTCGGGACTGACCCAGCTCCCCGTATGCACCAGAGGTTCGGGACTGGCCCAGCACCTCGGTTGTGCAGTTGGGGTGGTGCAGATTGCGCTCGCAGTAGCTTGGTGCTTCCGCGATCTCCTTCGCGTAATGCAAGCAAGAGCGAGTTTCAACGGTGCCGGTTTGAGGCACCTTGCTCGAGCACGAAAACGGCGAAGGATCACACCCACAATTAGTGACGTGTACAACTGGGTTTCTTTGGTTTCACGACCAGCACAAGGTCCATGCTCATGGTTTCCATTTCATTTCTTAGACAACGAGCCACCAAGTTCAAAGTTCCATGATACAACTCTCCATGGTTTCTTGATTGGCATGGGTTTCTTTGCATATCTTTGTTTCAAGCCATAGCGACACCCATCAAACTCGTGACTAGTCCCATCATGCACGACCTCACGCAGTCTCTCATCTTTCCAATAATTACAACTTCCAGGCAACTCAAACAAAATCGCAGCTCGCTTTGTCATGGCATGCCGTTTAATCTCAACGAACCGTTCAAACAATCTCCAAAATTCTCTTTAAAGTTTGGCCTCGATTTTCTCTGCGGTGTCAATTCCGCGAGTCTTGTTGAGGCGTGCCCATGATGATCCCCCCGTGCAAGGCCCGGCGAAGAACAACAAATCGGAAGGTTTGGTAAGCACATGTCTGGCGATTCTCCCCCCGTACTCGCTCAGTAAGTCATCAACCAGAGTTATGGTGACAACCTGCGGCCCGTCACGTCGGGCAAGAGCAGTGAACCAGTTACGTTGTTCGGAACATGCCATCAGCACGATGGGCCGAGCCAAGTCAACACTGTAAAGAGTGACGACTGTGCGAGTTCTCATACCAGGAAGCGAGACATGAACAGGAGCGCGAAGCAAACCACCGTCGTGTTTGACCATCGCGAGTTCAATACCCGGCGCTAACTGTGGCTTGTGCTTCACCGCAATGCGATACGGAACAAAACAACGACCAGGGACAAGCTGCTCGTGATTGATATGCAGACAACGCATGAGCAACTTCAATCGGAGCAACGTTTCCAAAGCAAGGTCGTTAACGCACTTCAACTCTATGCGCTCGTTCGACAGTTCTTCAACAAATGCGGCCAGCACGGACTGCATGTCAACATCCCCGGACCCGACGTGAATTGGTCGTGGTCGCGGAGACCGTTCCCGCGCCGGTGCAGCGACCGGTACGGGATGAAACTGCCAAACTGCGCGTTCAACCCAACCATCAATTCGCACACATTGCAGCCCCGGGTCAACTCTATCCTCAACTTTGAGCCATGACCCATTCTTCAGAAACCAAGTGGAACGAAGCCACTTGCTCCCAAACGGTGTCATAACCGCGAGTGGAGGTTTTACACGCATCAATCTGGGTCCCTTGGCAACAACAACCGGATCATGTCTTTCATGCTCATGCAATCCCTCTTTGGATGTTAACCCAGACCACCATAGGTCCGGAGGCATGATCGGAATGTGTGTGTACGGAAATGTTGGAACTCCGTCAACTGTCCCCGAAGCGGTCTGCATGGTCCCCTTTATGGGATCACACGTGGGTGTGAGCGCCTTGAGGGTATCCGGGTCAGACAGCAAGCTTGGGTCAAGTAGACCAATCTGCAAACATGCATGTTTCCATTTGCGCCCATCATTGAACGCCTTGGTGTAAATATCGGCCGCCATCCTGTCGGT
>CAUJNA010002739.1:0-23299 GCA_963377175.1 Effrenium voratum | reverse complement strand
GGTAGGTTTGGGGTGGGTTTGGGGTAGGTTTGGGGTAGGTTTGGGGTAGGTTTGGTGTAGGTTTGGGGTAGGTTTGGGGTAGGTTTGGGGTAGGTTTGGGGTAGGTTTGGGTAGGTTTGGGGTAGGTTTGGGGTAGGTTTGGGGTAGGTTTGGGGTAGGTTTGGGGTAGGTTTGGGGTAGGCTTAGGGTAGGCTTGGGGTAGGTTTGGGGTAGGTTTTGGGTAGGTTTGGGGTAGGTTTGGGGTAGGTTTGGGGTAGGTTTGGGGTAGGTTTGGGGTAGGTTTGGGGTAGGTTTGGGTTTGGGGTAGGTTTGGGGTAGGTTTGGGGTAGGTTTGGGGTAGGTTTGGGGTAGGTTTGGGGTAGGTTTGGGGTAGGTTTGGGGTAGGTTTGGGGTAGGTTTGGGGTAGGTTTGGGGTAAGTTTCGCTTCCTTTTGTTCGTTTTACCTGGGCTTCTCAAAGCAAACAAAGTAGGTCTCTTGTTTTACAACACCTGGGTTGGTTGGTTTAGTCTACAAGTTAGGGTGGGCGCAAAGGGTAGGCTTTCAGCTAGATTTAGGGTATGTTTGGGGTAGGTTTAGGGTACCTTAGTTGGGTTGCACTTTTCTTTGCTTCACAACCGTTGGGCGGGTTTCTCAAGGCAAACAAATAGGTCTGTTTGTGGAACACCCCTTTCATGCAGACCCCATGTGGCCGCACCTTCGAAAGGTCTGTTGAACCCAAGCCGCGCACGGACCCTGAGTCCCCAGGCTCCCGCCCCGCAAGCCTTCACACCAAATACGGCCTCTAGACTCTAACCCACATTCCATGTGTCATTCCGCCGCCCCAATTAGAGGTTCACAAGCCTTGCCAAATACGGCCTCCAGACACGATTAAGAACCCCCTGGTCGATGAATAAGGGGTGTCCACGTTTAGTGGAGCTTCCTCACTTTCGAAGGGGGAAATCGACCGGTTTCTTCATCCGGTCAACACCACCCGGTTTTTGTTGGCCCTCTCGAGCACGGCTCGAAGCGCTCTCTCGAGCGCACTTGTTGTTGGAATGCTTCCCGAGCCCCGAGAAGTTGAAGCAGTTCCCCGACATGTTCACCGAGGGCTCCGTCACCTGACGCGAGCGAAACGCGAGCTTCGAGCGGCTCGCCGGCGGAGCGAAACGCGAGCGGAGCCGGCGAGCTAAACCAGCCACACAAGTGGGCTACGTCGGATCCCCTAAAAATGGAGATCTTCGTCCTGGCCTTTCTGAACCAAGGTGCCGGGGGGGGCCCTCTCAAAACACAGACATACACATAATTCCTCACCCGTTTGGTGTGCCCAACCAGTCTTGGAAATGCTCGAAGAAGCGTGATTTCGTAGCCAAAGCACGGCATTGCCATCTTCACCTGAAGACCCAAGTAAAAACTCCGTTTGTTGACGGTCCGGTTGTTGAGGGTTCCTCTGGGATTTTTCACGAGTCTACTCAAAAGCTACAGCAAGACACGATTAGAGTTAGACCCAGTTATGGAATGATAATTTTCATTGTTTGCTTCACTTTGAGTCACTGGTAAAATGTAAAATGTATCCTAAGGCTACCGCAGTTAAGGGAACGGCCCCTCCGCCGCTGTTTCCCCCGCCTGTGGCGCCATGGCCCCTCCAATCCCCACAAAAATAGGTTCTAAAATGGGTGGTGAATTTACCTACCCCAAAATGGGATCCCAAAACGGTTTTGACCCATGGCCATGTATCCTAAGTCTACCCCAGAAGAGTCTACCACCCACCCACCGGCGAGTTTTCGTCCAGCCTCAAGGGCGCCAGGCGCATTCCACCGCACGGTGTACCTGGCCAAAAACTCCGAGGGGACTCCCAGCCGATTTTCTGAACCCTCAACCCCCCCCCCCCTGCAGCTCGTGGCATCCTCCAAGCGTTGCCTTAATCAAAAAGTGTAAGTTACGGTCTAAAGGCTGACAGCCTTTAAACGCGAGAACTTGCTCCCTGCTCCCACATCAAACCTTTCGCACAAGGAGTGCGCCATATATTAGCAGGAGTCGGCACTTCACCCAATCCGGTCCGTGTGTCCCATTCAGGGAAAGCCAAAAATCTAGATCCCAGAATGGACGGGCCCGCTTCGCGGAACCCGCCCGATCAAGGAGAAAAAACGGTCGGCATGCGTTTGGGGAAAATCGTCACTGGGGCCATGACCCATGACTCTTCCCTCTCTTAAGTTGGTCCCCGATTTCCTTGGGGGGGACCCTTGCACCTAAAGGGCAACGGCTCCCAACCATCAAATAAGCCAAAAAGGCACGCCCAAAATATAACAGTTCCTGCACGCAATAGGAATGGGGTTGCCCATCCCTTCTGAAAAGCTCCTGACGCACGCAGTCTGAGCGCGGGGCTTGATGGTCAGGAAAATGGATGTGTCGTTCTGAGCCCACTGGAAAGCTGGAGACACCTGGCAGTCGAGGTGCCATGTCGCTTCCCTCCCAAAAGCCGTACATCCAAGGCTTATGTCTTCCAGAGCAGGGTTCCATTTTTGGACTACCCCCAAGGTAGACTTAAACCCAGGCGTTTCCCTTTTGGGGAAATCAACCACCCCTGGGTTTAAGTTTACTTTGGGGTTGTCCAAAAACGGAACCGTGTCCGAGAGTCAGAATCAAGCCCGGCATTCAAGGGATCTGGACCGTCCCCTAGCCACGCCGTGGTTCTACCTGGGTTCGTGGGGGGTGGGGCTGTTGTAAGGCCTGTAGAACACTGGAAACCACCATGTTGGCGGAACCAAAAGCCTTGGGGACTTATCATGGCCATGATTTCCTGAATAGCAACGCTTAGAATTCTAAACCCCCGCGAAGGGTTCAGAACCAGAGGGTGTCCCAGACCTCCAGTGGCAATGGGCACAAATTCATACTTCATTTCAAAGAGAAACCCGCGCACGATGGAAAACCCTGCTGAGGTGTGGGGGCACAAATGAAGCGTCGGCACTACCGGTTTTTGACCACCCATTTATGGCTGGGACTTTGGCCCTTGCATCAACTCACTTCCAGATTGGACTCGCAAAAAAAGAAAAGAAAAAAACTCATCAACTCACTTCCAGAGTGGGGTCGCAAAACAAAAACTAACTCTTTGTTCACCGCTAAAACGGGTTTCCCACAAAGTTCACAGTCCCAGGAACTCCGGCAGTGAGTCCACCCGGCTTCTGGTTCCAAGAATGACCGACGACGACCTCCCCCAATTTTTCGCGCGCCGGGCCGCTCCTGCTGGGCCAAGCCGTACTTGGGGTTCAGCGTCCTCAGCAACTCATCCGCCTCGTCCTAACGAAAGCCCAGGGCAAGCGCTTAGCCCAGATGGAATGAGAGGCCCCCAAAACACTTCCTTGTCTTTTGAACAAGGAAACAACCGGGAGTATTTGTCTCCAACTGGTTTCCCTTTGAACCCGCCCTAAAAAGGCAACCCTCAAAAGACCTGCCCACAACGGGAACCGCTGGACCAACTGATTGAACATACCACCCCCATCCCCATATGGCTGTGGGTCAAAACCCTGTACCCCTGGTGAACATCAAAATAGGTTGTACATGGGTGTTCATCCGTGCCATGGCCAAATGAAGTCCGCTCCAGGGCCCCAATTAGAATGGTAAGGAGCCCCCCGCGCAAAGACGGATGTTTCTGGTGTCCTCCTGAAAAACGAGTTGCAAGCACTGGGCTTTTGGATCGCTGACACCCGGCGTCCAACTCGAGTGGCAAGAAAAAAATCCTGGCCAGTTATGCGGGTTGGCCGTCCGTACTCCATCCCCCGACATTGACTGCACTCCCTTGGTGAAACCTTCTTGATTGGTCCGAAGTCCGTTCTTCCCGGATCATTCTCCGAACTGAGCAGAAAACCATCATACAGAACAAGACACAAAGCGCAGGCGGCGTCTTTTGCCGGGCTTCTACCCTGGATAGACCATGGCCTGAATGAACCACACTTGGGGGTAGGACCTGCAAACTGGCATAGGGATGACTTGCAATTTGCGACCGCTCCGGAAGGTGTACTGCTGATTTCGATAATCCAAAGATCTAGAGCTTCAACCTGTAAACAGCAGGGCGATTGTTCAAGGTGGACCAAATCCATGCAAAGAAACAAACGGGCGGCTGCACCTGCAGCCCATTTTCTGGATGGGACTGCCCACTTGGCAGGGTTTTGAGTTTCGGCTCGTTTGGCGCCAAGGCGAAAAGCCGAAATCGATCTCCAAACTCAACTCCAAGACGCGCAGCAGAACTGATCTACTCAAGACAACACCCCAGCCCCCCCCCCCCCCCGTAGGGTTGGGCCAACCACTCTTGACGTTGCCCGTTCTCGGATGTCCGTTCTCGGTCGCCATCGGTTGTTTGGCTTCTTCGGCGTGGACCAACTTTTTGAGGGAATCTTCATCCAACACCTCCCACTCGGGTCAATGTTCCATATCTCCCGAAGGATATTCTTGTTTCAACCAGCAGCAAACACAGCCGGGCCTTGAGGCTGCGCACGGCTTTCCGCACGGAGAAGGACAGGTCCACCTTGCAGCTTTTGCGAGGTGAAGGCTCTGGGTCTTGAAAAACTCTTTCTGGTTCTCAGCTGGGAATGAGAAATGGAATGACCCCTAAAATCCATCCAACTGGCTCCTTTAAGGGAATTCCCTTCCGGGTCATCCCAACACCCGGACTCGTTGCCATTCCCCATTGCACCGCCAAGAAGTTCATGACCACCCCCAACTAACCCCAAGTAACTAGATGATCAAAATCCCAAGTACTCTTTAGTGCTGTAATTTCCCCCCGCCCCCCAAACCATGTTTAGTTGTTGATACTCAAAAGGCAGGAAATACATATCTGGTGACTGCCCATTAACCTAGAAATCTTCCCGGAGATCGATGGCAGTGAGCATGCCTCAACAGACTCAAAGTCCCGGGTTGGCGTGGACCAGCGGTCCTCCCCCCCTGCAAGCCGATCTGCTGTGTTTGGCCAGAAAAGTTGAAACCTTTGGGGGGCCTTGACCAAAGAAGAAAAGCTTCAGCTGAACAGTTAAGCATTCTGAGGGACACGTGTTCTTCAGAATACGGTTTGTTTTGGCTGCAAATTTCATTCTTAGTGTCCATGGCACGCGGCGGGGTTGGATGGACCCCACACCGCCTTCTGGTCGTGGGACTTGGAGACCAGCTCACGCGCCAACGTCCACCTCAGGCCAGAAAAACGTCGAGCGGGGGAGCTACAGTTGGGCCTGCGATGTGTTGCGAGTATGTTTTCTGCGGTCGAGATGCGTTGGTTTTGATTTTTTCTTTTTTCTTCCGGTTGGCTTGAAGGAGGATCAAAAGCAAAACACATCTTCGGGATTCCCTCAGAAAAACAAAAGGCTCAGTTGCTAAAAAAAATCGAACTATGTCATCCACTCGCGGACAAAATTGGAGACAACCGAGTTGGGCCCTTTCTCGAGTCTTCGAAGGAGCCCGAAAGGAAACCATTGTCAGCTTGGAAATGAAAACCAAAAGGAACATCACCACCGTACTTGTTTCCTCTCGCTCTCTCACGTTGCATTAATCGATCGCGCCGCATCCTCATCTGTTGAATCCTTGTAAGAGCTTATGGGGGCTGGGAGGGAGGGAGGGGAGGGGGAGGGAGCCTAAATAAGCCCTAAGTAAGGCCTTAATAAGGGCTTCACAAGGGTGTTTGTTGGGCACGTGCAAAACATGTCATAAACCATACTTCTTTGCATAGTGCAGACAATTGTGCGGAGGTCGGCCGCGCCTCTTCTTGCCATACAGTATTCTGTGGATTGTGTCTGGTTCAAAGGATATTTGACGAAGAGGATCGTCTGGGGAGGTCCTAGCACTATGCCCTAAGAGCTTAGCTGCTGTGTTACTTAAAGAATACGTCATAAGCAACCACCTGCGGTACAAGGGATCATACATCAGCTTGAACGAGTATTTTTTCACTGGCCACTGGTACCCTTTCAAGGACCGTGGTATTCATCCCTTACGCCTGGTAAGTAGGGGGTCCCGGTGGTTTGTCGGGCTCCTGGCTGCATCCTGAGCCCAGAACCATTGCCGCAGCACAACCATCTCTACCACCTGGCAACGCTTTCGCCACCCTTTCGCCAGAACCAGGCCCACTCAAACAGAATCATGTAAGACCTCTAATCCCCCCCTTCTGGTTTCCGTAAACCAAACCAAACAGTCTCCCCTTCTTTCTTGGAAACACCACACGAGGTCTTTTCAACTCCCCAGCAAGCCAGTGAAGATAGCACGGCTTCTCACCAGAGACATCCAAAATACAAACTATGTCTGCTTTTTAGGGTTTCGCATCCTCTAAATCAGCTGGTATTTGGGTGTTTTTGACTGGCCCCTTGTATTCTAGGTGACACAATTTGAAGAGAGGAAAGAGCTTGTGATGGCGGTGTCCTTTTTCTCTCATCATACAAGGAATGGAATAATCAAAGAAAGATCCACTAATATATTGCTTGCCAAACTGACTGACTATTTGGTTGAATGAGTGCGTGCCTGTGTGAGTGAGTGAGTGGCAGGCAGGTAGGCAGCTGATAGAAGAATCCGTTGTTTGCCAAGCACCTGCTCAAAGGACTTGAACAAAAACCGTTCCCCCGACGCAAGACCCTTGATTCTGGTCTTCCCTGACGAAGTTGGCGGTTTCACTGGCACCGAGGGCTTCTGAGGGATGTGTTTGGTCGCGGTTGTCATAAAAGGATTGCGATTCTCTGTGGTTCGCTTGAGAAATTTATTTAAAAGAAAAAACAAACTTATGCCAGCACTACATGAAGCATGAACCAAGCTGGCTCACCAGTTTGGTCTCATCTGCTTTCCACCCATCAACATCCCCAAGGTACTGTACCTCAAACACGCCTTGGGGATAGCTTAATCGCCCGCGTCTTCAGCTCGGATCCCATTCCCCAATACGCCAATACTACCGGGGAAAGGCTAGAAGGGCCTCTTTCGGCTTCCCTGTACGTGTTTTCCCAGAAGAGTCCAACTTGTGTTGACACAAGAATAAATAACACCTGCCAGGTACCGGGTGAATGGACATCACCTTACACCAGTGGCCGCAGGAAAAAGCAAAGGCACGTGGCTGACTTGGAAAGGGCCTCCCTCCAACATAAGCCCAGGTGACATCAGCAACCAGACCCCTTCCGGCCTTCTGGTGCCGGACATGCTTGAGTGTTCACCCATAACACCCCAGTTGCCCCAGCGATAACCATGGCCTTGGAACCTATTCAGTGCATATGCCCAAAAGATCTGACGCGTCCCTGCCTCAGGCTCCAAGGTCTTCATGTCGCTGAGGTGAGAACTAAGAAGTGTCCGGGCCTCGCTCGGCGGATTTGGCACGGTGACTTTTTGAGACAGGCGATGCATTGCGTGGAAGAAAAGGGGAACTTATCATTGATGGCTGGTGGGGTTTCTTGTCTTTTTTCAGGTAAAGATATCAAAGGTCGTAAAGAGAAAAACTGTGGGCCGAAACCGAAACCCGATCATATGAGCGGACGCAACGACTTTCATTAAAGGACATGAGAAGATTGGATGCCCCCTGGGTGTTGTGGAGGAACTGAGTCTGAGAGGCCTTCCATGTGACCATAGACCACTGATATATTTTAATCATTGCCAGACTGCTTCACTTGCCAACTCGCAAGGGTCCAGAAAGGTCCATAACCTTCCCATGTCTCCCCTGTGAACCTCACCAAAACCTGGTATGACAGGAGCTTCCCGAAAACCAGTCGAATCAAAAGTGCCGACTTGACGCAGCTCTGATGGCAAGGGGACAGACGGTCACCAACTGGTTGACAATCTTCAACACCCGAATCGGTCTTGATTGTGGCTCGGCTGACCTTTGGTTTCAAACCCAAGTCTTGGTTGCTGTTGACCCCCCTGCAAAAAGTCTAACTTTTTCGGGGTTTAGTGGAAAACCCCCTGATTTCCCAAAAAGTTAAAAGTCTGAAGATCAAACCCAATAGCAGTCAAGAAGTGGTTAACACGACTCAACCAGGCCCCATAAACCAAGTCCTCCCGGCCAACCGGAGGACGCTTTTAACGGCAACGGGCCAACCTGAACGTGGAGAAAAGGTGGGCGCGTCTTGAGAATGCAAAGTCTCCACATGGTGGGTCAAAATAAAACCGCGTAGTCTTTGGCTCCATTTACCAGGGCTCCATTTTGGGGTCTCCGCGAATTTTTTTCCCACAGCCACATCAACAAGGACTTATGTCATCTCAGCGCGTCAGCGCGCCGGAGATGATCGAGCTTTATGTTGAGAGCCTTTCTCTTGGGAAGTTCTACGTGGAAGCCGCCAAGCAAACCATCCATTTCCACGCTTCGAGCCGATGCCGTTCGTTCCCGCCACTTCGGAGGCCGCGCACGGGGTCACGAGAGATCTCGGCGAAAACGCGGCGGTTCGCGCCTCCTCTTCTACTCGCGTGCTTTCGAGAGCCTGAGCAAGCGTCTGGTGCATGCTTTTCGGCGAGGGAAGCATCCTGAAAACCTGCCATCCCTCCACTAACACAGAACCCACCAGAAGGTTCATTTAGAGGAGAATGGTCCCCAGTGAGGTTCCGGTTCCATAGAAGTGGATGGGAGGCCAAGTGATTCAGACAGCACGGTTTCGGCTACAAAACATGTAGGACGTAAAACCTGCACCTCTTGGCTTCCCTTTGCACGTGCGCAACTGTATTGCCAGCAAACACTCCTCTCTTTTCACGGCAAGTAGAAGCCTTTCAGAGACGGCGTCCTGTGTCCCAAGGGTTCCAACGGAAGCTTAGTAGCTGATCCCTTGCTAAGAGTTTCACTTTGTGCCAAGTCGGCAATCCTCTAAACACCCCAAATCCGAAAGGAACCGTATGGATGGCTTTTGCAGGCCGGCCTGCAAGAGCGGGGAGCGCGATCCTTTGACGACCTGGCGACCCATGCACTGGTGAGATGAAACTCGAGTAATCAGCCGCTCCCTTCCACTAACATGGCACCTGTGGGAGGGTCTGTCAGGCGCCAGGTTAGTGGGAGTAAGGGTATCCCCTCAGGTCAAAGTCGGTGTCCTTTACCAGACCTCCAACGGCTATGGAGAAAATGCGCCAACGGCTGTGGATTGAATCCTGAGGGAATGTGCCTTGTGCTTGGCCAAGGGAGCTTCCGCCAAGCTCCATGTTTGGAGAAGGGTCGAAGGGTGGGGGGGGGGGCTTTGAGGCTTTGAGAATGACCCAAACGCGTGGGGCTCGGGTTTCTGACTGAAGCAGACTAGCAGAGCAATGCTTTTGAATGCCCACGAAGCAAGAAAACAGGAAGCGGCGCGCAAGCAGATCGATTCTCAGCCGCACGGCTGGCTAACATACCAGCTGGATGTTGTACCAAGCCCCACCCTCCTGCACTGGTTCCCAGGTGGGGAATTGCCAAATCCATCCAAAACTCCACTGCTAAATCGCCATTATTTCTACAACCTTTCTAGCCTTCTCTTAGTTCACGATTGTGGGAAATGAACCTTTCTATGATACAGGGCTTCCTTGGTACAAAGAAAGTGGTACCCTAAATCCCTTTTTCCCCAAAGCCATGTTTCGGTTGTCCGTTTCAACCAGCTTTGCCCTCCAAACTCTAAATGCCTGGAAGCACCCTCCCATTCAAGTAGTGAACAGCCTTGGCCTTTCTGTCTTGAGGCGAGCAAAATCAAACAGAAAACAACGGTCTCTTTGCCAAGGCTGACTATATGAAAACAGAAAGCATAATTTTTGATTGGGGAAATACCGATCATACTCCCAGCTTTGTCTATGGTCAAAACAGATCCACTTCGAGGTGTTCGAGGTGTTCATGGAGATTCTCAGCGAGATTCTTCGTCAAGGTGGTGATCGATGTCTTCTCAAAAAGTGTTCGTTGAAGTGTTGCTTTGATGCATTCATTGTCGGAATGAACATTTGTTTGTGAATGATGTCCTTTTGTTCATCATTCGGTTCTTTCATTCATTTTTTTGTAAAGAATCGGACTACAAAAGGTTTTGATGCCGTTGCCACGCCTGGGCCAGAGCCACCGCACAAAAGAGTGCATGGATCCGCATGGCCTCAGAGTGGCGTGAGGGGTGGGTAGGTCCATGTGATGAGGTTTCCAGCGGTATTCTACTTCTTGAGACAAGTGTCTCTACCCAAGTTGTCAATTGATTTGGTTTGAACATCACTGGTTGGTTGCGATTCCTGCTTCAGTTTATCCTGGCTCGCTGGTGGAAGGGGAACATGACGGAATAAGGAACCGTCCTGTGGCTGAGTTGCTCTAGCGCAGAAAAGGCAACAAGCAAGTATTTTTTGGGGGGCCTTTAACCCCTAACCCTCTGCCCACCCTACGGGAATCATTGGGTGGATAGCTAAGCAAACCTGTGAACCTTGCCCAGTGTTGGATTCGTCTTCAAAAAAAGGGCCTTTGCACAAACCCAATTCACTGCGCCAACCTGGCATTGCTGGTTGGTGTTGCCGTCGTTGTTGTTGATGCTGCTGTTGTTGCTGCTGTTGCTGCTGCTGAAGGTGGCGATGCTGTTGGTGGCGATGTTGTTGTTGGCGTTGGCGTTGGCGTTGGCGTTGACGTTGGCGTTGTTGTTGTTGCTGCTGCTGTTGCTGTTGCGGCTGTAGTTGTAGCTGTTGTTGTTGCTGTTGCTGCTGCTGCTGCTGCAGTTGTAGTTGCAGTTGTAGTTGTAGCTGTAGCTGTAGCTGTAGCTGTAGCTGTAGCTGCTGCTGCTGCTGCTGCTGTTGCTGCTGCTGCTGCTGCTGCTGCTGCTGCTGCTGCTGCTGTTGGTCTTGTTGCTGTTGTTGTTTGGGTCGCTGGTGGTGCGTTTGTTGTCACAACATCTACTTCTTTTCAGGCAGAACTCGATGACTTTCGTCTTGCCCTAGGTCTCGTCCCGTTGCTGCGCTTTGCCGGCGTGTCGCACTTGTTTCGCCCTCATCCAGTCCTCGCCTTTTTTGTCTCGCCATTTGCCCTTGGCATCTCGATTCGCGCCTTGATCTTCCTGAGCCTTCGACTCCCACACAGGTTTCCTTTGAACTGGCGAGGCTCTTACTGCCAAGGTGCAGCTTCTGTGACGCCGTCGGTCTAACTTTCATCGAAGAAAACGCGCGCCCGGCCTGCTTCCCAGCCTTCACTCTTGCTGGCATCCGTGCGGTCATCGCCTGATCCCTGCCTCGCCCCACCGTGTCGCACGTTCGTTGGCCGTCGCGCCGGACATCTCTCCTTCATCAACTTGGCTCCTCAGCTCGCCTGGATCTTTGGCTACGACTTCTGTGGGCCCGTTGAATTGAAGCTGGATGGGCACGGTGAACCTTCAGCACCACCCCCCACCACCAGGATGTTGCACGCGCACGAAAGACATGCCCGGAACATGCTTGTTGCGCAAGTCGCTCTGCCAAGGCTGCTCTGTTTGCGCAAGTTGCTCTGATACCCCAACTATGTTTGATATGCTTCCCTTCAACATTCGTAGCGATTCGCCTGGCCTAACCAGGTTGCTCGACAATTTCTAGCCAGGGTGCAACCAGCTCGTGCCCGCCACCCGCCGCCCGCCGGGCCCCACGATCCGGAGCACTTGAGCACTGGGAGAGAACTTGAAAGGAGGCAAGAAGATGCATTGCTTAAAAAGATGGATTGAAAAAGTAAAGATTACAAAAGGAAGCCAAGCACCTGAACCACCTGAACGGGGCCCCTAGAGAACACATACATCATGCTTGTGCAAGGTTGCCCCTTTTCTGAGAACGTTCAGTAGGTGTTTCGCATCCAAGCGTGACTACCTTGTCACCTTTGAGGAGAATTCTCCAAGGATACCACAAATAGTAGCCCTCAAATACATCCCTTGAGTGCTTGATGCTCATCCACTCAAAGGAGAGGGAAACACAGTTTTCTCAACAACGGGGGAACCCGGGACCTTAAAAGGAACGAACCCCGCCGTGACTGCGACCTCTCCCCTAACCTTGTGGGCAGCGCGTGCAACGCGCTCTTTTCAGCACTTGAGCCAAATGACATGCGGGCATGTCATCTGTGTCTTTGACGTGTTTGTACACCACGCAACTTGTTGCACCTCTGGGCCATAAATGTCATCGTGATAATTGACTCCCCCCTCATTGACGGCACTGAGGGAGTGTCTTGGGCGCATTACCACGCCAACTTGAAGTCAAGTTTACATCACAACGACTGACGCAAGTTATTCAAGCATCGTTGCTCATTCCCACCCTCGCCCAGTCACTTGCACACTTTTGGAAATTTTGCGGACATGCTGCAGCGCACTAGGCAGCTGCTTTAGCGGATCTGCTTCTACGAACGTCTTCAAGCTTCTCTGGAAGGTCAACACGAATGCCGAGCAACCTGATGGCATGGTCCCACTTGTTGGGTGGAAGTGCTTTCGTGAAGATGTCTGCTGACTGCATGTCTGTTTGGACGTATTCTATCGAGATGTGTTCGCTTTCAAGCTGCTCTGCGATGCAAGCGAGGTTCACCTTGTGCGTGCGTTGTACACAACGTAGCTTGGATGAGAAACCCTTCTTTGCTACGAGGATAGTCGCCTGATTGTCCTCGTGGATCTTGAGATGGAATGGTCTGTCCAAGATCAGCTCCCATAAGCTGAGCGCAGGAAGTGCCTCCTGGTACAGGGAGTACGCAAGAGATACGATTTCCGCCTCGGTTGTCGATCGGGAGACCGAGGTCTGCCTTTTAGACACCCACGCGAAAGGGAAGTGCGTATGTGGACCACTCAAAATCAAGAAGCCTCCGGACGTTGACTTTGCGTCTCGTTCTCCAGCGAAATCAGCGTCCACATAGAGAGACAGATGCAACTCATCAGTTGAATCCTGAACTGTGCCAACTAACGTGCTGTTAACCGTGCTGTTTATGTAGCAGACAAGCCTATGTAGCTGCTTATCGCAGTTCCTAGACCATTTCTGAACAAAGGAAGCAAGGTCGCCAATGGGCTTGACCAGGTCCGGGCGTGCCAAACGACCCAACCATAAGGCTTTCATCAACACGCGGCAAGCGGCGAAGCCGAGCTCACCCTCCAAGGCGTCATCTGCAGGGTCTAGAGATCCAGCGGGACAGAATGGAGTGAAGGCATCACGCAACTTTTCAGTTTTTAGCTGTGCGACCTCAAGATATAATGCAACCGTTTGACGAGCATAATCTCGCATGTCGAACGCCATGCCCCCTTTTAATCTGCCCATTGCGGCATTAAGATCGGGTTCAGTTGGGTCCTTTGGAGCATCTATCAAAAGGTGATTCCTGCCTAGCACCCGATATATGTTTTCTGGGGGTTCTATATCAACCAGTCTTGTTAACTTTTCCCAGAAGTCTTTATGAAGGTGGCTGGGGCCGGCCAACGTCAAGTCGTCGACGTATGTCGAGAGAAGTAACCCGGACTCCTTGAACCAGAAGTTTCCAGGAAACTCTGCGACCTCACGCCCTCCAAGTTCACTAATGAAACCTTTGAGGTGTGCCTCCCAGAGTCCGCCAGCGTCAGGATGCCCATAAAGAGCTTTAACGAGCAAAACCACAGGTTTCACGAAACGCTCGCGCCACCACCTTGGCCGGAGCTCAGGCGGGAGTGTGATCCAAGTTTGGTACTTGGATTTCAGCAGTGCTTGCGCATAAGCCTTTATAGCGTCCGCTGTTGTGGTGGAGTTCCCTGGCAGGGATCCATAAGCGAGACAGTTATTAAGACCTTGTACGCTCGTGGGATTTGCTCCCAGTTCTTGGTAGACAGCTGCTGCGCCATGTTCGTCTTTCGCACAGTCTCCGCGATACACAATCCTATCTTTCATCTTCTGAAGGTGTTTCGCGAGTTCGGCGAACTTGACGGATGCTAGCGACATCAACTGCCCGAAATGAACTTTTATACTGGATCGTCGCGCCTCAGCAGCGACTTGATCATACTCTCGGACGAATTGAGATCCCAAACACCGGCCTTCTCCAGGCCTGTGGCTTCAAGTCGAACGGCTTCAAGGGCTTCCGGGGAAGCCAACATTTCGGCACGTGACAAGAGTCTGGTCACCATTGCGGTGATTTCAGGATCCTTCTCCTCCTTGACTTGTCCTAGGGAATGTGCGATGAGATTTTCAACATCAAGAACTTGTTCAAGGATGTCGTGACACTTTTCATCGGACTCGACAGCAATACCTATATCTTCCAAACCAGAGAGAGGGGATATGTGTTTTAGCTGCTGTTCACGTTCCCGGTGGTCGAGAGGCAATGGCACTTGGACAGGCATCGCAGGCACAACGGGTTGTACTGTCGGATACAGCGCACGGGCAACTGTGAGACACATGCCTTCGGGGTAGAAAGCGGTCTTTGCGGTCTTGTTACCTGCTGCAAGCGAGAGTTTATACCCTTTTTCGTGCGGACACTTGAATGCACTTAGCGCGGGTGCGAGGGTGCTATTGCTGGTCATGACTTTCCATGGCTTTTTGATGGGGTAACCATTGCTGTCCTTCAGACCTAGGGCGCAATCGTGGAAGGTCGCTGGGGTGAAGACCTGTGCGTATTCCCTAAAGAATGCAGAAACATCATCCCTAGCCCAGCTGTCGCAATCCCTTGGCCATTCAAACGAAACACTACCCCCCTGATGGAGGACAGTCTCAGCGTGACGTCTGAATCTGGAGAACAACTCTCTCGACTCTCTAACTTTTTGCTTCAGTTTCTTTTTGAACTGGCTTCCTAACTTGGCCTTATTAAGGCGTTGCCATGCTGAACCTGATGTGCAGGGGATTGCAGCCCAGAGATTGGGTTTATCACAACCTTCTATCTGTGACTGCAATTGGATTTCTCCTTCATCTGTGCTAAGGTCGATGAACTCTTTAGCCAGCCTAACATGAGGTATGCCAAGACCTTTAAACACGCGACCCATATTGGACTCTGGTGAACATGCGTATTCAAACATCACAGGCAACTTATCAATGCGTGCCTGTCGCTTGCGGGCACGATGATTTCCTACCTCAAACTGCTTGGGCTGCGGACTTCAACCTCTGCGCTGCACGGCATGCCAAAAATTGGCAATGTATCTGGACGACCGTTCTTTGACGCTTCGGTGAGAGGTGTCGGCGGTACGGAGTCTAACATCACGGCTGCACCTGTGGTGATAACGCAATCGGACTGAATGGGTTTTAACTTAACACTGTGAACCCAGTCCATGGATCTCCAAGTGAGCGATTAGGTCGGCTACCAAACCAACCATCGTGAATGTTGTCTGCTTTGCCCCCCTGAAACACGGCACGAGTGGTGCGAGCTGCAGTAAATCTTTCTGGGGAAACGGGGCAATCCTCGACCTCCTTTGGGGTAAAAAGATTCTGCCTTGGCATGATATGGTACCGAACCAAACAGTTGGCACTTTCTTTGAACACCCAAAAATCTTCACCTTGCGATGTAGCGGCTGTCGCTGGCGCGGAATCGAAAAATGAGGCACCGGGTCTTGAGGGAGCGGGCTCCCCGGCTTCGGCTGCATCAAATTCATGCGCAACATCTTCTGCAGTAACTGCGATTTTAGGATCTTTCTCGTGCTCCTCACCCCCTTCAGTATGAACAATGGGAATGGGCTCCTTAGATTCAGTTTTGGCAGCGCTTTTTGCAGCTGCTTCAGCTCGATCTGCAGAAACAAGTTCGGAGAACCTCTTCTTGCATTCGGCACTGTGAATCTTGGAATGACCGGTGCATGCACGACAACCTGGCGTTTCCTTGAACTTGATGATCCTCTCAACAGTTATGTATACGGACTTTGACTTGACAGCGGATGGAGTCGGTGGGGCCCCAAAGGGCGCCTCTTGCAGGGGCAAAGGTGGGGGATCTGACCCTTCTGTCTTGCCTCCATGCAATGCTCTATCTGCTGCTGCTGCGATCGGAAAGCTTGGCGGTCCGTCCTCAACGAACAATTCCGGTTCAGGAACATCGTGAACGGAAATGGAACCGTCTTTACGGAAGGCTTCATAGTCCATGACTTTGACCACGTTACCGCAACCCCGGATCGACCCTCCAACCCAAAAAGAGCGCTGGCGCCATGTTCGGATCGAGAGTGCGCTTGCCAGGAGTCTTGGTTCTGTACCAAACCAATTGCCCGAAACAGCATCTCTTCCCTTGGAACTTTTCCTTTGTGAGAGCTTCCCATTGAGTTTTACCGGGGCTGAATGGAGCACGACATGGTGAGGCATGCAAATGGGTAGCTAAACGTATGCAACGAATAGGGTAACCCTGATTGCAAGTGGATGCTGCGACAGCATTCCTTCTCTTCGCGAATGTCGCGCTCCAGGACGGTATTGTGAGGCCACCTGTTAGGCAAGCTTGTCTCTGGGACGAGACCAACTTCATGGGCCGCTCCTTCGAGCTCTCCTGCTGCATCCATTTTTATTAGACATGCTGGCGGCGAATCAGTGGCCCGAAGGCCCATGAACTGACGGAAGATTTTAACATGCGCTTGCGTGTCTCGCCTACTCACGGGGTATGCAAGGCGAACGCCTGAGAAAACATCACGTACTACATGGTGGGATTTGATTCCTCCGAAACCTACTCCGAGATGTTCATCGCCCAGGGCAAGAATCACAGAATCCGTAGCCAACTGTTGAAATGGTGCGGTTGGGACGTCGACTTTGTCGTCTGATCTGGCATCCTTTTTGTGCGCTACCCTTGCAGAAGCGGTCTTTGAGATAGAACACACGGGGCTTCCTCGGCCGCTAGCATGTTCACAGGAACCTGATCTGGCTCGCCTTCATCTGACGCTTGGCACGAGTCATCGCACAAAGAAACGACATCGTCTTCGGCCGCGCTCATAGCAGCGGCTTCAATCGGCCAGAGGTGAGTTGACGACTCTGCCAACTTCGGTTTTACCACCTCGTCATATTGGGGAACGTATTCCACCATGCTAGATGCGTTGATGCGCGCATTGCGGGGCACGTTAATCTTACATCTACTGATGTCCTTTGGGGGAACAAGGTATGGAACATTTTCACGTGGATCCCAAATGAATAGGTGTCCTTGATCCATTACGGTTTTTCCCGATGGATTGCGCTGGTGGGCAATCACGGAGGACGTACACCTGCTCTTCAGCAGGTATCACTCGGCTGTCCTCGAACCCTAATGAAGTAGTGCCTTGTTGGGCACCACCCCCAGTCGCAAAACCTACGGGCGTGCTGCTCTCGCGCACGCACTTGATCATGTTGCTATTCAAAGCTTGACGTCCGATCAAGTGTCTCCCTGCGGCAGTATCCCAAAGCCAACTGATGCGATTGTCGTCAGAAGCAACGCTTGCCATTGCCGGAATGAGCTGTGCAACAGCTGCGCTTGCCTTTGGCGGCGGCGGTGACAACAAACTTTTGGGCTTGGGACCAGTGTACTTGTTTGTATCACTGTGGAGAAATGCGCACTGCTTGGCCTTGCACGAATTATAGGCATAAAACATGCATGGAGTCTTTGCTTTCTCTGCCGCGGTCATACTGGCTGTCTTGCTGATGGTCTTAGACCTAGGAGTAAGGTTATCGTTCGAACCACCCTTACCTTTGCCCTTGGGGGCTGGTGCTGCATTAGCTTTAGGAGGAGGCGGCTTTGGAGCTTTAACCTTCGGCGCAGGGGCTGCCGGAGTCTGCTGGTCAGCAGATTTATCCTTCTTGCTCTTCTTATTCTTCTTGGGCTTGTCTTCGCTGCTTGCGGCAGGCATGGCATTAGAATTATTCTCCTGGGACATGACGGCTGGCTTGATTTGAAGAGTTTTGTCAAACTCATCCCTGTTCCGCTTGTCCTGATGGAGCTCCAAGGCTAGATCAACCTTGGACCACAACCATTCCGGCTTCCTACGGTGGCTGCCGATAGGGCCTTCCCGTGCCTTTTCTACCTTAGGCTTCAGCGCGGTGCACTTTTCCAGCTCATCCAACAGGTGATCAAACAAGGTTGTTTCCCTGGGTTGTTCTGCCACGGGGATTGCGGTCAGCACGTAAACGTACTTCTCCCGAAAGGCATCCAAGTCAGCAAGGGACGGACCTGAAGAGACAACTTTAACAAGTTACGGCCTCCTAAGGTTCCGATCCTACCTCGTTCCAACTGGAAGTGCTTGAAGATGGCACGCAACATGATTCTCCCTACGGGCATCCCACCTGACGAGATTCTCTCTTGTTCAACCATGTTTTGAAACAAGAGCCCGAACTTACCTTTGCGGCAGGTTTTAAGGAGCTTTGCGGCTACTTCACGATCTAGACGTGGGAAACGCTTGTCCGCGACGAGTTCTTGCTCTGAGGAGGACATGCATGCTTGGGCCCGCTGGTAAACTTCATCTCCGGGGGTCTTCTGGAGTCGACCGATGGCCATCAAAACTTGGTTGACGAAACCTCTAGCCTGACCAGCGTTCTCCGGAGGGGATGGTAGTACAAGATCCTTGAGATCCTTGACATGGACAACGGACTCCTCATATGCGGCGCGATCTACGGCGGTCATGCCTACACTGGGATCGGCAGCTTGAGACGGGTCTGCATTGGGGAACTGGCCAGAGCCTCCCCCACCTCCCCCACCACCATTCGTGGTGAAGTATGGGCATTCCGTGTCTTCAAGGCTGCCGCCGCAAACTTGACATTGTGGGGTATCGTCATCCCCATCGGAGTCTGATGATGAGTCGGAGCTTGCGGCCGATGGCGCTTGTGGGGATGACGAGTACAACCCTCCCAACATTGTGATTGGTACTGACGGAACACGAGTGCCGTTGCCAGCTTTTGGCGGAGGCGGCGCCCTTGCGAGGGGCGTGGGAGGCACTGGAGGTGGTGCGGCCGGAGGCGGAGGTGGCGGAGCCACTTGATTAGCAACCAAATGAGAAAGCTGCTGAACCATTTCCGCTAAAGCCGTCACTTGCACTCTCACATCGGCTTGATCCCTTGCACCGTCTCTACCCAACCCGCTAGTCCTCGACGCGCCGGGGGCTGCGTCTCCAACAGAGGACGCTGCTCCTAGCACTGCCGAATGGCCTACGAGAAGTTGACTTGTATCAATTCCACCCGGTTCCCTTGAATCAGCTGGGGCATCGTGACCAAGTCCTGAACTTTGAACAGAACCACGCGAAGGGTCGGGGATAATACCTGAGAAAGCATTCCCTTGCGACGATGCGGCAACATCGGAGGCATCTTGTGAATCTGAAACCTGAGGTGCTCCAACCGGCTGATGGGTTCCTGGAGGAACTGTGCCCTGACTTGAGGCTTTAGCCGCGCTTGATTCCGTAGCTGTTTCGGCTATTGATGCGGTTTTTGGCGGGGACTCTTGAATCGGAACAGGGGTCGCACGAGCTTGTTGGGTGAGGTGTGCAACAACACGTTCGAGATCACCAAGTCGTTGATGCATCACAGAATTTTCCTGGGACAATCCACGAATGGTATGCTCTTGACTGGCAATGGTTTGTTCTCTTTGTGAGATTGCCTGTTGAGCCTCTTGAACAATGCGTTGAACCTCTTGCTGAGCGTCCTGTTGAGTGGCATTAACAACCTGCCGTGCGTTCTCGACATGGCCAATGGCTTCCTGTCGGGTCTGCTCGATTAGTTGCCTAGCCTGAGCCTCACTCTGTTGTGCTGTTTGTACAGCCTGCTGGGCTTGCGAAGCTAGCTGAGCGGCCTGAACCCTAACATCTGATACTTCTCTTACAGCCCTTTCCCTGATCCATCCGGCCTCTTGTCTCGCCTGGTCGGCGGCCTGCTGTTGGTGCAAGGCGTGATTGGCTGCCTGAGCAGCGAGGTCGGATGCTCGATGAGCTTGCTGCACCGCAGCTCCAGCAATAAAGGCCGCAGCCGGTACGTTAGTCATCGGGTCGGGCATTTGTGAGCCCTGAGAAGGAAACTGTACGATTGGGGAAGCTTCGGATGATGTAGGTTTTGACACGATCGGACCACTTGGGGGTGATGATGGTCGTGTTTGGGCTGCTCGTTGAGGTGTGGATGTGCGAACTGTGGACATAGCTGCAGGAACCATGGCTAAGTCAGGGTCATCCGGTTCAGAATCCCTATTTGGGGTTGACCTTGAACGGGGTTCCGAGGGCGGTGATAAGCCCGTTGAAGCCATGACACAGCAATGCAATTTTGCGCTCACACGAAGCCAGCTCCACGCGCTTTGAGCAGCGTGTCAAAAGGTGCTACGAGGAGATATCCCTGGATTGGCAGCTGGTTGCGAAACGCTCAAGTGAGCCACTCAAGAAAATACGCCCTGCTGCTTTGCACCTGATGAATTCTGTACTTGTAATTGTACTTGTAGATTGATTGATCCGCAATGCCGCACTCTGGTGCTTTATCGAAGGATGTTGCCAAGCTGCTGATGAGAAAAATCTGCAAATCGAATGCCTGTAGTTGCAAAGATGCTGTACCGCGCAAAGCGACGGTTTTAACGGCTTGCAAAGAAAGGCTATCGAAGGACCCGATTGGCGGGCAGTTGGGATGCAGACCGATGGAGCTCCTCGAGATACTGCGAAGGGTGCAGGCCCCTTGCCGCCGGAATGAAAAATCGATTCCGGGACTCGATGTACTCCCCAACGTTCTCAAGCGCGTTGGCAAATCCGCTCGGCCCAAAATGGGGGAAGTTGCGGAACGCTGCAATGCCAGTCTTCTGCGCCTCGCGGACGATTGCAGCTTGATCGTCCACGAGGACGTGGGCTCCCAACCCCAAGAGAGCGTCCGCCTTCCCACCCCGGCCCAGCCTCTCGTGTACGATTTTGATCGCGGAGAAGGTGAGTCCAGCTGTCGCCTTCGCGTGGCGTCGTCGAAAATCGCTAGCTGCCCTGCCAACGAACGACAGCACCACCAGGTTGATCCCTGAGCATCGGCTATTGATTGTAATCAACAGAAACCAATGTTTTCTTATTGATATTGATTTGAGGTGTTTTTATTGAAAAAATCAATTGGCTATTGATTTTTTCTTATTGATTAGTTTTTGCAGTTTTATTGATTTTTATATTGATTTTCATATTGATTTAGCTATTGATTGTGGTTGTGCTTGCCCTATTGGCTTTTTCTTGGGCACCCATGCTTCTTATACATGGCAGCTTTGATGTATATGGTGGCTCAAGCCTGTGGGTTTAGGGTGCCGCTATCCAACCCCCTTGCTAAAAGGGGCATTATCCTTCACGGAGGGAGCAATTGTGGCAGGGTTCCCTTGACAAAAGGGTTCTGATCTACCCCCTTGACAAAAGGGCTTGCCAACATGGGCAAAGGTGGGGCCAGGCACTTCAGCAAACCCCAAGTTGATATTGGAATTTTGGTGAGGCTACTGCAGTGCCATTCCCACCTTCTGGCAAGCCTGGGGGTTTATGAAACAATCTCTAGGTCACAGGCCTGCCACCCTGCAGGCTTGATGCATGTGCTGGAACTGGTAAAATGCATTGTGGAAGCAGAGCCCACCTGTGAAATCCACCAGGGAAACTTGAGAGGTGCAATCTATACTGTGTATCAATCAGACCCATCGATCAACAATTCCAAATTCAATGGGCAAGTTTGGGTTGGCCTCAAGCTGGAAAGGCTGAATGTTATTTTGGCCCATTTTCGGCGGCTCAAATCTCCAGAAAGCATGAGACTCTGTGCTTCTAAGTTGACCAGTGTTGAGTACCTCAAGTTGCAGGAGGTTGTCAACATGATTGAGAAGAAAAGCAATGACCAACCAGTTCTGCCTCAAAGCCCCTTGAAAAAAGGGAGGAGCCACCCCTTGGAAAAAGGGAAGGGCCACCCCTTGAGGAAATGGAGAACAAACAAAGAAAACTCAAGCCACTGGTGAGTGATGTTTCCCTGGACAGCCAAGGCTTCCCAGCTTGCTTTACCAGCCCACTCAAAGCTCAGCCAACCACAAGCCCCTTGTCTAAAGGGGGCTGCCCTGAGAAGGGAGATTCACTCCCCAGTGAGGAAGCTAGTTCAAGCCACAGCCAGGCAATGCCTTCCTTGCCAAAAGGACAAGTGCCAAGCAGTGCCAGTGCCCTCTGCAAGCCAAGCTTCATGAGGAGAAGGCTGGGCCAAAAAACGCCAGAGCCAACGGCTAGCTTGAAAGAACAGCTGTGTATTGTTAAGAAGCCAGCTGCCCTTGTCAAAAGGGCTGAAGCAACATCAGAAAAGCACAACTCTACAAACCCAGTTGCAAGAAAACCTTGGCTGAAATTGAGCAAAGTGAATGCAAAGAACCCAGAGAGAGCTTACATCACTGGAAGCCAAGAGCCGGGGGAGAAAAACAGGTTGATTTACTGAAGGCCCCTGCCTTTTTGCCAAAGGCACAACCAACTTGCATCATTGTCCATCAGCACATTTCCACAAACAATCAATCCAGTTTGTAACTGGTCTTCTGAGCTGGGTTGCCCCTTTAATTTCAAGGGGGAAGCAAACTAAAGGCCCTTTTTGCCAAAAGGCACAAAACTGCAACCAACTGACCTCATTGTCCATAGGCACATTTCCACAAACACTCAATCCAGTTTGTAACTGTTCTGAGCTGGGTTGCCCCTTTGATTTCAAGGGGAAGCAAATTAAACGCCCCTTGTGTTTGGACAAACCAGCCCACTCACAGGTTGATGAAATCTGATGAAATCTGATGAAATCTGATGAAATCTGATGAAATCTGATGAAACCTATGATTTCATCAGATTTCATCAGATTTCATCAGATTTCATCAGATTTCATCAGATTTCATCAGATTTCAATGTTTGGATCACCAACAGCATTTTTTGGCTCATGATGTAGAATTCCCTGAGCAATGGCACCAAAAGCCAAAAAGAAGGTGAAGAAGCCCTTGCTAAAAGGGAAACCAAGTTCCAACACTTCCTTGTCAAAAGGAGCGGGCTCTGCAAGCAAGGATGGGAGTGATCATACAACAAAACCCTTGACAAAAGGGAGCAAGCTGAAAGCAAAGAACCTGGCTAAGCTAGGAAAGTTGTCCATGCAAGAGAAAATGGAGAAGGTTGCTGAAACAGCAGAGAGTGCAGTAGAAGGGGCAAAGAGCCTGAAAGAGATGATGACCCCTCAGGAAAGCAGCAAAGCATGGAGCAAATTCCAGACATGGCTGAAACACAACCCAGAAGAAAAGGAAGCCTTTGACTCCCTTGCCAAAAGGGAAAAAGGACACAGTGTTGCCATGTGGCTGCTGCAGGAGAATGTGGCAAAGTTTATGAACATGAAGGAGTCCCTGCAACAGAGCAAATCCCTTGACAAAAGGGAAAAATGGGAATCCGAGAAGACAATCCTGCAGAGGTTTGATGATCATGAACTGCAAGCCCACATACAATCAGGACGTATCAAGTGGCGTAGTGACCCATGGACCCCAGGCTACTATGAGTACTTCGACCAAGGCGATATAACCGTGCACCTGAAAGCAAAAGCTAGCAAGGAATGGTCCCATGGCCAGGAGTTCCAAAG
>CAUJNA010002738.1:0-23383 GCA_963377175.1 Effrenium voratum | reverse complement strand
CCGCAGGGGCGGCGGTGCCGTGCCGCAAGCTGTAGGGGCCTCTAGGTTTCCAAAATGGATATTCTACCTAAGAGGCTCCTGGCACTCGTCCGTCCAGGAAATGACCTTGTCGTGCAAAGGATCAAAGTCTAAAACGCTGGTTTGGCTTGGCTTCTGGCTGGCTTTCTGGCTGGTTTGGCTTGGCTCCTGGCTGGCTGGCTTTCTTTTTTTTCCCTGTTTTTTTACGCCTTGCAGAAACGCAGCTGGGCATTTTGCAAGCATATCTAAGGGTCATCATTTTGCAGCCACACGCCTGCACGCAGCCAGAGCCAGCCAGAAGCCAAGCCAAGCCAGCCAGCCAGGAGAAACCAGCCAGAAAAGCCAAGCCAAACCAGCAAGACCGGGCACCCGGACCAGTGGCGACATGGATGGGGCGGTGCCGTTGCTCAGCACCTTCTGGCGTACGAAGTTCCACACATGCCCGAGAAGGCGAAGGCCTAAGAGAAGTCCGCGCGCCGCCATGTGCTTCTTGCAGGCGGCGGCGTCCATGCGCTCCATGGTCCGCGCAGAGAAGATGCCAACACATGTGGTCCAGCGCAGACGCCCAGATCCAGCCTTGCGTCGCAGCCACAAAGCTAGGTCCAGGGCCGCCCGTGTCTCTCAGCAAGCCTCCACCTGCTGCCTGACCCGCTGCGCCACCTGCTCCTCCGACAAGGTGTGCCAGGTGGCGTGCCATGCCCGCCAGTGCCTGCGCTTGTGCCCCCCCGCGTTCCGCCCGCTGCGAGTACTTGTAGTACTTGTCGCGGAAGAAGCTGATGTAGTCGTTGGGCCCCTTGTTAAAGTGAAGGCCGCAGGTGGGAGTAGTAGTGCTGGCCCGCCGGGTCAGCAAGAGCAGCGCGTAGCCCCCCGCCGCAAGTTCAGCACGACGGCTCCATCCGCCCCCATGCAAGCCCGGGCGCCGCCGTCCCAATCTGCTGTCGTTGTCTCGCCCAACTTGCCATTCTTTTTTTATGCCCAGTTTTTTTTGCTTGGCCGCGCAGTCTCCCCGGCCATACGGCGCGTATGGCCGGGGAGAATAGCTTTTTACACGGTTTTGCGCTGAAAAATGCTATTACTCCAGCCCTATATCTATACATGGGCTGGAGTAATAGCTCGTTTTGCACGATTTTTGCATGGCATGGCATGATTTTTTGCTTGATTTTGGCATGACATGATTTTTTTTGCTTGGTTTCCGCGTGGTTTTTCATGTCCCGCGCGGGACGACGCCTCTGCTGGGGATGCTGGAGGGTATGGGAACGCTGGGGGTGCTTTGTTCTCGCGGCTGCGCACGGATGTCACGTTGATTTTTTGCTTGATTTTGCTTGCTAGGGACCTTTCGGTGTGGTGCAGATCTTGAGGGCAAACAGTCAAATGAGAACTTTGAAGGTTGCTGTGGAGGAGGGTTCCATGTGAACAGTTTTGTCGATCCTCTGAGAGAGGGATGTCGCAGCGCATCGGCCTGAATCGGACAGGACAGCAACAGCAACAGCAGTTTTTTCACCTCGGGTAGCGGGGCAAGGTCTTAGCGGGGCAAGGTCGTCTCGGGTAGCGGGGCAAGGTCTCGGGTAGAGAGCTAAGGAGGTCTCGGGTCTCGGCTCGGGCATCAGCATCAGCATCAGCATCAGCAGCAGCATCAACAGCAGCATCAACAGCAGCATCAACAGCGCCCGGCGCGCCCGGCATCCGGCCATGAGTGGAGCTGGCGGAGTGGTGGAGGACGTTCGGAGTTTTTTTCGTGCCGTTTTTTTGGTGCGTTGCTGTCTTCTGTCAGGAGGAGTGCTGGGGGTGGTGGGAGCCGCTCAAGGCCCGGTTTGCCCTCGCCTTTTTTTCTTTTTTTTTTCACGCCTGTCAGGAGTGGGACGGGTCCGGCGGCTCGGCCGGCTGGGACGGTGGCTGGGGCGGCGGCTGGGAGGACGGCCGAGGGGTTTTTTTGGGAGGGTTTTTTTTTCCGTGCCCGCCAGGAGGCGGCTTGGGGGGCGAGCCGCAGGCGCGTTCTTCGTCGTTCGCCTTTTTTTTCCTCGGTTTTTGCGTCGCTTGTGGAGGCCTCCGCCCTCCAAGCGCCGCCGGAGTACAACTCCGCCAAGGCGCGTTTTTTCCTTCATTTTTCCATTTTTTTCCGCTCGCCTGGCAGGACCGCGCACGCGTCGAGCTCGCTTCGTCGTTCGGATGTCGGCCTTTTTTTTTCCCTGGCAGGACGAGAAGCTCACCGCCGCGGAGACCCGCGCTTCCGCTATGGAAGCGCGGGTCTCGGTCCTGGAACAGGAGAAGGCGCGACCTTTTTTTTGGGGGTTGGGCGGGACCCGCAAACCCGTTTTGCAGGCGGCGTTGATGAAGGAGCTCGCCGCGCAGGCGCGTTTCCCTTCCTTCTTTAGTAGTCGGGGGCCTCGCCCCGCAAATAAATTGCTTCATACATACCCCCCACCCTACAACTTTTTCCATCTTCCATCTTCTACCCTTATTTGTTTTCATCATTTTTCTACATTCCTTTCTGTCCATCTCATCCGTTTTTTTATCATCATTTTTCCAAAATTTTCGCCATCCTTTTCTCCTTTCTCCTCGCCTCATTCGTTTCACCAACTACCCTCCAAAATGTCATTTCCTCAATCTCCTCGCCTCATCCATTTCAAAAAAATAAATTTTGCAAAATATATTGCAAAAAATATTTGTCATCCAAAAAATATTCGAACTGTCTAAAAACGATTTGTCCATTTCTCGGACAAAAAATAGAACAGCAACAACATCACTCCCCTCCTTCGTTTCATCAGTTTCATCATATATTTGTTTGGGCGTGGTCGCATAGCTTGCGAGCTTCGCTAACGCTCGCATCCTCCTTGTAGGATTTTACCTTCAATATATAAAACGCTATACTTACATTATAATTATAACATATAAGGGTATAAATGTTATAATCATAGTATGGTTATGAAATTAATAATAGCTACCAACACTTTCATTATCGCTAACTTCTTCTTCGCTTTTGTAGAAGTCTTCAGTGCCTAATATATGATAAAACCGGATATGCCATTCTGCTTCTGTTCTAAATGGCATCATTGATAAAAGTGCTCTCATAGCGTCATAATATTGACTTGTCAGTATTTTTCTACCATTAATGTTCATATCATCAATATTATTAATAAACCATAGATGCTTAAACTTATATTCAATATTAAATATGTAAGAATAATCGTAAAATGTTTTTAATTCTAAGTATATTTCATATTCAGATTTTTTACCATCTAAATATTCAGTCAAAGACATTACCCAGAATGGATTTCTTTTTACCTTTTCCCAAGTTGGAAAAGGGTGTTTAATGATATCGTTATACCTGTAAGGACATATATCATAACAGTTATATGACATAATATTCAATCTAATTTCTAATGGTAAATTGT
Organism: Effrenium voratum; assembly: GCA_963377175.1. Classification (NCBI taxonomy): domain Eukaryota; class Dinophyceae; order Suessiales; family Symbiodiniaceae; genus Effrenium; species Effrenium voratum. The sequence continues at coordinate 19,973 of CAUJNA010002738.1, read as the reverse complement.
TAAGTTCCATTTCTATTATAATGTATAGTGTTTATTTCTTTAAATACTTTTTTACAAGAAATAAAATTAAATATTGAAATATAATTATAACATATAATATTTTACATGTTATAATTATATTATGATTATAATTTAAGTTCAGGATAATAATTTAAATTGATATATCTTACCTCTTTCATACATCATTTTAAAAATAAGATTAATATCTCTCACTGTATTTTTAACATTAAATCTTTCACTTTCAATATATGATTTTATGACTTTTTTTACATCAACGCCGGGTTTACTATAATAAATCAACATCCATAATATGTCATTAATCATTTCACACTTTTTCTTACTGATTTTAAGAAACTGTTTAACATAATCGTAAGGTGGTCTTTCATACACAGTTAAAAATATCAATATTTCATCTTCAACATTTCTTTCATCTATATTTTTAAACGCCAATCAATTTTCTATTATATTTTGATATCGTCTCCATCTTCTACAAGTTCTACATATATTTTCTTCGTCCAAAGAATAATCAATAATATTATTAACTATTCCATTAGGTAAATTCAATTTATATAATTCCATATTTTCCTTTTTGAAGTGGCAACAGTCGTAGCATTTCTTATTGATATAATTATTGATTTCGGTTTCCACCATTGCTATTATAATATATATAGTGTTTATTTATTTAAATATTTTTTACAAGAAATAAAACTAAATATTGAAATATAATTATAACATATAATATTTTACATGTTATTATTATAGTATGGTTATAGGTTAATTTCAGGATAATAATTTAATTTGATATGTTCATATTTGGTAAAATTATGTTCATGAATGTATTTTAGTATGTCATTAAATTCTTTCAGTTTACTTGATGGTACAAAATGGTTTAAACGCGTAGGGTCATGTAAACGACTGTTAAATCCAGATCTGTATTTCTTAAACCTGCTTGGTGCCAAATTAAACTGTAGCTTTAATTCTTCTTCCTTTGGGAATTTATATAACTCATTAAAATAGTATACTGTAGAGACATCACTAAAGTATCTATTCGCGTGGTCAATTGTCTGGTTCAAATGAATGCAGTTATCGCATTTGCATTTACGTTCTCCATATTCTTTGATTAACCTAATGGCATTGAATGGCAACTTCAATTAAAGTAATAGTGATGAATTGTAATTATGTTTGGATAGTTCGTGTTTGAGAATCTTTTCTGTTTCATTTTTGTTTAAGTCATCCAAGAATTTATTAATAATCTCTTCTTGCTCTTTCTCTGTAAATTCAACCATTTCTATTATAATATATATAGTTTTTATTTCTTTAAATACTTTTTTCCAAGAAATAAATTTATACCTTTAATAACTCATGTCTCAAAAATGCCCTGTCATAATTTTCAATATAATAATATTCCTGTCCTAACTTCTTTTCAATCTTTGCTATTTTGTATGTTTGTTTAGTCCATACTCCTACTCTTTCCTTTTCATTCGGTCTCCTTTTCCTGAATATCTTAACTTCATTTCCTACATTTAAATCTGGATAAACTCTATTTCTTTTGGCTTTCATACCTAAATTTAAACTCACTTCTAATTGGTGTTTAGGCTTCCTTGCTTCTGACGGTGTTAAGCCGTGCGAAGTGTGCTTTATTCCATTGTTATAAGTTAATATAATCTCGTGTATGTAGTCTGTCCATTGAATAGCCTTTCCTTTTTTCTCATCGTTTTCAACCCTCTTATACAAGCTATCTTTAAACGTCCTTATCGCCCTCTCCGCGAATGCTGGGTGTCCTCTGGTTCTGTGCAACTCTATTTTTTCACCCTTCAAGAAATCTATAACACTTTGATTGTTATAAGCTCCTTCGTCGTCAATATAAATTAGTTTGGGCTTTCCACCCATTTTTTTTAATACATTCCATCAGTCCTGCTAAAATGTCCGCTGGCTGTTTTGACATAAGCGGGACAACAACCATATACTTAGAAAATATGTCAATACACATCATGCCAACTTTCATTTTTTGTTTAGGGGTATCATTAATGAAAAATAAATCAATTTGAAACTCATAATATGCGTTAGGAGCTACAAATGAATTCTGTCCTCTTGGCTTGGCTTTCTGTTCTACATTCTTCCTAAAAAACTCATTAATATCGTTTATAGTTATTGTGTTATCCTTTTTTCTTGCTTCTTGTAAAGTGCGGTTCTGACCCGAAGCCTCCCTTATCATAATAAACATTATTAATAATATCTTGCTTAGATGCCATATAAAATAAGATAGATATTATTTTTCCCGGCGATTACAGTTTAAACAGTAAGATATACAGTTTTCCTTATGATGGGCATAATCGTTGTTTATTCGTTGGGCTGTCATATTACTATTTATTACTCCATTATTTATTTCTATGTCAAAATCTGAACTGCATTTATTACATCTGGTATTAAGCCTGTCAAATAACCATTTGACATCAATATATTGTTTGTTGTCTATCTCTCTCTCTGCTTTCATGTCTTGTAATTTATATTGTTTAATCTTATGTTCTAAATATCTGTTTACTTGTGCTTCATTTAAATCAGTATCATCTACGTCTGCTTTGAAAAACTTGACTTTATTGATATCTCTGCATCTCGTGAGGGCTGTCCAAATCCACTCACGGCTGACCAAATGTGAGTTATCCCATTCGTGTATAGTAATGCTTTTATCTAGAGAAGCCCCTTGAGACGAATGACATGTAGCACAATAAGCATGTATAAAGTGCTTGTCTAAAGTCGTGGTGTTTGTCATGAATATAGTTTTACTTTTGATATCTTGGATTTCTACTTTCCAATCATCAATACTAATAATTTCATAAGTAATATTTACATTAAACACCTGCCCCATTTCCTTTTTATAAACTCTGCATATCACATGCTCTCCAATTTCATATTTATCTGTCTTTCCTAAATTATTTCTTACGGTCTTGCTTACCCATTTGCACCTAGCATTAGTATAGGCTATGTTATGCTCTCCTTCCATGATGTCGCTTGTAGTTTCAAAATGTTTATTTACAATTTCCTTAATGGGCAGTTTATTTTTCCAAATGTCATTATATATATCATTCAATTTAATTTTATCTTCTTCTGTCTTAAGTCTCTTAGATATCTTAAGATAAATCTTATATTTAAATATTTGATTAAGACAGTTGTTTAAATATGTCTCGTGGTCCTGGGTGTTAGTTAAATCAGCTATAGGTTTCAACTGCTTCCCGTCAGCAGTTCCTATAATTATCTTCTCTGGGTACGTATCCTTAAACTCCCTAACTCGGATGACACGCCACAATTTGCTCACAAATGCTTTTGGTGTCGTATTCGTCTTTAACACGAATTTTTACATTATTGTAAGTCGGAATTTCTGATAACTCATTAACCTTAATTTTGTATATATCGCTCGGTGGTGATACTTGTTTATTATCTTCAGCTCTCCATCCTCCCCTTTTGGTTGAAAACTTAATCAATGTTTTGGCCTTGTCAATATTTTTCCTATCAATAATGAAGGCATCAGTTTTAACACTATGCACATTGATATTGTTGTTTTTCAATGTTTTATAATCTTTATGCATTTTAAAATTATGTCGTTGCATGAGTAGCTCTTTAATATACCTAAAGCCATTGGTTTAGTCTTGTTTATGTGTCGTTGTCAATGTGTAATATTTGACTTCTGATTCTTTCTCAACGTTTTTGATATCGTATTTTTTACCATCTATAATTTTATGACATTCGCGACAATGATTGTGATAATACATATTATTTTTCCAAAATTTATATGTACCGTCATCAGAATTCCGGTACCTATCATCATCATTATCATGAGCCTTAAATTCTAAAACCCATCCCTCGCCTATGTTCCTTTCTAATTCTTTAATATATTCATCTGTCATCTCTGTCAAAACCTTATCATCATAAAATCCACTAATCTTATTAATTCTTCCTCCATACAGATTTTGATGATACAATGCTTCACTCAATGTATCAAATACTAAACTCTTCTGAGACTTGTTAGTTCCCTTTTCTAACAATCCGATATTTACATTTGAAATCAACTTCTTAACCTTGATGTCTTCACCTAAATTATTTGATATGTTAGTCTTCCATAAATTCTCAACTATACTTTTATAATCTACTTCATAAATCGAAGAAGGCTTTTTAAAATATAGAATTTCGACTTCGTCAATAAACTCTTCTAAAAACATGCCATATATTAAATTATATTGTTTATTAAAAAATAATGATGTTTGTTTTCCAGTAAACTTAACTAAGAATAAACATAATTCTCCCATGTTATTAAATCATGTTTACCATACTCATAAGGCATCCAAATGTCAAATTGTTTAAACACTGGAATTTTTACGATTTTAGTTAAATTATGTGTATATGCCTTGTTCTGGTCAATCTCTATATGTACTTCATTACTATGATAAAAGTAATGAAATTTACCAGCGGGTGCTACTGTCCTGCATGTGTTTAAAATTTCTACATCAATGTCATTATAATAAGATTTATGCAGTGGATTAAATAATGATTTATTGAATTCAAACATCGCCCTTGACATCCTATTATAGGTGTCTTCAGTTTCTACTGTTATACTTGCATTGAAGGCATCAATCAAATTTTGTGTTTTTATCCTGTATGTAATTATTCTTTTCTTAATCTTGAATTGAAACATCAGCTCCGAAATGATACACGCACTAAATTTAATTTTCGGGTCATATCCCGCCTGCTTTGCTTGATAATACATTTTCGCCAAATCATTGTGTGTGTGTATCATTGTGTATTCGTCCTGTTCGGTGTGTTTTAATATGTCATCCAGCTCTTCAATCATGATGCATTTAATGGGTTCCTCTCTATGATTTAAATAAAAGTCGGTAGAAGCATTAAAATTGATATTATACTCTTTCTTTATTCCTAAATTTGATTTCAATTGTTTCAAGTCCTTATTTAATGTATATATATGGTCATTCTTTATTAATGCGTAGAATGTTTTGATATGGTGGTTTCTTTTTGGTGGGTCAAATGTAAAACTACAATATCGAAAATTCTGGCGGAGATGGCATACTCTTTAAATACCTTGTTCATGTCTTCTATTGAAGCACCATGGTTTTTGAATTCCTCGTCTGTTTTGTCTATGAGTTTCAAAATACCCTCTCTGGTCATCTTCTTCATGTTCTTGTCTTGTCCGTAAAAATCATTCAATGTGTTAATCCAACATTCGTTTTCAACATAATGCTTTACCTTAATGGCTTCCTCAAAAGTGCAATATTCTGGGTCGAGTTCTGTTTCCATATATCTATGAAAAATACCAATATTATTTGCGTTTTTTAAGTTCTTCTTTCTAGGGTCATAATCTTTAATATCTCCTTCTACCGTGTCGGCATCATAAATGACTACTGCATCTATATAGTGCTTCATTGTCTTGTAATGCCTAGCGATGTCGTCATCTTGCGCCAGTGTTTTAATAACCTTCTTAAAAAGGTTTTTGTCATGCAGTCTAAATATTCTCTTCTTGACTAACTCCTCTATCCATCTTCCAGTCTTCACTCCCGCACGCTTATCATCAAAATGCATGGGATAATATGTCCCGCCTTGAATGTCTTTAAACGATGCTTTTACCTTATGGGTTCCATATCCACTCATAGTAAAAAAACGAAATCCGATTGTGTAATCTCTGGGTTTTGTTTTGTGCCCTCTTGTTATGTTCTCCTGTTTGTTCTTTTTCATTCTTTCGTTTAGTGGTTCTCTCTCTTCGTATGTGTTCATAACCTGGTCATATTTTTGATTTGCCTTGCTCTTTTCATCCTCTGATTTTGCCTTTATGAAATCATTAACTATCTTCTCCGCTGTTGTGTATTGTGATATTTTCCTGTCGGTGTATAATCCTATAATGTCTCTAACCATTGCCTTTTGTTGTGTTGATAAATTCCCCTTGTTCCTTTCGAGTTTGCTTTCTAAAGAGTTAATATTTCTTTTTACAGCTTTTGATGTCATAATAATATTTATATTATATATTTTATAGTGTCAATATTTCTTTAAATGCGTTTTTCTTGAAATGTTATTTAATAATAATTTGTAGTATATAATTATATTTTATGTAAAACTTATTTAAAGAAATACTGTGTTAATAATATATTAACAGAATGCCCAGATTATCAAAATATCATGATGTTACTAAGGACTTGAACCCGGATGACTACACAATGGAAGAGATACAAAAACAGATGGCTATATACAACCGCTTGTATTATCTTAAGAACCTACAAAAAGAAGGATGGATGGAAAATAAAATTGAACAAAGCAAAAAGGCATATCGTCAGAAAGCCATAAAGGAATACATAGAAAAACAAAATATAGATATTGATGAAATTAAAAACCCTCAAGAACTACTTGACAAGCTCACAAAATGAAATACTTAATAATATTATGTTGTTTAATATTATTAATTATTTAGATTTTTTCTTTTTCAATAATTTAGCTTCCAAATATTCTACGCGATGGATTAGTTTTGATAAAGCATCCCAACTAATACAAGCCATTCTGTCATAGCACATTGTTAAGTATTCTCCTGTTTCATTTACAATATTATATTTAGGATTTGTGTATTGTTGAACATCTTGAGCAATCCATCCTAATTCAGTCTTTTTAGTTTTTTGATTTTTAACAAATGTTTTAATCTTAATGTTTTTTTACCATATTTATAGTGTCATCTTCTACATCTTCTATATTATCTTTCAGTCTCTTATCACTACTTAAATTAAATCCATTGAATGATGAAAATTGTGTATCGTCCAATTGTAAATATTTAGTGCCATCAATATAACTATCAATAGTTGTTGATGCTTCTAATCTTAACACAGCATCACTATTTAAATGTCTCAAATTGATTTTATGAGCAATTCCAAAAGTCATGTCACCGTCAATAGTCCAGTCGCCTCGTAATTCGCTATTGCTTCCACTATTCAAAATAATTTTATTATCAGCATATGTTGCAGATAACCCAACAACCAAATTAATAGAGTTTGAAGTGTTGCTATTCCTAATTATTAAATCATTTGTATCGACATACATTTCGGCATTATCAATTATTAGTTTTGATGTGTTGCCAAATTGAACATTGCCACTCGGTGAATTTTGTAATAATAAAGTATTTCCTGATACAGACTGAACTTGGTTGACTTCAACTTTCTTACCAGAAACCATTGTTAAATCGCCATTTGTATATACATCACCTAATACATCAACTGGCTTATTGAATATGGTTTTTCCTACAAGCCCATCTGCCATAAAATATTGGTTAGAAGAATTTGTAATATCGCCAATGCTACAAGCAACAAAATTAGGATGATGAATATAAAAACCGTCTGTTGCCGCGGGGGTATGTGTTTCTAAATATGGAGTTAATGCATTGTCTAAATTATCAATTTTAGTTTTAATATCTGTTGAAAAATCATTATTTGTAAATAAATTACCTTTCATATAAACAGCACCTTCAAAATACGATGTCCCATGTGCTTGAGCAAAATTGTATGAAGTATGAACATTACCATTAATCGTAATTCTTGAAGCATTATTAGGTCTTCCAATAATGACATCTCCTGTATTCCATCCCAACCATAATCTATAAGGTGTAGCACCTGTTAAACCTTGATACGAGTCCAACTGACAACCTCTTTTAAATTCTAAGCGTTGGTTACTTACGGCATCTTGAATTCTAAAAATTGGATTAGTATTATCTGTTAAACTAATTATTAGTGGAGAGTTTACTGTTTGTGCAGTTGTGATTGTTTTATCTAGCTTTTGCAAATCTGCTGATATTAAACTATTAATCGTATTTGAATTTTCAGTTATTAATAAATCTTGTGTAGTGTTGTCTGATACGATTGAAACAAATGTATTGCTGTATGCAGTATTTGTATTGAATAAATTAGTATCGTTTGTATATAATGTTGATACATCTGCTAAAATTGTTGATATTGTGTTTCCGTGTCCTGTTATTAGTGAAGAATTTGAACTTATATTATTGAAGTTTGAAGTGATTGTATTATAGGAATTTCCTACTAAGAATGTATTAGAACTAATAGTATTGAAGTTTGATGTTATTGTAGCGTTTAAATTACTGATTAAAAAAGTATTAGAACTAATATTATTAGCATTTGTGTCAAGTTTAATTGTATTTGCGGATATGGTCGGTAGTATTGAAGTTATGGTTAATCCGTGTGCTGTTATATTATTAAGGTTGCTTGTAATTGTTGTGTTTTGATTTACTTGTTCGTCAAACATTGTTGTTGATGTTGCGTTTAATTCAGTAATATCTAAAATATTGGCATCTATCTTATTTTTCTGTGCTAAAATAAGAGCATCTACTTCTTCAATTGTATAACCTCCTCCTAATGCGCCTGCGGTGTCTGATAATTCTTGTTTCGTAGCATAAACACTGCTTAAGGTCGATGGTTCTGTTGAATTTATTAATACTAATTCACTTGCTATAATTCTGCTTGAGCCATCCAATGATAATGTTGAAAACATAATTATTATATAGTAGGTTATAAAATAAATATATACTATCTTTTTTTTCCTCTTGAACCAAATATACCTTTATTTAATGCATTATATTTTTCTTGCTTCTGTCTCAAATATTCATTTTGCAATAATTGGTAATGCTGTGCTATATTTTGTAGCGGGTTTGGAGGCGGTTGTTGTTGCGATCTTCTTGGGGGTGGTGTGTTCGCTATTATATTATTTTGTTGCTGTTGTTGTGGAATATGTTGCTCTTCTTCTTCGCGATATTCTACCTTCTGGGGTTTTGCTATTGGAACTGCTTTTGGTTTGATTGATTTAATTGGTTTAGATTCTAATGGTCCTTGGCAATTGCGTTCATGACTGTATCTGTAAGATTTTAATGTTAAAGTTTTGGCACATTTTGGACAGGTTATTTTCTTTTCATTGCGTGCTTGAGTTTTTGAGTTGTTTTTCCATGGTTCTATAGGTTTCGCTTCTGTTGGTGCTTCTATTGTTGGTTCTGCCTTTGGTGCTTCTTCTTCAATTGGTGGTAATTCATTTACTGGCTCGTCTGCTTCAATTGTATTAGTAATTTCAGGTTCAACTTCTGACATATATAATATATTATATATTTTGTCTATATTTTTTTTATATATTTTGTCTATATGGACAAATTGAGAAATATATTATATTCAATTGTCTAATTGAAATAAAAGTGAGAACTGTATGGGTACCCCGTGAAAATCAATAACTTCGTTTCTGGAAGTTGTAATTTTAAAGTGTAATCTCTTAATATTTTTACCGCCTACATCAATAAAATCTGCATATATGGGAGAGGTGTAGTCGCTAATGACTCCGCCTAGTTGTTGGTTAATTTGAACTTTTTTTATTACTGAACTACTAAAATTATTAGGTGCTGAATATTTGTAGTCGCTTAGTTGAGGTGAGTTAATATATACATTTTGAAAAGGAACTAAATTAAAGTATCCACTTAGCCAAGATGACGCAGGTTCATAGGCAATATAATTACTTAATAAATAATTGATAGCTTTTGGTCTTAAGTTGTCATATTCAAACTGTCCTCTGTTCCATTCACCATTTACATAGGTTTCTAGTTCTTCATCTGTAGGTATTTTGATTTTGTAATTTAGAGGGTCATTTAATTTAAGTTCCATTTTGCGTTCGCTTTGTCCATATACTGTTAAGAACAAGTCAGGTACAATATCATTAAATGCCGTGTTTAATTCCGTTTGTATTTTGTATGATAATTGATTAGCATAATAAATTTCACCGGATACATCAACGGCAGTGCTTCTCAATAAGACATTGGAACTATTATACAACATAATATAGAAGCGTTCGTAAAACCCTTTCTCTGTTGTATAAAACGGAGTGCTGAATGAACACTCTGTCACGAACATTTTTGTTCTTGGTGGAATTTCAAAGTGTTGGTCAAGTTCTATAATAAAATCGCTGGTAGAATTACTTTCTTGCAATCTGTAGGCACTATCAACATAGATTTTTTTATATGTTAATCTATCACTCATAAATATAATATACAATAGAAATTATAATATAATTATTATTGATAATTACTTTGAAATTATTGTTATTAATAGATAATTTAAAAAAAAAAAAAAAAAAAAAAAAATCTATTAATAATATATGATTGGACGACAACTATTATTAGGTGCTATTGAAGGCAGGACGCCTACACAAATGATGGCAGGTGTAGCAAGTGATAAGGCATATACGGCAGGTAAGGATTTAATAGAAGATGTATTTTTTAACCATAAAAAGAAATTGGAAGACAAAGTAGGAGGTTTCAATAAACACTTTGATAAGCAAATAATGAAACATAAAACACGTTATGCCGAAGAAATCAATGTTCAAAATAAAAATAAGATTGATGATGTTAAGGGTTTAGACGCCGCGTATTCAAATGTAAATGGAATAACAAGAATAGGCAACACTTTATATATTGGTGGCACTGGTGCTAAAACGGGACTAAATCACAAAGTCAATGATGTAATTGCAGATTTGTTTTTTATTCCTACTCATAATGTTCAATTAAGCGAAAGATATAAAGACGCAATGGAAGAATTAAGGAAAAAACCAGATGTGAATAGAATTGTTGGACATAGCCTCGGTTCATCCGTTGTTCAAGAAATCAACAACAGACACGGCAACAAATATGCTAGTACTGTTTATTCATCACCTTTTGTATCAGGGATTAATCAACAGAAAAACCCGCGACACCTACGATTTAGAAATCGTGGAGATGTAATTGCGGCATTTGATGACGCAGCGATAACTGGAGAAATAGAAAGCAATAATTTATTAGATAAACACAGTTTCAATAATTGGACAGGACAAGGTATGACTGAAATTAATCCAACTACTGATATTTCTAATGGATTCAACCCGAATGATAATTCGGGTTAAATGCTTCGCGTTTCAATCCTAATTCAACACCAGAACAATAAATAAATAAATATATATATATATAAGTTATATATGAGTATTGATGCTGAGAAATGGGACAATGATGTTGAATATGCATATGAAAGATTGATAGAGCGAGAGAAAGAGAAAGAACACAAAATATCAAATAGTAAATACGAATGTCATTGTGGCAAGGAAGTATTGAATAAAGATAAGGAAGAGCACGAAAGCAATGATTTAAATCATTTATACTACAGAAAAGGTAATATTGAAGGACTTATAATAGGCATGTATAGTGAAATTATTAATTATGAAAATGATTACATAAAATTACATCCAGAAAATAACAAAATACATTATACAGATTATAGTAGAGTTGATTATACCGACTTTTTAAAAGAACAAGAAGAAAAGAAAATTCCATTAGATGAAGATGATTTAAGTTATTTGTATAAGTATAGAGACGAATTAGAAGATTGTATAAAGCGTATAACTGAACTAACATTATCTCAATAATATTAATAATAATGTTTAGAAATAAAGACAAGCAACACAAAATTCCATTAGAGAACAAACTGACAAAAGAACCTACAAAATACGATAAACAATATAAAATTTTAGATTATGATACTTTAAAAGATATAGTTGATACAAAAAATAATTATCTAATAAATACTATAAAAAATACAACTTCAAACAATTCTACTACAATGCTTCCACATAAGAAAAATATAAAAATAAAAAAATAAAATCTAAGTTTATCATGTTCTAATTTTGATATAGATTTTTTTTTAAAAAAATCTATATCATCATATATAAGTAATGGATAATATAATTGCAGAAAGTGAAACTACAATGATTAATTCGTTAAATTTTGGACTTCCAGAAACAGCACAATACATCACAGACAGAAGACACGTTAATTATTTTCCATCAGGTAGCAATGTCTATAATCCAAATGCAGGAAACAAAAATATTAGATTTCATATAACAGGTGAAGACAACACATATATTGATTTATCTTCTATTCGTTTATTTGCCAATCTTCAAAACACCGACGGAACACGAAGTCATTTTTTACGACCGTTAGGTAATTTATCATCCTTCTTCAGTCGGTATAGATGCACAGTAGGCGGACAACAGGTTCAGGATATTATTGAATACAATAGACATTGTGAATTGTATAATTCTTTTAAAAGTCAAGATGCCAGAGATATGGACGATTTAGAAGGTGGGGCTAATCCTCGTTGGGATGATGACTGGCGACATACTTATGCTACTGGACTGGCAGAAATGTTAGATGTTAATACACGAACCAATCCCGCTGCCGACCCCGAGGCAACAACATTTCCAACTACAAAAGACCATAACAACTGGGGAGATTTAACAGCACGATATACTCGCCATTCAGTAGCAGGAATACCCGGCGCTAATGGTTATATGAGATTAGGACATAAACCGGTATGTGGACTGTTAGAAAGCAATTATTATTTACCTCTTCGTTATGCTCCACTTGAACTGGAATTTACAATTGTATCAGATGAACATATACCAGTCATTACACCATTTGCTAAAACCGATGACAATGTTCATATTGATGCAAATGGTTATTATTTCACAACTGGAGACACCTCAACACAGTGGGAATTAAATAACGTAATCATTAGAGCTGAGGTAATACAATTGGACAATACGGTCAACAATAATATAGTTAAACATTTGTTAGAGGGTCAAAGTTTGAAATTGGTATTTCCAATGTATCACACTATGACACAATCATTCAACGCGGGAGGAAATGAAATTAATATGAATATTGTTAAATCCGCTTCTAAATTAAATGGTTGTTTCATTACATTGTATCGCACACCAAGAGCAGGTGTAGATGCTGATAATAATAATTACTACAGACACGATAATTATATTTACAAGCGATGGAATTACTTTTACAATCCTATGATTAATTCAAGAATCTTTGACGGTCCTGATCCAGATGGCGCTGATCGTGAGCGTTTCCAAGGTAAAGGTTTTCAAGATAAAGATTTAAATTTGACGTGGCAATTACAAATTAACAATAAGAAATATCCAGAATTTGAATGCCAGAGCCTCGCCGAGAGTGCCTACTACCTCCGAAGAACATTACACTATTTGAACCCTGACCAAGACGCCTTTAGCATTTCATATAAACGCTACAGAGAAGACAAGTTCGGTATTGGGATTTCATTTGAAAAGATGGCGGACACTAATTTTACAGGCCAGAATACGAAACAAGGAGGCTTACTCGTTTTTAAACTAAAAGGAAGTAACAGAGCACTGACAGATAATGAAGATGTGCGAGAATTATTTGTGCATATGATTTCGGAGTCTGTTCTGGAATTACGCGAAAGTGGGAGCGTGCTTTACGATTAAAATTAAAATCTATGATAAATATATAATGTATAAATTTCATAAACGAAATAATAAGAAAAATAAAGGTAAGATATTTTTACAATCCTCCCAAATTAAATATAGTCCATTTGATTTAAAAGATACAAAATATTTAGAACACCTGCACGAACAAATGAAGTTAAGAAACTCACAAGAAGCATCAGTAGCATTAAGGAAAATGATTGACGAAGGAAATAAGAGAGCAAACTATGTAAATGAGCTGGATAGGACGATGGGTGAATTATATCGTCCTAACTTGCCACATGCAACAAAAGAACATTTAAATAAATGGTATGAAGATACAAAAAAGTTAATATTTACTTAAGATTTATTATAATAATATTAATAATCTAACTATTATTATAATAAATATGGCAACTACAGCAAGTTTAGAATTAATAAACCCATATGCAAAATTTGGATTGAAACGACGACCTAGTTATGAAGAAATTGTAGGTCTGATTGGCGAAAATGATTTAATAACGGGAAAACTACCTAACCGAGATGCTACATTCTTCAAAGCAAGTCCTCAGGGTAGTTTTTTTGACGGGAGCGACCATTTAGAATTATTGAAAGACCAAGAGATGAGAATATTATACAGACAAATGAGAGAGGCAATGATGAAACAAGAAGCACATAGAAATGGACACACATATGCAGTTCATAGAAGAAACACAGAACCGGCAACAACAACAGATGATATCCAACCGACACAAGCAGAATAACCAACAATAGCACCTGTGCAAACAGAATTGCAACAACGAGCACAACAAGCAACACAAAGACAGCAAGAAGCACAAGAACAACATAGAAACTTTATTGCACAAGGCGCATCGTCAATATTCAATCGCTTAATGTTAGGACGCTCAATATCAAGCGACATAACTGACAGCCCAGAATTAATACCAGATGAGGAAATGATGACAGCAAGAGAATCGCAATTAAGTGAAAAAGAAAAATTAATTATATCAAGAATTGATGAACTACACCCAGACATTCAACCGGAGTTTAAACAAAAAGCGTTTGAAATATTGTATTCAGTAAAGGACAGACAACCACGAATTTTTGCTAATAATTTGACTGAAATGAGCAAAGTCGTAAATGATTTATATATTATACAACTAATTAAGGCAACGGAGTTTGAAGAATTTTCACATCTAGCAAGACTTCATAAGAACGCAAAAGGCGATACAAAGAAACCAATAGCAGACCAAATCGCCCAAATGTATGGCGACTTAGTTTATTACAAATATATCGCCAAACCCCAACAAGTAATAGGAGCAACTACTAAAAAGATGGCAAAACCTCCAAGTCGAGCAGCAGGAAGCGGTGAAAGTAAATAATAATATAAGTATATTTAATGATAATATTAACTAAAAACATACTGAAAAGAAAGAAGCAGAAATTCAATGATAAATATGATGACGACAGTTTTACAATACATAACCTAATGAAACCAAACACTTCAACAACAATACAACCACCGAAATTGATGAAAAAGGGCATACCGAGAGAATTTATTGACATTGCAACCAACACAGATACAATCGCCACAGAAACCAGAGAGACTCAAGAAAAGTTATACAATGATGCAAATCAACCATTAAATATGACATTTGAAGCGTTTAAGGTAAAGGAAAACCAAGACAATATGTTTAAAATAATGCTTAAAAACTTTTGGCGCAACACACACAAGAGAAATGAACCAACAAGAACACAAGCAACACAAACACTGAAAAACCAACGCGACGCGATGGTGTCAGCCTTTACTAAATGCTCGACAACAACAAACCGCCAGAACCACCGCCAAAGAAACCACCAGATGAGGATGACAGCGATGAAGAAGAAAAGAAGTTCAAACTGACAAAAATGATAGAAATAATGCTACACAACGGCGCTACAGTAGCAGATATAATATTAAACTTATCACATACCGCAATTGCAACAACAATAAATATCGCAGATTTAGTTAATCAAATAACAGCAGGAAATGCACAAAGTAGCAGTAGCAATTCATCAAATGAAGCTATTAGTGTTCATAGTTCGCCACCTATTACTGTTCATAGTTCTTCATCTGAAAGTCCAACAGAAATACCAGCACCAACTGAAGAAGAAGAAGAAGAAGACGGAGAAGAAAAACAAAAATATAATTTTGAAAAATTAAAATCTAAATAATATTATATATAATGGGTTCAAGTAAATCAAAACCAGTATAAATTGATGATGAAGAGGCTATTAAAGTAATAAAAGATATAGATGTAAATACGATAAGTGAAATGTCAAGAATTGATATTCTACAAATAAATTCATTGAAAGCAATAATCAATAAATTAGAAAAAGTTAATGAATGTAAAAAGGATAAAATATATTATAAATTACCTGCTCTCAACCTTTGTAGCTATTCATTATTTTGAATTAATAATATTAAAACATAATTAATATTATTAATTGCTTATACAACTACTTTCACTTTTTGGCGTTGATGTTGAAACAGTGCTATTTGTTTCATCTATTAAATCGTCGCGAAGCTCGCGAGCCTCTGGCGAAGCGTCTTCATCAACAAAATTATTTTGAAATCTTAATAATTCCTCGTCTGTTGCCCTCCTCTTCAATGCCTTATAAAGTTTATGTATCCAAGAATTAGTATGAAAATTATAATTACCTCTACGATACAATCCACCGCATCTACATAGTTTCATTGGCATATTATTATATTATATTAAGTTAGAATATCTTTATTCATCATTTGTAATTTGAAATGCATGTTCAAAATTGATATGAAACATTTTGTTAATGTCTTTTGAATTCATATTCACGTAGAAAAAAGAATATGGAGCAAAATTAACGGCTTGATGATACATATCTAATAATTGCTGTTTATCAACAATGGCGCTATTTTCTTCAATAAAACTCATTAATTCACTGGCATTTTTCAACCTAAAAATATATAATGAACTGGCATTTAAACGAATGATAGGCGCTAACACATTGTATTTTTGTGTTGAACAAATCACACTTACTGCATCGTGCCTGCCTCTTGTAAATAATCCATGTAATAATTTACTATATCTAACAAATTTAGGGTCGTCTGCGTGGTCATCTATCACAATTAATATTGAATGCAGTTTCTTTATCTTTTTAGATTTCATATAATTAATAATTTTCTTCTGTCTTTCAATTACATTTTCTAAATCACTTGGATTATAATTATCAAAATAAATTTGTTCTTTTTCATCACCCACGTGCAATTCATCCCTGATATATTTTTTAACTTCTGTAAATGTAGGGTCGTTATGGACGCTGGGTGAAAATATAAATATTCTTGCAAATGAATTTCTATAAACATTCAATATTAAATTTTGAATAAGGACAGTCTTACCGCCTGTCGAAGAAGCAACTATAATACTTCTAAATGGTAATTTTGGCACGTGCTCATATTTAGATTGCTTGAATTCATATTCAGTTATGTTTATTGGTTTTATTATTGGAACATCTGTCATAATTGATATTAAAGATATATAGAAAATAATTTAATATTATTTATTGTATGAAAGCATTGCTATGATATGAATGGTGTCTATCGTAGTAGAACAGGCTCTTTCATCAACTTCAATCATAAGCATTGAAGCTAATTAGTTTGATGCGTTGTAAAGAAAACCCCAGTGCTGAGCCCTCCGAATATTCTATTGTGCATGAAAATAATAAGATTAAATAACTATTTTATCTTATTATTTATATGACTATTATCCATTGCAGTTGTGGTAAAACTTATGATGACAAATATTTATTTAAACATCTAAATTCAAAATATCATCAGAAATTTGTAGAATATAGATGGAATAAAGACGATACAATGAAAAAACTTTACAAGAAAAGAAAAACAAAAATGAAAAATAATTTATCTTATTATTTAATAATATATAAATAATCAGAAATCATTTCTATATCGCCTATCATGGTAATAAAAGAAACGAAGTTGAAGATGTTTATAAATTAATTGATTTTAATGTAATAAATACTATCGTTGAGCCTTTTTGTGGTTCATGTGCCGTGTCTTATTATATATGGTTGAAACATCCAAATATTAAATTTATTCTTAATGATAATAATAAATATTTATTAGAAATGTTTGAAATTATAAACGATGAAGCTAAATTAAATTCATTTAATGATAAATTAAAATTTGAATTAGAAGAATTAAAAAAACATGGTAAAGAGTATTATAGAAGTCTACGACTTAATAAAAATATAATTGAATGGTTTATAAATAATAAATATTATACGATCAGACCCGGATTGTTTCCATTAGATTCTAAAGGCACGCGATCTGATTTTTTATTTTATGATATTAAAAATAGTCCAGTATATGAATTTTTTACAAAAGCTAATATTAAATTTACAAATATTGATGCTATTGATATTTATAATGAATATAAAAATGATAAAAATACAATGATATTTCTAGACCCTCCTTACATTAATTCATGTAATTCATTTTATATTAATCCCACTCTGAATATTTATGAATTACTTAACAAAGATAATATTGAAAATATGAAAGCAAAAATAATATTTATATTAGAAAATAATTTTATTGTTAAAGAGTTATACAATACATATTTAATTAGTGAGTATAATAAAAAATATGAAATGACTAAAAAACAAGTTAAACATGCTATATTTTCAAATTAATTTTATCTTATTATTTATATGAATAGGAGTTATTCAGATTATATTAATATAATAGATGAAGTAGAGAATATAGAACAAGTACTAATAACCGATAATAAAATTAAGAAATGTTGTTATTATTCACTAGAAATAATTAAGTTTGTGATACAATATATCAAAAATAAAAATGTCAATATTAATATAAATGCCAAGAAAGAGGAACAAAAAGAATAAGACAGAACCAGCTATATCTTCAACAGAAGAAGATAGCGGAGAAATTGTTAAAGAAACAGCAGTAATTGAGTTTTCTTGTCCAATGTGTAAAAGGGTGTTAGAGATGAAAAATGAGTTAGAAATAAAAAATAGTAAAAAATGTAAATGTTCATGTATTCCAACAACTTTCAAAATAAGTAAAAATGATAAGAAAATGAATATTGATAAAACTAAAGATAGTATAAATCTGAAAACTGATGTCCATAATATAACTTTTAAATGGGGTAAGGATGCATCACTCTCGGATAATAATGAAAACGAAACACAAGAAACTGTTAAACAAATGATGAAAAATATATAATTAACTAAATAAATATCTAAATAAATATATAGTAATGTCTGAAAATGAGAATTATACTATTAATGATTTAATGAAGAAGATAACATTAATTGGTAAAAATATCAAAAACTTAAATGATATGATTAAATCCATTGATGAAAAACTTAAACCAGTTGAACGCGAACAACAAAGCACTGAAGAGAAGGAGAAGATTGAGAAAATATTTGAAAGCCGTGGCTTGGGACGTCCGCAGGGCAGTTATGAAACAAAGCAAAAGAAATACTGTGATATGTTGAATACAGGAAAAATCAAACAACCAAAGCAACAAACATTAGAATTTTATAAAATTTCTCAAAATCATGATGGAGTATATGTATTATTTGAATAATTAATATCTAAATAATTCTAATAAATGAATTTATTAGAATTATTTTCAGGCAGTGGTTCAGTCGGAATCATAGCAAAGTCGCTCGGTTATAATGTCATCTCATTAGACTTGAAAAATGCTGATATCAACACTGATATTTTGGAGTGGGATTACAAACAGTTTGACAGAAACCATTTTGATTTTATTTGGAGTAGTCCCCCATGCACTGAATATGGTGTAGCAAAAACTAGGGAAATTAGGAATATCGAATATGCAAATAGTATTGTCTTGAAAACTATTGAGATTATCAAATATTTTAATCCTAAATATTTTGTAATCGAAAATCCACAAACTGGATTATTAAAAAATCAGGAGTTTATGGATGAGTTTGAATTTAAAGATGTTGATTATTGTAAGTATGGATTTAATTACAGAAAACGCACTAGGCTCTGAAATAACATTACAACTTGGAAACCTAGAGAATTATGTAAAAAGGATTGTGGCAACATCAGGAATAATAAACATATTGAAACAGCACAACGGCTACCATCGGGCACCAAGGAAAAATGGGGAGACAATCCAGTATTTCATAAACAGGAAGACCTATATAAGATACCTAGCGAATTAATTTGTGAAATCTTGGTGAGCTTGAATTAGGGGGAAGGGTTTCCCCTTTTTGGGGGAAGGGTGTCCCCTTTTTGGGGGAAGGGCTTCCCCTTTTTGGGGGAAGGGCTTCCCCTTTTTGGGGGAAGGGCTTCCTCTTTTTGGGGGAAAGGGGGAAGGGTTTCCCCTTTTTGGGGAAAGGGTGTCATCACATGCTCACACAGCCTGCCACTGCCTCATGTGGCTCATTTCGGTGGTTCAATTCAACCCATAATGAGTCAAACCATACTATAATAATAACATTTATACCCTTATATGTTATCATTATATCTCAGTATAGCGTTTTATATATTGAAGATAAAATCCTACAAGGAGCACCACGCCTGCATGTTTTTT
>CAUJNA010002737.1:0-23430 GCA_963377175.1 Effrenium voratum | reverse complement strand
GTTTGTAGGAGATGTAACAATGCTTCTAATCAATATATGATGTGTGATGGATTAGTTAATAAAACTATTTTTAATAAACCTATTGATGTGTTAGGTAATATTTATACAAATGCTAATGTTAATTGTGATAATGTTAATATTGATACCGATGGTAAATTAACAATTGATACAAATTCTGAATTATATAGATATGTTAGTGTTTTTTCATCTTTTGATATGAGGAATAGTGATGTCAATTCTTCAATTAGATTTATTTGTGGAGACCCCGCCGTTCAATCTAACATAGTTGGTGCAGTTAATATTACTACCGGATGGACTTTTAATACTGCTACTGCTGATTTTATGGGTAATTTATTTGCTGATGATGTTTATGTTAAAACTAATGGAGCATTAAGAAGCAATCATTTAGCACCTAACGGAGGAACCTTGGTAACCGTTGATACTAATATGGCAATACAAAATGCATATTTAGCAACTAATACCATTCAATCATTTGATTTAACAACGGTTTCATTTTTGGATAATATTTCAATGACTACTGGAACTGATATTAAGCTGGGAACATCGGAAATATCAACTTATTATGATGGACCTAATTTATCTACAATTGATGTAATATTCAGAACATCAAACACAGCGTTTAGAGTTTCAGATAGCTCGAGTACACCTTCAGTTTTATTATCTAGTGATAAGACATTTGGAACAACAGTAAATACTGAAAGTTTTACAAATAATGCTCCATCAACTTTTAAGGAAAATATAACGGTTGCAGGAACGAAAAATGTAATTTAATTGAGCCAGCAACAGGGACAAATATAGATTTAACAGCAACAACCGTAACGATTAACGGAACATTTGTTGATTCATCTGATTCACGGTTGAAATATGACATAGACAATATCAAATCTAATTGTATGAATATCATTAAGAAATTTAAACCGAAGAAGTTTAAGAGACACGATAGAAATGATGACGGTAAAACTCATATAGGTTATTTGGCAGACGAAGTATTAAAAGCAATTCCTAAAGAATTTGAAAATGGTGTTAGTAAAGATAGAGAGTATTTAGGATAGAATTATTTAGTTTTACCTGTGTTAGTTCATAAAGCAGTATTAGAATTCAATGATAAAATAGATAAACTTGAAAAAGAAATTAAGGAATTGAAAAAAGAAAAATCTAAATAATAAATATATAATGGGTATTGGACAAGGTAAAAACGATGAAAATAGCAGTATGGAAGACACCTAACCCCCCCCCCCCCCAAAACACATTAAGAATTTAAGGTAGTAGATGAAAAACGATGTCGCGGACATGTATTATAAAATCTATTCAAGGGAATGTGTACGAGATAGAAAAGTTAGAAAATCCAAAATCGGGACAAACTATATATATAAAGTACTGCGGTGAATTTATGCACGCTTTCATTGATTGTAAATTAATAAATATTAATATGATTCATAAACATTATTAATTAAAAACATATGAATAAAATTTATTAATAAAACTTTGTCTTTCATAATTGATGACTTTAATAGTTATTTTTTTTCACTTGTAATGAAATAAAATTAACCATATTACGGCTATACATTAAATTAGTTTCATAAAGGTCTTTATTAAGAAAATAATAAATATCAAATAAATTATTTGATGTTAAAGTACGATTACGAACATGATTCAAACAAGTAAATGAGGTAGATGTAGCTAATATATCATATTCAATTAATAATTTTAATGGTTTATGTGTTTGATGTAGTTTATCTAACTCACTTAAATTAAAAATATATGATATTCCGTTATTAATATTGATATTATCAATTTCAAAATAATGTATGTTATTTAATGTGTAAGACTTATACACTGGTTTAAATTTATTAATATAATTTTTAATAATATTATTATTTTTTATTTTTAATAATCTAACATCACCTAAATTATAAGATAATACAAGGTTTTTAATGTCTAATGGTAAATCATAAAATATCATATAATATATGTAATCTTTTTATTTTTAAATGCTTTTTCAAATCTAACATAAAACATATTATTAACATCTTTGGATTCATATTAACATAAAAGAAGGAGTAGGGCTTATCATCTACCGCTTTAAGATACATATTTAACAGATGCTCTTTATCAACGACGGCAGAGTTTTCCTCAATTAACTCTGATACATTCTTTAACTTGAAGATATACAACGAACTAGAATTCAACCTAATGATTGGTGCTAGGACACGATACTTTTGAACACTTAAACAAAAACTAATGGCATCGTGTCTACCTCTCGTTGCCAGTCCATGAAGTAACTTACTATATCTAACAAATTTAGGGTCGTCTGCAAAATCATCAACTATGATTAAAATTGAATGTAGTTTCTTCATCTTCTGTTCTTTCATATAATGAATTATCTTTCTTTGTGTGTTAATTATTTCTTCCAGTTTTTTCAGGTTGGTAGGTGTCATAATATAACTTTTCTTTTTCGTCATCAACCTTCATAGTATCTTTTTGGTATTTCTTGATTTCAACAAAGGTAGGGTCATTATGAACTGACGGGCTAAAAACGAATATACGAGCGAAGCAGTCCCTATAAACATTTAGGATAAGGTTTTGGATTAAAACTGTTTTGCCACCCGTTGATGAAGCAACAACAATTGAGCGAAAAGGTAGTTTTGGTACATGTTCATATTTAGATTGTTTGAAATCGTAATCAGTTTTATTTATTGGTTTTTTATTGGAACATCACACATAATAAAATAATATTAAAGTTATTTAGAAAATATTTTATATTTATTATTTTGTATGAATAGAAGTTGTTCAGAGTATATTGATATACTAGATAAAGTAGAGAATATAGAACAAGTTGTTATAACTGATAATAGATGTAAGAAAGTATGCTATTTTGTTTTAGAATTAATTAAGTTTGTGATACAATATATTACAAATATAAATATTAATATAGATGGGAAGAAAGAAAAGGAATAAGACTGAACCAGTTGTTTCTTCAACTGATGAAGAAAAAGAAGAAATTGTTAAAGAAACATCAGTTATTGAGTTTGCTTGTCCAATGTGTAAAAGATGTTAGAAATGAAGAACGAATTAGAAATACAAAAGAAACGAAACTGTAAATGTTCGTGTATTCCAACAAGTTTGAAAATCAGTAAAAATGATAAGAAAATGAATATTGATAAAACTAAAGACAGTATAAACTTAGAAACAGATGTTCATAATATTGCTATCAAATGGGGAAGGCATGCATCACCATCCGATAATGGTGATAAGGAAACTCAGGAAACTATACGTGAAATGATGAAAAGTTAGTATTTAGAGAGTAGATTTAACATAATTGCAACATTTAGTTTTAAAAGTTTAGTTTTATTTTAAAAGTTTAGTTTTATAATATAGTATATATTTACATGGATGAAGGATTAGAAAAGATTGTCAAACAACTGAACAAGGTTTTAGAACAGAATAAGAATATTTTAGAAATCTTTCAAGAAATGGAGAAGAAGAAACCATTAACAAACAGTTATCAAAGTAAAGAAGTAGATAGAACCAATGGTGAATATAAAAATAAAAGAAATATTTATTTAAACAAACTAAATAACAAAGAAATTAAAGAACCGAAGTCTTCAACTATGACATTTTGCCAAATTGACTATGATGAAGATACAGGGGTTTATTCCATAATATATAAACACTTAATGTTTAATCATTAATTAACAAAATTTTGTGTCTCAAAAGCGGTTTGTTTATTCCTGCTACTTTGTAAGTTTTATTACCCATAATATCATATTCAATTTTATCAACATTGAATATTTTATCAGACCATTTAGAGTTATACTCCTTTCTGTCGGTGTAATTTCCCCTTTTCTTTTGGAACACTTTTACCTTGTCATTCTCCTTACCTTGTCATTCTCCTCTCTTCTGGGATACTTTCTTTTGTTCTTTTCTCGTAGTTTCAGATGGACCTTTACATTTATTTCATTGTCGTCCTTGTGTGCTTCGGTCGGTGTCATCCTTGTTGATGAGTGTGGTGTGCTGTTATACTGTTTCAATGCTGGTGTTAGGGCGTCGGTCCATTTCATGTTGTTAAACCTAACTCTATCATGAATTTTGTTTTTCATCGTCCTAATAAAACGCTCGGCTACATTTGCGTGGGTCTTAGTGACAATGTGGTTTATTCCCTCACTTTCAAAAAACTCTTGGACATTGTCTTTGTTAGCGAAAGCGCCATCGTCATCAGAATACACAGACATAGGATAACCCATCTTTTTAAAACTTGCTCTTAATGCTTTCTCAACACTTTCACCATCTCTATTGAACATAGGCACTACATCCGCTAATTTATTGAAAATATCAATTACAACTAAAGCAAACTCTGGTGTGTCGTTATCCTTAACAAGCGGTGTCATGTGCATTATGTCTCTATTGGGTATTCATATCTGGCAAACGGTGCTGTGTAGGAATTGGTGCCTCTCTAATGTTTGATTTGTTTATTTGGTTGTTTCTTTAAGAAAGACTTTAAATCGTCTACTGTTATTGTTGGGTCTTCTTCCTTTGCCTTCTTGTGTGTCGCTTGTGTGCTTCCGAAACCCTCGTCTAAGTCGTAATAGATGTTGCTGATTACTTGGTCTTTTGTTAATCTCGCCATTATATTAAGTTGTTAGAAAATAGCTTTACCAACATAAACCCCGCCCCTTAACATAAAATAAAAACTACTTAAAGAAATATTAACTTATTACATTAAGTGAAGATATGGCTGAAATAAGATTAGAGGACTTGAATTTAGAAAATGTCGGAGTGATTGCCGACTTATCAAACTGGACACCATCAGACGAAGAAGATGATGATAATGACAGTTATAGAAAGGATTTAGAAGAAGAGTTGAACAAAATAAAGGATTTCATCAAAAGACACCCTTTGCCCTCAGTTGATGAAAACGGTGAATTCTGGGAAGATGTCATTAACAGGTTTAGGGATAATAGCGGACTAAACTTGATGACAATATACTCATTTGTTAGGTTTGACATCATGAATGAAATGTATGAAAAACCTAACAGATGAAGACATCATAAAAGAACTGTGTAAAAAGTTAAACCGTATGGAAAAGTTTAATGCAATGATTATTAACCACTATATCTTATCAGGAGCGATACGGAAACTAAACAAAGAAGACAGTCTAGTAGATGGACAGATGCGAATTATTGAATTCTGGTGGGATGGAATAGGTGAATGGAAAGCGGGAGTGATTTAGTTTAATGATATTATTCAATTATAATATGATTAAACCTAGTGTTTATATTAAAACAACAGGTTATGACATTTAAATTAAACCTGAAACCCAGACCAGCCGACCAGCCACCCCCCTAGCCAAACTACTTAAAGAGAACATACCTTATATATGAAGAGAAAAATGAGTGAGGGTAAAATGTCAGAGAATAATTTTATGGTTGAGAATTGTGCTAGCTTACCTATGGAAGCATTGTTAAACATCGCTTCTTATATGATTGGCAATGAAGGGTGGCAAAGACTAAAACAGTGTAAAGCATTAAGGGTCTTACAAAGGAAATGGAAACCGTCTATTTTTGAACGAGAAGGAGAAAGTAGACATTAGGGGTTGATTAGCAATATATGTTTGAAAGGTGATAAAGCACTTTCATATGCGTTGAAACAACCAAAAGAATTATTAAGAATGGTGAAATATGATGAAGAAATAAAGGTTGGAATAGAAATTAGTTCGAAAATTATGTATAAGAATAATATTTGCAACTGTCGTTCTTATTCCAATCATCTAAACAAATAAATTTCAAGTAGAGCGTCATTACAATACCATATTGACAAGCATTGAAGAAACCAAACCAGACTATGAAACAGACACAAATCATAACTATCCGAACATGTTATAATTAAATTTATAGAAAACAAACAATGATTTCATGTTTATTCATAATATTTAAATTATAAGCATGAAATTAAAACATTGTAAACTTATTTTTTATTTTTTAATTACAAACCTTATCATTAATACTGTAATTTTAACCTACTATAACAAATTTCAATACAAAACTTATATCAAAAAACAAATACACCACCAACACCCCAGAACATAATAACTACTAAAAGGGCTAACTCTTTCAAATGAACAAAATGTCGGCCCCCAGCCCAACAATGAACAAGGCGACAATTTACCCAAATGATTACCTTAACGAAAACGATAAATAAGCTCCCTAAAAACCCTCTTTTAAAAACGAATAAGGGGGAACACAGATTTGAGATGAACATAAAAATCATAACAGGGGACCATCAACAGACCACCCCCCAGGCCCCCTACTTTTACCATTTTTTCCCCCCCCCAATGGTATGGTCCCCCCACTCCCCCGCATCATCCGCATCTTGGGGATGATGCTGGAA
The DNA here is from genome assembly GCA_963377175.1 of Effrenium voratum. Classification (NCBI taxonomy): domain Eukaryota; class Dinophyceae; order Suessiales; family Symbiodiniaceae; genus Effrenium; species Effrenium voratum. The sequence goes on along the minus strand of CAUJNA010002737.1, from coordinate 17,022 downwards.
TTGCTGGGGATGCTGTCCAGTACCGTGTCCCCCCGCACCTCTCGCAACATCCTACCCTAAACCAAACCACCCTGCAACCCCTCCTTAACCCCAACCCTAAGCCTAAAACAACCCAAACCCCAAACCCACCCGAAACCCCGCAAACCAACCCTGAACCAACCCTGAACCAACCCTAAACCATCCCACCAAGCCTAAACCAACTCCGAACCACACCCCAAACCAAACCCCCACCAAACACCCACCACCCCACCACCCCACCAACCCCACACCCCACCACCCCACCACCCCACCACCCCCCCTCCCCACCCACACCACCCCAACCACCCAACCACCTAACCCCAACCACCTCACCGCCCCCAACCAACCCCACCACCCCACCACCCCACCACCCCCACCACCCCACCACCCCCCACCACCCCCACCACCCCCACTAACCCCACCACCCAACCACCTCCCAACCACCGCTCACCACCACCACCACCCCACCACCCCACCACGCCCAACCACCCAACCACCCAACCACCCAACCCCACCACCCCACCACCCACCCCACCCCCCACAGGGGGGGGGGGTTGGCCCAACCACCCAACCACCCAACCACCACCCCACAACCCCACCACCACCCCCACAGGGGGGGGGGGTTTGGGGGGGGGAAGGGGGGGGGTCCACGGCCTAGGAACAATATCCTGCGTACTTAATAGGTATAATGTAACAAGTGTAATATATATTATACATAGCTATAATAACGTACATGTGTATGCTGCATATTTCTAAGACTACTTTGGCCAGAGATTGGCATTTTGACTGTACACATGCATGCAAAACACACGTTCCAGCTTCTAAAAATGAGGCTCTAAAAATGCACTCCTTTTTAGACTTAAATTCTAGCATCGGTACTTAGGCACTTCGCGCACGTCAATGTGACGGTCACACAACTCGCAACTCCTTCAACGTTGAGCTTAACTTCTGCTCGGTGTGAATTTGCATGGAGTTGAGCGTCCATTCAGTTCTTTTCAGAGTCTCAAGGCATGTGTCACCCCCAGTCTGGCCAAACACCTCAGTTCTGGCCAAAAACTTCTATATATATATATATGTATGTATAGAAGTATGAAGATTCAACCTACAGGCAGTGACTAGTTCCGGCCCTATGCGAAGGAGGGACACAGTGTCGTACAACGCTGCCATTAGCTGCTGCGAGCGAGGTTCTGAGTGGCAGCAGGCGGCAGAAACTCGGGCCAAGACAGTCTCTTTCTCTCGAGCTTCGACATCGTTTTTGGAGGCGTTTGCCTGCTAAAAGACGGACGCGCCAATGTGGCCTGCTGGAAAACTGGAAAATGGGTTTTGCAGTTTGCCGAAAGGATGGCCCGCTGCTTCTGTTGAAGGAACTGCCAGCCTTTTCCAGCAGGACTCAGCCAGACGGCATGTCAATTGGGCATCCAGGCAATACATTGAATCATTCCCAGCCGCCCCCAGCCATAGTCGCGAGGTATTTGATTTGAACTTTCATGTCTTCATCGGTTCGTTGGCTGAGGTATGTATTTGCACCCCTGTTTGGTTGGAGTGAGGCGGGGCAACCCACCCCGCAACCGCTCCAAGCCTTTTGGGTGCGAGCCCAAGCTCAGTGTTGAGACGGCCAAGGAGCTGTTTGAGGCCATGGCGGGCCTGCAGGTTGCGAGGAGCACAATCTTCAGCTGCTCGGTTCACACGGGGTGCAACAAAACATTTGCATGGCGCCTTCTCCTCTTGTCAAAGCCGGGTGAAATCCCCCGGGAAGCTCGCGCATTGCATTGGGTTTCAACCTTAGGCCGGCTGCGCGTGTCAAGTCCCGGGTTGTTGGATGGCCGTGGTGGCCATTCGTCTCAGGATTGGAGTGACGCCAATTATGGATATCATGTATTCATTGGGATCGGCCCTGGTCAGAGGCGAAAAAGGTTGAGTTTGTAGTTGGTCACATGCTTGAAGGAACAAAGCGGCAAGCCCCCAGCGAAGACTCCGAGACACTCATCCGTTTCAGCTATTAAGAGAAGTGTGTGTGTGTGTGTGTGCAGCAAAGCCGGAGGTGGCATTTTTTACCCACTGTCATGGAGACAGGGAAGGTACCCTTGCAAGATCTGTTCTTCATTTTACCATGGCTAAATCACCCACGTATCAAGCTCCCCTCCCTGCAAGAGAACCACGAGGAGCTGGGCAATATGATGAATCAGTTTTCCAGCGACGCTGTTTGCGTGGAAGTATACGGTTTCGTTTGCTTGACCGGCCTGAGCGGTTTGTTGAATGGCTGGGTGAATGGCTGACCGGCTGCCTGTTAGGCAGCCAAGCAGCCAGCCAGCCAGCCAGCCAGCCAGAAGTTTGTTGGGCCGCGCTGCTGTCGGGGTCGTCATTGCGTGCGCAGGCGCCGGTGCGAAGCCCAAACAGTTCCGACCCAATTTGACCGCTCATGTTGGAAGCCGACGAAAGGCTCGATGATCAGCGCGTTGGAGAAGGGCAAGCAGTGGCAACTGGCTTTGGGCACAGAGCAGATGCAACACGGCAGAAATGCATTGAGCTGATTGAGTAAGTGCTGGAATAGGACGCCGGGCTGGTTGTTGATTTGTGAATTGCTGGCTCGCTCGCTCGCTCGCTCGCTTGAATGCTTGGGTGTTTCAAAAGACGGCAGAACGGAAGTTAGAGGTTTCCCCTGGGCATGCTCCCTGCAACGACTGAGTAGTCATTCAAAATGCAGTGTGTTTGAATGGGAGCCCTGGAACATCCGCGCAACATGCAATCTTTCGCTCAATGTTGACTCCATATTAATCAACCCCAGTTTGTTGATAGGGGGTGTCCCTGGGTTTAGTGGAGAATCATCACTTTTGGAGGGGAACACCCCCATGTTGATAAACTGGGGATATTAATATGGGGTCAACATTGATGGACACAATTCGACTAATAATTACAACCCGTCCCCAACCCTTCCCAAGAAGCGGCTGCATGCGATCCACTTCAGATTTTCACTGAGATGCAGCTGCCAGTTTGCAGGTCTGCCAAGAGTCTTTCTAAACTGTGGCCCGCCAAGGCATCACTTCAGCGTGGGCCAGGACGGTTGGCTGGTTTGGCATCCTGTTTCTCTTGCCCGACGAAAGGTCAGGTCTCAAGTCTGTCCGCCTTCAAGCACCTTTGCGCCCCCTACGCCCTTTTGCTTGCCTTCACAATGCTTCTTGACTACTAGGTCCCCCAGTAGTGCCCGTTTACCCCCCTACTAAAACAGACTACAGAAAAAAAAGGTACCCTTATTCTAACCTCTCTACTGGAGGACCTAGACTGTGAACCAGGAGCCAAACTTTGCATGATGCACTTGCTCTCCTCCTCGCCATGAATTGAAGCCGCCTTCCTCGGCAAGCACTGGTCGTTGGGGCACATGTGCGGATTTCAAGATGCATTTAAAGTGAAACTGACACCCTGAGTGGATTGACACTTGGCTCCCAAAATGCCACAATGATGCCACTTTGAATTACCCTGCGCAACGACAACTCTGGAAACCAACCAGCTTTGCCTGATGACGGGCAGACAGCTGAGAACATGTGTGAATTGCGCTTCGTCAGTTTTGCATGTTCTTCCCCGTGCCCCCAATGCGAAGTACGCTTTTGCAGAGCGACCGCTCAGCATGGCACAACCCTCATACTGCAGTGGCTGAAAGCCATTGCTCAGCTTCCTCGGAACCGCCCAACAGCATTTGACAACCCTTCCAGCATTGCCCGCACTTGTCTGACAGGGATGGTGTCCTGAAATGTCCTGCTTTGCTGAGGTTTAGTGGTCTTTTTAATGCAGATGTGCCCTTTTGCGCCCTTTTGCGCCCTTTCATTTTCTCGCTTGCCTTGAACCGTTAGGATGTCATCGTGTGGAATGCTGCCATCAGTGCCTGCAACTCGGCTGAGTCGGTCAAACGTTCCCAAGAGGGTTGTTTGCGCATGTTTATGCAAACCGCCAACGGGCTCGTGCAAACAGCATGCACACACACCCAAAATGGGTATGATGGATGTCCTCCTGACAAACTTTGCACTTCTCAAAAGACACCGTGTGCTTTCGGCTCGGGCGAAATTCGCTATGTGCAGATACCACAAGCCTTTATGATCAGCCCACGTTTGGTTTTGTGTGTTTGGGATAAAGGAAGGTGCTTCAAATGTCACACTGCTGATCGTCAACACACTTGTTCCTTGGAGGTTACAAGTTACAGATGGTTATAAGTTGTGTTTTTTTGACCACAAAGCGCTTGCCATTTGGCGAGATACGTTTGTCTTTGGCGGATAGAGGTCCGCTGGCCGGGCTGGAGCCTTTTTTGACACGTCACGGGAACCCACTGCTTTGTTCAGCTGGATGGCGAAGTAGTTTTGGCTTGCTTGGCAAATCTAATCCTCAACAGAGTTCTGCGACAGAGCATCGGGAACGTTGCGCTTACAGGCGGGGGCTTACGTACAGTAAGCTGCCCATCAGAAATCTCAAGGAGTGGTTGGCGTTCAACTGTTTCAGACACACTTTAGACAGGGCTTGCCAGCTTACGCGGGGACATCTTGTTCTACAGCGGCTTGCAATGTTGAGTACATCAGGTAAGCGTCTTGTTTTTGCTGCATCGCTTGGGCAGCGGCGGCTATCACGCTGTTCCCAACATGCTCTCTCGGCCGGCCTGCAGCTTTCGTCAGTGTCCTAGATGCAACACATGGATCTCAAAAGCTATCAAACTCCATGCCGCATCCATGCACTTCCTTTGTCAGATGTAGTACTGCCTGAGCTCGGGCGTGATGTTGTTTCAGCTTCAATGTTCATTGTTTCGAGTCCTTGGTGGGGGCCCGGGGCCCGGGCCCGGCTCGAAGAGCGCCGATGGATGCCATGCCTCGCGCCATGGTGCGCTTCCTTGCTGCCCTCGTGGTTTTAGAGCCTGGCATTGGCAATAAGAGCGGGTTTGGGGCTTGAAGACTCGATGTGCAGGCGGCAGCCCGAATCCCTAAGACCCACTGGGCGGGCGATTTTTTGGGCAAGGGACGGGGGCAAGCATCTTGATCAGTTGAAGCCTTTGTGGTGGGTTACCCGATCAGCCTGCTGCTGATGGTGTTTGCTGGTGGTGCTGGTGGTGGTGGTGGTGGTGGTGCTGGTGGTGATAATGATGCTGCTGATCATGATGAATGATGATGAGGATGATCACGATGCTGATGCTGATGCTGCGGATGATGATGCATGATACTGATACCGATTCTGGTACTTTTATCAACTGAGAATTTGGTTTGCTGCACATCTACGACAGAGAAGATGCCAATTGAATTGATATCGTGACTTCTGTCGACGGATTTGGATACGCTTAGATGTTCAGCAATGCTTTCAACAACTGTGGCTCTACCCCTTGTCAAGCAACCACCACGCACCCAAGTACCTTTCTCAGTTGTTTTTGGGGGGGTTCACTCATACAGCGTTTCCTTCATTTACCTTTTAGAACCTCCAGCAGTGGCAGTTTTGGTGGACACCACCAGTAAAATAATCAACTTTTGACTTGCGGACTCACATATTTGATCCCTCAATCTGGTGGTTGTCCTTTTGGTTTCCGTAAAAGACCCACCCAAAACAGGCACATTGTTTTCTCATTTTTGTTTTTGCTTTAAAGAAGAAGAAACACGCTACATCATTCATCCAACCCGAAAAAGAAGAAAGACGAGCCACCCATATTTGTGAGACTCACCTAATTACCCAAGGCAGGTATCGCGGCACCACCCCGAAAAAAAAAAAAAAAAGAAGGAAAAACAAGTAAAAAAAAAAAGAAAAAAAAGACGAGCCACCCATATTCGCGAGAACCACCCACCCCAAACAGCTACAGGCACCAACCCGAATTTGTTGGACGAGCCACAAGCGTGCGCCGGGCACCAAAGGACGTCGCCCGTGCCCACGAGCCGAGCGTCGACGTCATCGTGGTGGGCGCGGGCTACAGCGGCCTGGCGGCGGCGCTGGAGCTGAAGGCTGGGTCGGTCGGGGGTCTTCACGCCGCTTTTTGGATCGAGTCCGTGTTTTTCCTGTCCGGCTCAAGTGTTTTTGTTTTTCATTGGTTGTTCCCCACCCGACAGGAAGGGGTTGTTAGATTTTATGCTGGAATCCGCGTTTGCGATGCTTCTAAACCACGCCCCCACCCAGTTTCCCGCTAGAGCAGCTCGCCAGTGGATCCCGCCGAGTATCCCGCCAGAGCTGCTCGCCAGTGGATCCCGCCGAGTATCCCGCCAGAGCTGCTCGAGTGGATCCCGCGAGTATCCCGCCAGATGATCCCGCCAAGTATCCGGGATCCCGCCGAGTATCCCGCCAGAGCGGCTTGCCATTGGATCCCGCCCAGTGTCCCGCCAGAGCGGCTCGCCAGTGGATCCCGCCGAGTATCCCACCACAGCCCGCCAGCATCCCGCCGAGTATCCTGCTGAGTATCCCAGAGTAGCTCGCCGGCGGGTCCCGCCGAGGATCCCGCAAGAGTACCTCGCCAGTGGATCCCGCCGAGTATCCCGCCAGAGCAGCCGCCAGTGGATCCCGCGAGTATCCCGCTCAGAGTAGCTCGCCAGTGGATCCCGCCGAGCACCCTGCTGAGTATCCTTTGCCGGTGGATCCTGCCGAGTATCCGGCCAGTATCAAGCCGGAGCGGCTCGCCAGTATTTGCCAGTCGATCCCGCCAGTATCTCGCCAGAGCAGCTCGCCAGTCTGGTTTTGCTTAATGTCCCGCCCGGCGCACAGTTGGGTTGACATTTCACGTTGGTGCCTTCGTGCTTTGAGTGTACCCTGAGGCTCGGAAAGGGTGATGCTGTTGCGTTGCTTTGGGCTGCGAATAAGCAACTTCGTTTAATCCCCCGTCGGTTTTTTTTTGGAAGGGGCTTGGCTTTTGTTAACGGAACCGATGTTTGAGTTCTCAAGATCGGCTCGCATACAAGTGGAGTTTGACACACAGACAGGTGGATAAGGAAGCTTGTTGAGCAGTCGCAGGCCCCAAGCCACTCGAAAACCATGCTTGAATTCACACAACCGTGTTCACGGTCGCAAGCTCGTGAGTGTGGAGGGTGGGGATTGCTCGAAGCGAAGTATTGTTGGGTGTTTGTTTTTTTGGTGTTTCGGCGTTGTTCATGTTTTGTTGTTTATATATACTGTATATATGCTTGTGTCGGTTCTTTTCATTTTAGTAGGGGGCTGCAAACAACAGTGAGTTATTTTGCTACCATAGCAAGGGTTGTGGAGATGTTGCAAGTTATGGAAAATGGAGAATGTTCAAACTTCGACTCACTTCCTGAGTTCTGTTTCGGACTTTGGTCACTTTGTGGGCTGCCATTTTGGTGGTAAATGGGCAAGTGCAGATTGTTTTCTGGCAAATCCACTCAGGAAGTAAGTCGAATTCCGAATTGGAATTGGTTGGAAGATGGAGGATGTTGGAAGCTCCGCTTGTTGTTGAGGCCACTTTGTCCGACCAAACTCGTGTGACCTCTCAAGAGTTGTTGTTTTTCTTGTTGGCACAGTGATGTTTGCGTAGAACCTAAGGAACTACTCAACATCCCTGGCTGCTGGGTATCAAATTCCCATCCAGGAGTTCCCCTTGCCAGGAAGATTGGGCTTGTGATGCTTGGCTTCCTATTTCTTAAGGATAATTGTTCATTTCCCGCTGGTTTTAAAGTGAATCTATCACTACCGGAACTTGACTGCCACTGGGATGGATCTTTAGGTGTTCCACGAAACTCACCAAAAGTTGTCAACGTTTGGCATGGGGGTCAACAGCAACAAAGGGAACCTTGTGATTTTTTCAGGCGCGGAAAAAAAAATAGAACAACTTGGGGCTCCGCCCCTACCACGCCGCAGGCGCTGAACCACTCCTTCCTGGTGCTGGAGGCGCAGGGCCGCGTTGGCGGGCGCACGCTGAACCAAGACGTGGCTTGGCAGTTTTGTTTTCCTCGGCTCGTTTTGGAGGATTCTAGGTGCCCTTTCTCGCCCCTTTTTTGGGGGGAGGGATTGAAGGCCCGACCCCTCCAATAGATACCCCGGAGGGATTTTTGGGGGGTCTCAAGCCCGAAAGACATCAGAAGCCTCTGGGTGACTGGTTGGCCATGTAGCCTTCCTCACAGTTTTGGGCCGATTCATTGGCGACTCACGGGCCATTTTGGGAATTGCATTGCCGTTGCGGATGCTCCCTCTTATTCTTGCTTGGTTCACGTACCATGCCTGCGTGTGTCTTGCATAAACCCTGCTTGGTGGATCTTGCGCATGGAGCAAGGTGCCAGAATGTTCCGCGTTCCACTTTTGGATGCTGCACACCTTTCATCCAGGGCCTACTATTTTGCACCGGCTGCCAGGTCCCATCCTTTTGCCATGCTTGCTCTATCTCCTTGATGTGCCGCAGTGATAAACATGTGCGGATCAAATACTGTACGGCAAGCGGAACGGAGTCGGAACACCCCACGCATGATGAACATTGCTTCGGTGGGCAACTTGTCGTTATTATCAGATTGATCGACTGAATGAATTGGACAGGGGTTTGTTTGCATAGGTCTTGGTTGGGCTGTGAACGTTTGCTGAGCAAAATATGTTTGCCGCGACTACCCTATTTTGCTTCCCCATCATGTTCCATGCGCGCAAAGGACAAGCTAGACAAGGGCTGCACTGTGAGAATCACCCCCCTCCCTCAACCTGAAAGGGCCGAGCTTTGACGATAGTCACATAGCAAGGCTGGCTTTATGAACAGAGAAAACGACTGGACGGAGGAAGGGTTGACCGAGAGGCCTCAAGCGAGAAAACCGCGTTGGCCAAGGTGGGCGGCCGGGGAATGGCGGATGACGTGGTGGAGCTGGGTGGGGAATGGCTGGCAACGAGCCACGTCCACGCCATCAAACTCTTCAAGAGCCGCGGCTTCGAACTCTTTCACCGGCTCTTCAACGCGAAGAAGGCCGGCTCGAGGGAAATTTCGGTTTTTCCAGAGCGGGAAGCATCTTGAGTTGCTAGTTGAATTGGACTGCTTTGTTCTTTCCGGTTTGTACCAGATGGGAAATCACGTCAAGTTACTTGAATCGGAAGATGCTTCGTTCTTTTGCCACTTGCTGGCTGTTTCTTGCAGGGAACCGTTAACCCGTTTAAGACGGGTCCTTCAACCTGCGGGGTTTGCAAAATGGCTGGAGAAGCTGACTTGACTTCGTGGATCTTTGGGGGCTGGAAAGGCATTGGGGTTGCTTCCGCACACCGAGGACCCTGAGCATGTTGATTGCATTCAATTGCTATGGCTGCAATGGATCTTCTAAATCGATTTGTGTTTGAATCATAATTTATTCACATCATTTCATGCATACAATATGTAGTATGTTTTGCTTCATCTAGAAGTTCTTTTGGCTCCCATGTACAAATTACATATGCTCGGACGACTGTGGCCCGTTCGGAGCTTGCAGATTCCATCGGCTGTATCCGCGCCACTCGTTCTGTGGAGGACTCCGCGACGCCTCCGTGCGCTGGGAACTGCAGCGTGCGGGTGCGCGCCACGCAAGGCGACGAGTGGCAACTTGGGATCCCCGTCGGGGATCAAACGCGGAGTTCAGACCTTGTGGAAAGCACATAGGCGTTGTAGGGGCAAAATGGATCGAGTTTGGGGTTCCGCAACCTTTTTTCCCTGGAGTCTCAGACCTCCTTGTCGAAAGCACGTACGTGTTGTATGGGCAAAATGAAGTTTGGGCTCCGCAACTTCCTTTCCTGGCTTGCGGGTCATGGTGCAAGCGAGGTATTGCCTTCTGGGTTCCATTGTGCGTTTGATGATGCGGATGATTTCAAGGTTCTGCGTCGTTGCCTCACAGGCATCCCTTGTCGTTTGTCACGTGCTGCTCGGAAAGTCAAGAACGTGATGTCATGCTGTGTTTTGTTTTTAAGGAATGATTGGGGGCTTGTTGAGGGAGGTGGGTTGTGTTTTGCAATCGAAACTGGATTGGCGTACCGCATCCCACTTACTATTGAACCTGGCAAAGGATGTGCCTCCTCCGGGATCGCTCCCTTAGCATCATTTGGTGCATGCGCTACAAAGGCCTTCTTGCAAGGCATGACGTGTTAGGACGGCAAGTGGCTGTCAAGCATACATAGACCCAATGACAATCGTCCAAACAAAATCACGGAGCTTTCTTTGAGGGAACGAGCATGTCACCAAGGTCTGAGCCAAAACAGACAAGTTTCTCCTTGTTTCTCCTGAATGGCCGAGTTAGAGCACGCACATTGCTGCCACACTGGTCTTGAAACCGTCCTTGGAGGCAGAGCGCGGACACGCCACTGCGACAAAGCGTAGGTTGGCGCAAAGAACCAGAACCTCTGCACGTGAATTTCCGGCCAAGCATGAAAAACCTGACAGGGGCCTTGAGGGAAGAGTGTGTCAAGCAGTTGCCTAGTGTCCGCGTCAGTGCGACGGCCAATGTTGACCCTATATTGATCAACCCCAGTTTGTTGATAGGGTGCGTGTGAGCTGGAATTAGCGGGGAATGATCACTTTTCCCCCATATTGATAAACTGGAGTTGGTTAATATGGGGTCAACATTATTCAATCGCCGGATTTCCAGGGCAAGGCTTGTGGCTGCAGAGATCCATGCCAGGCTGGAGGAACGTGTCGTCTCCGGACATGGCGGTGAAGCTGCTCAGCAAAGGCGAGCTGGCGCGCTTCTTGGCCAACTCCGGCCTGCCGGCTGGTCAATGGCCCGCCTGCTTTGAGAAGATGCCAGTACCAAGCTCAAACCACCCAGTTGCCCAGTGGATTCCGCCCCTTTTCCAGCTTTTTGGCTGGAAAGGTTCTCCCTTTAAAATCAACCAACCACTGGGCATCTGAGACCAAGGCTGAGCCTCTTTCGGTCATTTCCTTTTTGGGCAACCTCTGGACAGGTTTGAGCGGCTCAATGAACCGGGGAGAAAAAAGAAAAGAAAACCCGAGCCACGTTTCTCCAGACTTGAGAATTCCTGCATGGAAGCCATGACCATGTGCATGACACTGGCAGATTCAAATTTGTGGAGCTGTGCGATTTTTTGGCATTTGTTTAGTAGCTTCCAGATGATGGTTGGTGTGTCCAAGACAAGAGATACAAGAGATACAAGAGAATGCCGTTGCAGAGTTCTCGAGAGCCATTTGGCTTTGTTGGAGACTGCGCGGCCTTGCTTTTGCGTGCACTGTCCCTCGCAGGAAGAATTGGCACAAGGAAGATGTCCCGTGTTTAGTGACGGGCACAGTGGGATGCCAAACTAACTGCTTTAGCCACCCTTGTTGAGCGTCGATTTCTCTAATCCACAGGCCTCTCCACAGTCAGTGGCATTGGAAAACAGCCCGGCGTAGAAGTGACTCATGACATTCGCAAGCCACAAGGTTCTCACGACCAAACCAGATGTTCTCCAGGTTACCTCATGTCAGACAAGGAGGTGCAGCGGGAGATTGCGCGGACGCCGTGCGGGGCACCTTTTAGCAACCCCAACGCCAGCATCCTGGACTCGTTATCCTACGATGCCGCTCGCACAACAAAAGAGCATTGAACGCTTTCTGGCGCTGGGACGCCTGCGAACATGCCTAATTAGTTGCATGGGCTCGTCATGGTGACCTTGGAGTTGTGTGGGAGTTGAGCAACTTTGTGGCGAAGCCATGCCCCTGCGAAGTGAGAGCTTCATTGCGATTAGCAGTGGTTGAAGCAGCTTGGCCCCCCTTGTTAGAACGCGCGCAGATTTTAGACGCGCAGGTTGTGTATTCGCAGTGGGCATGTCAGGCCTACCTTCGGCTGGTGAGGGGCCTGTCTGGGTCCCCGATGGCATACAACCTCCTCTACGACTATGCGGATGATGCTGAAGCCTTGAGCTTTGGCTCACAGTTAGGTCGTAGAGGTTTGACCCCATATTCATCAACCCCAGTTCATTCATAGAGAGCAGGGTTCCACTTTTTGACTGCCCATAGACTCGAACCCGGGGCTTCTCCTTCTTGGGGTAATGAAAAAAAAACCTGGGTTTAAGTCGACCCTGGGGTAGTCAAAAAGTGGAACCCTGGGGGGGGAGGTGTCCCTGGCTTTAGGGGGGAATCATCTCTTTTGGAGGGGAACCCCCCCCAAAAAAAAAACTGGGGTTGATTAATATGGGATCAGCATTGGGTCAACTGACGCTTGACCTTTGATGCAGGGCAGCGGGCATGAGCTCACAGAGCATGTTGATTATCATGTTTCAAAAAGTGTGCTTAGCAGGGATTCCTACTGCCTAGCCTACTAGCCAGTGGTCCAGGGTTGTTGTTAGAGGGTCTGAGAGGGATGCAAGCCGCTTGAAAGCAGCACGAGTGAGTTCATTTGAAGCTCCTGCATGACTTGTGAATGCAAGCACGTTGGCCAGTGGAGGCGAGTGCTGACTGCATGTATCTCACTTGCTGGAATAGTGCCGCTTTCCTTGTTTGTTATGGTATCCAGGTGGTGCGCTTTCAATGTTTGGCTAAGGAACCCATGTGATGTAAGGGACCTTTGCTGAGAAAGAGAGTTGCTACACGCGACATATTTGGATAAAAAGTGTCGAATTTCCCAGTTGTTCAGTTCAACAAGAATACCGAACACCCTGGAAGTACAGGCCGTTCAGCTGGCCAACTGCAAGGCATACTTGTCTTTGGTGAGAGGTCCATGCTGGCCTCAGCCTCGGCCAAGCAGTAAACCTCTTGAACCTGGATTCCAACCAAACCCAACCCACGCGGCCCTACGAAAGCCCTAAGGCAGATAAGGAGCAAAATCAACCTCCAGACCGGGTTGACATTTCTTGCTGGTGCTCAGTAGGGAAGGACCCGGGTTTTTTTGGGAATGAACCCAGGGATTCCCTTAAAGGAAACCATAGCCACTCCAACTCATTCCCTGCTGAGAACCAGCAAGATTGAATCAGTGGAGCTCCTTGCAGGACCCAGATGTCCGCGCTGGGCATCTTCTGGGGCTTGAACTGCTCCCAGTCCATGGAGGGATCTTCCGACGAGGACGGGTCGGGTTCAGCGAGGTGAGTCCCTTGAGCCGGCCAAAAGAGAGTTGAAGAGTGGCCGCCCCAGAGGAAGTGAGGCTTCAACGAGTTGCATGCTGCGTTTGGTTTCCCGTTTTTTTCCACAGATCTTGTCCTCATTGGGATGTTTCTCTCTCGGCCAACAGCTCCCAGTCTCCCAGCTCCCACATGCTTGTCCTCATTCGGATTTTTCTCCCAAGGAGCCGCTTGGCCCACGGCTCCTTGCTCCCACCGGCCGGCCGAGTTGCCTATGGCAGGACTATTGGCGCATCCGTGGGGGCTCCCAAGCCCCAGCCATCACGTTGGCCTCAGAGCTGGGCCCAAACCTGCGCCTCAACAGCCGGGTGCTGCGCATCACCCGCGACAAACATGGCCAGGCGCTGGGGGGGACGGGCGGAGATGAGCTGACCGGGTGAAATGCGCCCAGAACGGGTGAAGTGCTTTTGCCTTACTTCACTGGTCTTGGATCAAGTTGTTTGGTGTTTGGCTTGTTGGTTATGTTCATTCTTTGCAGGGGGGGGGCTGCAACAAAACGGTCAGTTTTTGGCTACCATACCAAGGGTTGTGAAGCCTTTTGGCGCGCGGCGCTTCTTTTGCGTTTTCCACAAGCATTCACTTAACAGTTGATGCAATTCGTGGCTTTGGGGTCCCAGAACTTGCTGTCAGTCGTAGGCTTGGATAGCAGGTGCTTGGTCTGGCATTCTTTTTGATAGGTCTCTGGGACAGAGTTCTTGTCGAGAATTCAGCGTTTTGAGTTCCTTGGTGCGTGAGATGTGGAATGTCAGTGAAGGAGGGCGGCTGCCCAATCTAGTCAGGGCTTGGTTCCATCTTCCAATTTCACCAAAATGGTGGTTTTCTTGTAGGCTTCCCTTGTTAGAACCACCAACTAAAAGGGTATCCTCCCCCAAGGTTAACATGGAAGCTCCCAGAAACCCTTGGGAAGACTGGGTTCCATTTACAGAGGCCGTCTGGAAGCTGGAAAGCAGGGAGTATCGTCAAAAATGGACACACCCATATGGCCATTAATTTTAAGAGTTGGAACCACCTCAAAAGGGTTTTGGTGGACATACATACACCCCCACCAAAATGATGTCCAGCAAAGGGCCCCTTATTGAAATTCATACCCATGTTTACACCTTGTTGCATTTTGCTTGGATGTTAGGACTTCAACTTTTTGCCAACTAGCGGGTTTTCCGTGTTAAACCACTCAAAGTTATTCACTTTTAGCAGGGGGAGCAGATTTCGCAACCGAATACACCTCTCCAAAGCCCCTGGTTTTCCCTTCGTTTCCAGGTGGTTGAGAGCAGCAGCGGCACCTATCGCGCCCGGCAGGACGGGACCCCCTTGGGCCGGCAGGAGAGGTTTCCCAGTTGCCCACAAACCCCGGGAGAAAAAAGGGAACCCTTCAGGGAGTCGAACTGACCCGAGCAAGTCAATGGTTTGGGCGTTTCTCAAGATAGGAGTTGTTTTTGTTGGATGGGAACCTTTTTGGGAGGCATCGGTTCGTTTTGTGGGTCCGGAACACCACAGGCAAAAAGGACAAGGTCACAAACAAATGACCCCAGCAAGTCGGTGATTTTGGCGTTTCTCAAAATCTGGTCCCCGTTTTGGATGGTTTTCAGGGGAACCAAAAGGAAACCAACAATGTGAGTTCTGAAGGGGTCAACAAGCATACACACACACACACAACGGTGAGGCACAATCATATTTGCTATCGCTGTGAAATCTAGCGTGAGGTTTGTCTAAGCAGCCTCGTGAGCACCGTTTGGGTCCAAATGCGCGTGTCAGTCTTCATTTGGACTTAAATTGTATGACTCTTCCCTTGAGCGAGGTATGCCTTGCGCACAGCCAGCATCAGACTCGCTTTCTGGATTGGGACAGCAGCTATTCAAGCCGCAGGGAGACAGAGCAGTTTGCCTGGTCTCCAAAGGATCTGGACGCATGCACTCTCAAGCATGGTTTTTGGGATCAACCTGTGTTGTCGAGGGGGTGAATGGTTGTGCTGCACGATGTAGTAGGCAGGAAAGTGTTTTGTTTGCGTTCCGACTTCGCCAAAGCTGAACAGACTATGCCGTCCTTGTTGGATGATGTTTGCTCTTTGCGCGCCATGAATTGCTGACGTCCAGATTTCTACAAAGGTTTTATCTATGTTGACAAGTGCTGGGCAAGCTTACCGACTTGCCAACCCTACTGCTTGGCTCAAAGAGTGCACTGTCAGGCCAAAGTGGTCGATGTGCTTTTTCAGCAAGGAACAGGGCTTGAACACTCGGTATTGCGTCATTCGTCCAATTTGATACTGGTGGCAGCTTGAAACTTAGTGTGACAGGATGGCAATGCGGACAGCATGGGCGGCAAACATTACAAAAGCCGCTGCTTCTTCCCGAAACTGCTAAGTCAAGGTCAAGCATATGTTTGTCGGCAATCACGTTCAGCGCTTGTTTGTAGGCCCAAGCACGGGCACATCTAGCATGATTTGATCCGGCCATTGTCATATGACAGCAAGCATCATCAGTAGGCTGAAGTATTCAGCGGACAGAACTGGTGGCGCTTATCATTGATTGCGCACAACAAATTGCAAACACTGGAAACAGCTGTGAAAGGATTTGCCTTGCCTCTTGGCTCATGGGAAATGACCTTCCGGACCACCTGGATGTCACCTTCGACCAGAAAAAGCGACTGGCACGCCTGGCCAAGATGGGCATCGGGCCTGTAGCGACGGCGCCGCGGTTGGATCACAAGATCACCATCAGCACAGGAGCCACCGGGTTGAAGTGCCGTCCCTGTTCTTTCAAAGTGCTGTGTTGAGCTGCGTTTGGGTATGTGTTTCTGTTGCGCGACGTCATGATAGATGATACGTCGGCGCTTGCTTGGTTTTAAGTATCTCGACGGCATGTTAGCGTTCGTACACCAGCATGTCAATGTGTGCGCTGAATCCACGCGTCATGTTTGCGCAATGAAGCGGTTGGCGTGAACCTTCGCACATATGTGTGTTCAATTGCGCGATTCGGCTAGAGGATGGGGCTGACATATTCCGAGGAAACCAGTTTGTGTAGATCAGCTCATGCTTGTTCGGGAGTTTGAGTGTGTGAAGGCTGCATCTTGGTTTTGGCAGGTTTCTGGCTAGTTGCATGCGTGATCACTGACTTGATGTTTTGGCATGACTGGTCAGGGCCTTGGGGTGTTCATGTGAGGGCCGTCCTAAAACCCCAGTCTTCGTTTTTGATTGTCGCCGAACAGGGAGAAGCAAAAGATGTGCGCGCGCAAGGAGCGCGCAAGTGCGGCCCAAGGAATGCGCAAGCTTACAAATTTGAAGGGTTTCATGCACTGAGGTTGCCTAGCTCCAGGAAAGGAGCGATGTCTTTTTACTGCACTTGCTTGCCGCGTGTAGGCCACAAGCTGGTTTGCAAAGGTTCCCGCAAGGGAGCGCGTGCTTCTGCCTTTAATTTTGAACTTTGTGAGTTGTCCAAGGCAAAGGGCTGAAACACACACACACACACACACACACACACACACACACACACACACACACACACACAACTCACACACACACAACCCACACACAACACACACAACACACACACACACAACACACACACCACGTCAACCCAAACCGCAGCACTGCACGCACCGCACGCACACAAAGCGCACCGCACGCACCACGCATCACACCCACGCACGCAGCGCAACGCAACAAGTACGCACGCATCGCAACGCACCGCACGCAAGCACCACGCACCCACCGCACGCACGCACGCAACCCGCCACAAACGCACGCACCACACACACACACACACACACACACACACACACACACACACACACACACACACACACACACACACACACAACAACACACACACACACACCACACACACAACACACACACCACAACACACACACACACACAACACACACACACACACACACACACACACCACACCAACACACACACACACACACACCACACCCAGCGCGCAACACACACACACACACCCGCGAGCACACACACACACACTCAACACCCGCTAGCGCGCATACACC
>CAUJNA010002736.1:7500-20000 GCA_963377175.1 Effrenium voratum | reverse complement strand
ATGTCCGATGGCGACGCTGAGCAACTGAACGACATGCAGCGTCGCACGCATTCAGCTCTATGTTGGTGCAGGTAGCTCTGTGTCTTTCTCTGTCTCGCCCTCTCTCCCTCTCGCTCTCGCTCTCTTTATTTCTCTCTGTCTCGCGCTTTATCTCTCTCTCTCTCTCTCTTTTTCTTTTTCTCTTTCTCTTTCTCTTCCTCTTTCTCTTTCTTTTTCTCTTTCTCTTTCTTTTCTCTTTCTCTTCATCTTTCTCTTTCTCTTTCTCCTTATCTTTTTCTTTCACTTTCTCTTTCTCTTTCTCCTTCTCTTTCTCTTTCTCTGTTTCTTTCTCTTTCTCTTTTTCTTCTCCTTCTCTTTCTCTTTCTCCTTCTCCTTTTCCTTCTCTTGTTTTTCTCTTTCTTATTTTTCTTTCTCTTTCTGTTTCTCTTTCTCTTTCTCTTGCTCTTGTTGCTCTTGTTCTTGCTCTTGTTCTTGCTCTTGCTCTTTCTCTTTCTCTGTCTCTTTCTCTTTCTCTTTCTCTTTCTCTGTCTCTGTCTCTGTCTCTGTCTCTCTCGCTCTCTCTCGCCTCGCTCTGGGAAGAAATAGACAGAACAATAAAGAAATAGAGAGACATAGAGAAACGTATACACAAGGCATAGAAATACGTGAAGAGACATAGCGACACAAGGGGCATAAACGGACAAGAAGCGACTGTGGCGCTATATATGTATATATATATATGTATCCACCTCTCTCTCTCTCTCTCTCTCTTTTTTCTCTCTCTCTCTCTCTGTTTCGCGCTGCTTCTCTATGTCCATGTGTGTCTGTCTATGCCTCTCTGTATTTCACTTTATGTCTCTCCATGTCGTTCTATGTCTGTTTGTCTTGTGATGTCTTTCTATGTCTTTGTCTCTTTATGTCTAGGTTCCCCTATGACAAAGTGCAAGAAAGACATGTTGCGCTACAGGAGGCTCGAGTGTGGCGCACAGGGCGCATGTGGTTACTGTACGACTCTGTAGCCGGAGCGGCTCTCCTCTTCACTCCGTCCGAACAGGTGGATTTGCCGCCGCAGCCTCCTTGCGGCAGCCAACAGACTGCGGGTTCACATCACCCGGCGCCGGTGCAGATCCGATGCCAAAACGTCTCCAAGAAGATCAAAGGCATCATGCTCTACCCAAACAACGACCACTACTAGGCGATGGACGGAGGACGTGGGCACGCTACAGCGGATACCTCGCGCCGGAGGGAAACATGCGCGGGAAACCCTTGTAGGCACCACCGACCGTGCATCCGTACCGGCGCAGAGACACATTGGGCTCACCGCCCCGGTGGAACAAGGACATGGCGAGTCTTAGGCATAGAGCAACATAGAGAGACTGCGAGTTACATAAAAAGACACAACCCAAAGAAATGAGACATAGAGCAGTTGTCGGTTTGCAGATTGCGGTTGCTCCTCCAAAGATTTGGAGCCCACGCAGCAACTACGCGTCCTCCTGCTGCGAGAGGGATGGCCTGGCAGAGCCCGGCCCCGGCACGGTTGCTGCGCGTGGCCTAGAGGCCCCCACTCCCCCAGTGCAAGGCCCGGGGGCCGACTGCGCGTGGTTGCAGTAGTCCGGCCAAAGCGTGGAAGGCTCCAGTTTCGTCGCCGGGCGCAGCCACCTTTGTTGCGCGCGTGCTGCGACCTCGAGCGCGATCCTCGTGAATCAGCTTACTTTGTGAGAGGTTGCAGGGGGCTCCTGCTTCTGTTTGCTGCTGCCAGTTTTTTTTCTCCATTTCTTGCTTTGTCTTTCTGTCGCCTGCGTCTCTCTATGTCTATGTCTCTGGATTTATGTAGGTCGTTCTATTTCTCTCCCCACTCCTCTTCGTGTGCGTCTCTCTGTCTATATATGTCCCTTTTGTCTCGAGTATATTCCTTTGTATCTCTTCGTTTATATTTATGTACCTCTGTATCTCTCTCTTTGTCGATGCACCGGTGTGTTTAAATGTCTGTTTGTGCCTGTCTTCTCTATGTTTCTGCATGTCTCTCGATGTCTCTTTACGTCTCTTCTTCTCCTTTATGCATGTCTTTGCATGTCTATGTTTTGTGCATACAGTTTTTCTTTTGATGTCTTTGTATATACCTTTTTGTGTCTCTGTATTTCTGTTGATGTCTATGTCTCTTTGTGTCTCGCTCTCTCTCTGGCTGTCTCTCTCTCTCTCTCTCTGTTTCTGTTTGTCCTTGTTAGTCTGTGTTTCTCTATGTTTGTACCTGTTTGTTGTTCTCTATCTCTCTCTCTCTCTCTCTATGTCTTTCTTCTCACTCGCTCTGTCTTTCTCTATGGCTATGTCTCTCTTTGTCTCTGTCTCTTTCCGAAGACGATGTTTCTGTATGCCTCTCTCTCCCACTCTTTCTGTGTCTATGTCTATGTCCATGTCTACGTTTG
The DNA here is from genome assembly GCA_963377175.1 of Effrenium voratum. Classification (NCBI taxonomy): domain Eukaryota; class Dinophyceae; order Suessiales; family Symbiodiniaceae; genus Effrenium; species Effrenium voratum. The sequence continues at coordinate 17,598 of CAUJNA010002736.1, read as the reverse complement.
TTTCTGTCTGTGTCTCTATGTCTATGTCCTCTTTTCTTTGTTTCTTTGTGCCAATATACATATATATATATATATCTATATATATATATTTATACACATTATATTTATGTTTCTCTCTGTCTCTCTCTCTCTCTCTCGGTCGCTCGCTTTTGCTTCTTCTCTCTTCGTCTGCAGTGCTTTACACTGAGCATTTGCCGAGCGCTGGGCAATGCGGCATCAGCCGATTGCGGGCTTGCCATTGAGGTATCAGTGCCATAAAGTAGCTGCTTGCCAGCAGTTGATATCTTTCAGACCCATGCTTTGCCAGAGATGCTGGATAGCCGATTCGTGCGATGCGTCAGGCCGTGAGCAGCGAGGGCAGCCCGGGCCTGGGAATCAAATGGCACTTCGGCCTTATTGACTTCCCCTTTTTGGGCCGCAGGTTTAGTAGGTTTACCCAGAGCTTGCGGCAGCTTGCGGTGATGGGACTTCATACTAGAAGGGAAGGTGCTTCTTATTTGGTGCTGCGACGTTTCCAGACCATCAGCGCCCAATGTGCAACTCAGAAAATCCTCATCTTCGTGTTTTGCTTTGTTTTGCCTCTTCAAGAGCTTGAGCTGTTCAAGCAGCAACCACTCGCTTTCAATGAGAGGCCTGTCACTCTTAGTCGCTCTTTAGCCCGTCGTCAGAAAATATTCAGCAAGTCTGGAAGTCCCGAGCGAGACCTTTGGTCTGCTTCTGAATGGCGCTGGCGTCAAAGATGCGCTGGGAAAGCTACGTAACTCATCGCACAGATTTGACACGTCCTCCCATCGGCCACCGAGGCACTTTATTTGACTTTCCTGGCTTCATTGTTAGCTCGCGCTTTAACCCTTGCTCAAATGTACTGGGACAAACAGTAGGGTTGTGGATCTAGAGAACCCAAACTCTTAAGGTTGCACTCGCGAGAAGTCCAACGACCGCATTCTTAAATCAGAGACTGCTTTTCTTCAATGGGGCATTGATCAGTTTCACAGGGATCCGTTTGACGCAGAGTGCTTGTTTGCAGTGATGGTTTCTTGAGCTGTACAGCAATGCCATGCCAGCTGGGCATTGTTTTCCTGAAGTGGGTCTACATGGGACTCCATACGACTCGAACAGATTGAGAATGCTTCTCAGGACCCTCGATTCCTCATCCGTGTCTGCCATCATTGAGGAAGATTGGTTCGAAGTTGGTACAGGAGCCAGGGCTATTTTTCCAGTACATCAGAGCATGAGAAGTGAGTAAGTTGCAATTCTGTTAGCAGGCTCATAAGTTCAAGCTGTTTCAACAGACTTTGTTGCAAAGTTTGAGTTCTACTTGCCCTGCTTTGAGCTTGGAATCACTGTTTTGGAGACATCTCCTTAGTCTGGTGCATTCAGCAGCTGAGACGTGCGAGGGCAGGAGTTGGTTGAGGACACGACATGCGTGAGCTTTGCTTGCAGGAAAGGAGTCAATGCCTGTGGCATGCAATGCGGGCTATGCAGCTGCCTGGTCAAGCAACAGACGTGGATCAGACGGCTGTTTACCCAGCTTGCGATGTGTGCATGTGAACTAAAGAAGTTATCAGTGTGTGGGACCCCACGTTTATGCGCTTCGGCTTCGGGGCCTTGAAGAACGCCTCGCTGGCCCTTGCAGTCCATGAGTCCGACACATCCCGAAAATTCTGCCAAAGTGGCAACGGCGTATGATCCAATATGTATCCATACGGAAGCCATCTCATGAGACTTCTGAGTCATCACAGTTTGCATTTCAAAAAGGTTCTGCAGGTCACAATCAACTTGAAACCGTTTCTGTTTGCGGTGGGACCGTATGTCACAACTGGTTGGATCCCCAGACATTGGCCGAATGCAGGTGTCACAGCCCAACTGCGTCATGTTCCCTGCAGATAGCGCAAAACTGTTGCAACAACTTGAGCTCGCCATTCCATTTTCGAGCTGGCCCATGTCAGTCAGTTGAAGCGATTTGGCTTCGCCTGAGGCGACTTCCTGTACGTGCTTTCAAGACAATGGGGAATGCCGGGGCGCAATGGTCACAGAGGCGCGCAGAGCCTAGGCTGGCTGGCTATTGCACAGAGCTGGCAATGTGACAAGCTTCTAAGGAGAATGAATATGTACATGAAGCTCATAGCGTGCGCGCACACACACACACAATGTACGTGCATGGACTTGTACGTATGTATTTACCTGCATTGCGCACTTCTTTCAAAGGGCTTCACAGAACGTTGGCTATTATTTCCAGTACGGTTAGCTTGCGGCATCAGGAAATGGTTACCCTACACGGCATCAGTATGTATTTCCCCTACACGGCTACCCCAGCCCCGACTTCAGCAATTCGCAACTCCAACGCGGTTGCACCAGATGCCAGAGCAAAGAGATAGACACATACGCAGCCTTGGCAAAACATGGTTGAGAGCTGCAAATTGTGGATTCTGACGTCAGGTAGCGTCAGGTGAATTAGAGAGTTGCTTTGGTAGTCTGCACTGAGAGCCCTCTCTCTGCCTCAGATCGGTGGCAGCACCTGCGTGGCCTCGCCCACGTCAGCCACTACAAAGGACCTCAAGGCGCATGGCATCTGCCTCCGCCTGGCATCTTGTCTGTGGCAGATGGAACTGGAAAACCTCGCCATCAGAAGCCTGAGCTGGTAGGTCAGGGTCTCGACTATCCAAGGCATCACCGCACTACAAAGTTGCCCTCATGTCCGATGAGGACTACAGCCCGCAACAGGCGGCTTGAGCGAAATGCGAGCTGTGTACATCTGACTTGCAAAATTCAATTCAAGTGCCTGGAGTGCTTGGCTTCGGCTTAGCTTCGGCAGGCCTGCGCGTCAAATTACCGTCTTATGGGCTGCAGCTGTTCTTCCAGGCAGGATCTTGGATGGGGACTCTCAACCTCCCCGGAACCTCAGACCTTGGTTAACCAAGCGCGAGGGAACAGCATTGTTCAATGGCAAAGCACCCCATAGTTGAACGCACGCCGAGCAATATTAAGTTTCTTTCTCTTGCACTACACATGGATTGCCAGCGGTCATGCTGATTTGTTGCATATCCAGAGCCTACCCATGATACATTCTCAAGGGTACGTGATTATTTACCAAGATGTTGGAAGTCATAGCAGACTGACATGGAAGAGGATGTAAGCAACGATCCATTGGAAGGATGTAAGCATCCTTCATCCAGAAATGGGGTGCCGTGCCAAGGGGTGGGGAGCGCTGCTACGTGGCACCCAGCTCCGATGGTTCGAAGTGCGAGGCGGTGGGTTTGGATGGGCACCTTGGTACGGAGGGGCCGAGAGTGCTGTTGCCCAAAGGGAACATGCTGCGATGTAACTCATTCAGCTTATTGAGTTTGCTTCTCGGACGATAATTCCACGTGTTTTTCTTGGATTCTTGCTACACTGAAGCCCCCCAGGAAAGTGCAGGTGCAGGCCCACTGCATACGCTCCCTGGCGGTCACTGAGACCAAAGTTGCATCTTGGCAGCACGTGTGGCGTCCACAGCTGGTGCCAAGCTGCTAGTCGTGTAGTATGATTTCACAGAGTCCTATCCTAAGTCAGAAATTAGGAAATGTCAAGGGCACAACCTCAACTTGCTAAGCGCTATCTTTTTGATATATTCATATTCATGACACACAGATGGCCATATTCTGTGGGTATTGTCAAAACACTGTCAACTGTTGAACAACTTGGTACAAAGCAAGTTGTTTGAGATTCCAGGGTGAAGCTTGCAAGCATCACTTGATCATCTTTTTGTACTGACTGCCTCGCGACCTGGAGGTAGCTGACAGGTTGACATCTGATTCCTTTCTCTCCAACTGCATAAGTTTTCGTCTCTCTAAAAGCATGTTTCCTTGGTCTTTTGAGCCTCTATTTGTCCTGTTTGCTATGTTGACGCGTATTGATTCTGACCAGTGTACCTTATAGCTGTTCGCCCTGCACCTTCTCCCGATTTGTTAGTTGTGTTTATGTCTAGTTTTGATTCTGTAAATGAGACTCTCTTGCAGGTTACTGTGCACCAGTTGTTTCTTTTTGGTTAGCGTTCAATCTTTGATTAATGTTTCTGCATCATGCAGATTCTGAAAGGTTCCATCACATGTCGGGTGTCTAAACCTCTTCTTGCCAAGTTCTTCAGTTATGTCCATGGTCTCTCAACTTTGCCTAACTTGTCGGCCAGTGAATGTGATCTACCCCAATTCCCCTCGAAAGACACTTGGCAAAAGGCACACATTCCTGTGCAGGGTCAGGGTTTTAGGGCTACCAACAACTCAGCTCCGACTGGGTCCCGGTTGCGCAACTTGCAAACTCAACGGAAAGCGCACCGTTTGCGGAATTATGCTTGCTGCGAGGACTCTAAAATTACTAGAAGCCCGACACCCAAACCTAAAACCATAATCTTAAACCGGCAACTTATGTGGGTTCAGAGTGATATTTGGGGAAGGTGTCCTAGATGTGATGCCAGATAAATGCCGAACGGGTGGTGTAGTTGTTTTTGCCTTTAGGTGCAGCTGCCAACCTGTCGATTCCAGTTTCATGGGGGGATCGTCACAAAAGAAGCTGTGGAGCGCAGACATGTTGATTCCTTTGATCCCTTCAGGTCACAGGCGCTTCTGCAAGCGAGAGCCACGCCGTTTGCACGGACATGGACTTGGTAGGCTAGGCAAGTGTATTGAGTGTGTGCCGCTCGAGAACCGATGTGGGTGCTCGTGCCAGGCTGCCACTGCAAGGGCCCTGCCTGCAAAGGGGCAAGGCCCATGGGCCTGCAGAAGAACGAATGTATCCTGGTAAGCAAGCCAGAGCGGAGGGTGGGCATCGGGTGTGTGAGAAGCACCCCCCCAACGGTGCAGTGTTTACAAGCGCCGCTGAAAGCACTTTTCTCAATCGGACTATATTTTTGGGAAGTGCATTCCCTTCTACTGCTCCTCCTCCTGCTCCTCCTTCTCAGTTCAACCAGAAACTCAGAAAACAAAGCAAGGATTTGTGTGTCATGGCTTTCAGGCCATTCTCAAAGAATATTGGCCGTGAACAAGCTGATGAGTTTTGATTGCTTTGGAGCATTGTAGCAACCCGTCATGCCGACTGCTTGGCTGCGGTGAGATCACGTTGAGAGGCACTGACCACCATGTTGTGCCACGGAGAGAGACAATGCTTGATAGCGACCTCTGTCGCCAGTTCCATGCAAAGTATTCTCTCCTGCTGACTTGGATCCGGAGGCAAGGCGCTGGCGACAAGCGCGAGCGAGAATGTTGCCGCTTAGCTGCAAATATGAGAGCTGCTTGTCAAGTCCGCGAGGAAGAGGTGCAACGAGGAGTAAATACAGTGACAACGTTGGACAGGAGCAAACTAAGACATGCCCGTGGCACCTCAGCATTGCGTTGTTTCTCAGTATGCTTGTTTTGCCAGGGCATTCTGCAGTTCTTGTTCGGGTGTTTTTCAGGGTTCATATCATTCTGCTTTACGCATAAACCAGTGGAAGGTGTGTCTTCCCGAAACTAGTTGTAGTGAACCTTTTGTTGCCTCGGCAAAATGACAAAGTTCACGGGTCATGATCTTGGTTCGTTGGTTGTTGGTGGGGGAGGGCAGGTGGCGGCCTTCAGTGTTCATAGGAACTTGCCAATGCAACAAGGTGGCATTGTGTCGGGGTATTCTTGCACCTTATTTAGTTTGTCTTTGGGCCAAAAAAGGCGTAGCTCTTGATTTTAATTTGGTCTTTATGAGTTTGTAGCGGAGGCATACACATGGTTTCGAACATTCCAATCACGGACAAGGGAGATGCCCAACAAGGCTGCAGGGCACCTGCTGACAAGCCTTTTGCCTATCGCATCCAGACGTGACATGGTCACACGCAGGCATACAAGTACCTGTTATATGTGTATAGATAGATAGATAGATGGATGGATGGATGGATGGATGGATGGATGGATGGATAGATAGATAGATGAACAGATAGACAGACAGACAGAACCATTTAGTGGTCATGTTTGCATGGGTTTGTCCCGAGGAAGCCGTGGCCATTTGCGCAAAGCTGGCAGACTATGGTACCACAGAACTGCCCGGAGTGGAGTACCTCACTGGTGGTCAGGCGTGGGTTCCCTCACTGCGTGGTCAGGCAAAGACAGGCAACAACAAAAAGACAGAAGGAGAGAAGACAGGAAGAGAAAAGCAGAAGAGAGTCATTATAGTCGTTCCATCCCCTTGTCGATCCGAGAAGACCCCTTGCAAAGTCAGTTTGTTTCCAAGAAGGGCACGGACTCCACTTTTGTCAGGATGGGCTTGCAGTGCATACACTGACTGTCCACGTCCATTTAGCATGTCGGTGTTTGTACTGGGTGTGTTGATCGAAGCTCAAATCCATATCGCAATCGCACATGTTTGTGCTTCCCTGGTTCCATTGGTGCAAGGGCCTAAGTTCAGATCGCACCCGGTGAGTTGGCATGGATGCGCAAGAAGAGGTGGACACATCAGATGGACAGCTGTTCTTGGTGCTGTTGCGTGCAATGGAGGTGGCAAATGCGGAGAATGTGCCGGCTGCTGGTGAGCCTATCCAGAGCATCTTATTTCAGATTGCCAAGTTGTAGTTCCCGAGCGCTCTGCGCAAATCGTGAACCTGCAAAGCTAGGCTTCTTTATCATTCATGTCAGAGTCGGCACGTGTTGGGCAATGAAGCAAATGTGAGCCTGTTCATGTGTAAGCGGGTACCTGTCGCAGGTTCAAAGCGCGAAGGCAAGGTCTCTTGCATCGGAAATCACTGGCCGAGGCATGTACTGCGGTACAACTGGATCGTGGTCCAGCTTGGTGGACAAGCAAGGCTGTGCAAATCTCAAGGTGCAGACCCGCTCGACAATGGACTGGAAATGCAGCTTGAATGAGCATTCGAACTGGGGACGTAATCATCCAGAATCCATCTCCTTTGTTCAGCTTTCAAAAGGAGACACAAATGGGCCCTCCCGCCGGCAGTAGCTAAACTTTGGGCTTGTTGTTGATCATGAAACTTGGTTATGTCCATGGGAGTTGATGATTCCCAGCCAAGGTAGCAGCAGCTGCTCGCTTGCAATTTGGCTGCTGACTCGCCATACAGCATGTACCAGCTTGCCATTGTAGATACAGTAGATACATACATACATACATTACATACATACATACATACATACATACATACATACATACATACGTACGTACGTACGTACGTACGTACGTACAGTAGATACAGTAGATACATACATACATACATACATACATACATACATACATACATACATACATACATACATACATACATTACATTGCGTTACATTGCGTTACATTACGTTGCATTACGTTACATTACATTACATACATTACATTACATTACATTGCATTGCATTGCATTACATTACATTACATTACATACATACATACATACATTACATACATATATTACATACATACATACATACATACATACATATACATACATACATACATACATACATACATACATACATACATACATACGTACGTACGTACGTACGTACGTACAGTAGATACAGTAGATACATACATACATACATACATACATACATTACATTGCGTTACATTACGTTGCATTATGTTACATTACATTACATTACATACATTACATTACATTGCATTGCATTGCATTGCATTACATTACATTACATACATACATACATTACATACATACATACATACATACATACGTACGTACGTACGCACGTACGTACAGTAGATACAGTAGATACATACATACATACATACATACATTACATTGCGTTACATTACGTTGCATTACGTTACATTACATCACATTACATTACATACATTACATTACATTACATTGCATTGCATTGCATTACATTACATTACATTACATACATACATACATACATACATACATACATACATACATACATACATACATACATACATACATACATACATACATACATACATACATACATACATACATACATACATACATACATACATACATACATACATACATTACATACATACATACATACATACATACATACATACATACATACATACATACATACATACATACATACATACATACATACATTACATTATGCATTACGTTACATTACATTACATTACACACATTACATTACATTGCATTGCATACATTACATACATACATACATTACACATACATACATACATACATACATTACATACATACATACATACATTACATACATACATACATACATACATACGTACGTACACGTACGCGTACGTACGTACGTACAGATAGTAGATACATACATACATACATTACATACATACATACATACATACATACATACGTACGTACGTACGTACGTACGTACGTACAGTAGATACAGGAGATACATACATACATACATACATACATACATACATTACATTGCGTTACATTACGTTGCATTGCGTTACATTGCATTGCATTGCATTACATACATTACATTACATTGCATTGCATTACATTACATTACATTGCATACATACATACATTACACACATACATACATACATACATACATACATACGTACGTACGTACGTACGTACGTACGTACGTACGTACAGTAGATACAGTAGATACATACATACATACATACATGCATGCATGCATGCATACATTACATTACATTACATTACATTGCATTACATTACATTACGTTACGTTACGTTACGTTACGTTACATACATACATACATACATACATACGTACGTACGTACGTACGTACAGTAGATACAGTAGATACATACATACATACATACATACATACATACATACATACATACATACATACATACATTACGTTGCGTTACATTACGTTGCATTACGTTACATTACATTACGTTACATTGCGTTACATTACGTTACATTACATTAGATTACATTACATGCTATACCATACCATACCATACCATACGTACATACACTACATACATTGTATATATACGTACATACATAACATTATAATACAATACATTACGTTACATTGCATTACATTGCACTACATTGGATTATGCTACACTACAGCACATATTAGGTTTCATTGCATGACATTGCGATACATGACATGACATGACATGACATGACAGGACATGACATGACATGACATGACACTACACACATACTTTACATAGAGCCACACATACATATATACATAAATACAAAGCATACATACATAAGCATGCATACATATGCATACATACATGCATACATACATGCACATGTACAGTCCATTTCAATATGTTACATTACATTATATTACACTACATTACACTACATACACACACATACACGAAAATTACATTACATCACATTAATCTAGCATCAACATAACATAACATCACATAACATTACACTACATTACATGTATATGATGCACATAGTATTCTCTACGCATGCATGCCTGCTTCCCTGTCTGAATGTCTGTCTGTACGTTTGCACGTACTTCTGTGTGTGTGTGTGCGTGTCTGTATGGGTGTGTATGTGTATGTTCGTGCAAACGTACGTATGTGCGTACGTACGCTAAAAACAGTGAAACACACTTTGTGGTTCGACCGCCTTTTAGCGAAAACGGTGAAAACTACCATGCTTTTCAGTATTATTGGCCTCCTTCAGGCTGATCAACACCGTTTTTTGGGACGAACGGAAAATAAACCCGCAGTGAAGGGAAAGGCAGGGGACATCTGGAAATGCAGAACAGTGCAGGGGAGCACTGAAGGGGGACTGACTGGAGAATTCGGGGGAAATGAAGGGAAATGACGGGGAAAATAATGGGGACATGACGGAGGGGAAATGACGGTCAAGTGCAGGGAAATGCGAGGACATGCAGGGGACAGGAAGCGGAGGGTGCAATGTCGGCGGACTGAGCCGTCGGCTGTAAAGTATGTATCTATGTACGTACGTATGTATGTATGTATGTAGGCAGGTAGATATGTATGTATCTATTGTATGTATTGTATGTACTGTATGTATTGCATGTATTGCATGTATTGTATGTATTGTATGTATTGTATGTATTGTATGTATTGTATGTATTGTATGTATTGTATGTACTATATGCAATGTGGTGATATTTTGTGCA
>CAUJNA010002736.1:0-2500 GCA_963377175.1 Effrenium voratum | reverse complement strand
CAGCTGGAACAGGCTGGCTTACGGCTTGTGTTTCCATCCCGTTTCACTTGCTGTGTGTTTTGGGAGCATTGTTTTTGCTTTCTCATACCTCTCGTTCGCCATGTTTGCAAATCCCCCTGATTTACTTTCCAGACTATGCTCCTTCTCTGTGTGTGTGTGTTTCTACACAGGTTGGGTTGTTGTTGCGCTGGGCATCCTTTGGCTATTAGCAACACTGATTGCTTGCGTGCTTCGACATACGTCTTCGTTTTGGGTGAGTCGCAAGGGCCTCAATTCCCGGACCTCCTGTTGTGCCAGAAATTTGCACCGCATACCTGACCATTGTGATCTTTCAGCATATCTTCACCTGTGCCTTTGCCAATGATCCTTGTACACACTCATGATTCATTTGACTTCCTCTTCCGCATTGATTTGGTAGAGGACAACTACTAATTGATCAGTGATGCGGCGAGCAACTGGAAATGTCCGGCTCAGGTGGACGGAATTCATCAGCAGCAACCTGACAGAGAAAACGAAGCGTCCGGCGTGAAGGCTTTGGGAGGTTCAGAATGCCCCAAAGATACATGCAGTTAAAGGCAATCCTGAAGCATTCCAAGTTTGGTCCATTCAACGCGCCAACGCTGCACCTGGGAAGGGCTGGCTGATTGCTGGCCATGACTTTGCAAATGGGCATGTCCCAGATTGGAGGAGCTCCACAATTTTGCATGGACGCCTGCAATGTGTATATTTGTCATTGGTTTTGCCGAGCAAAGAAGCAAGCAGCGAAGAATGTCGCTGAGATTTTGGGATCTTAACCTAGTTCTTGCCAGGTCCGTCTTTGTGCCATATATGCACCACTTCAAAGCAACACATCTGAGGCACCGGCTTTTCGGAGGCGTTCTCTCAGTTCCAGTTCACTGACGCTTGGCCGTGACGAGCTGCTCCTTTTTGGCACGGCCCCAACAACGATGTTGGCATGTCACCTATACCCATCACCAGCACTAGACCCCAGCGTCTCGGGCATTGTCAGCACCTCAATCAGCTGACTGAACAAACCGTCACAGCGAGCAATGCAGGAGTCGCTGTAGTCAGCTTCAACAGCTTGAAAACAGGACAAATGCAAGCTTTAAATGCAGCACGGAAAGATCATCTCAGAGACATGGAGCTGTTGGTGCTGCTAGTTGAAACATATACTGGCATGACAAGCCAAATGAGGCCCATGAGAGATCCCTCAAGTGCAGATGTATGGGGGATGGTCCCGGCCTCTACCATCCATTATGTTTTTCCCCAAATAGTGTTTACACTAAGGGGTTCTTACGGTAAGAGTTTAGGCCTGGTGTAGATCGAGGTGTCGGCTCAAATTGCTGGCCCTGTGCGTAAAAAGTTGTCTTCGATGCGACAGTCTCGCACGAAATGGAGGTACGCGCCGGTGCGTGCGTCTCGCTGTGGTGCCGTTCGCACTTTTTAACCTTTGCTGGCAGGGGCAACAGTTGGGAGGTTCGCGCTAGAAGCCTCGTGCCAAACGCGTTTTTTGAAGCAAAATGCATTTTTTGCTGGCAGGGGCGTGTCACACGGAGGCTCGCGCTGCGACGCGGAGTGCGTTTTTTGAGGAAGCCTCGTGCCAAACACGTTTTTTTGAGACCAAAGTGCGTTTTTTGATGGCAGGGCCGCCACGCGGTGATATCTTCTTGTCGGGTCAGGCTACCACGCTTGGACAATCGGAGCTCTAAAACCATGGCAGTTGTCGCAAAAAGTTGTCTCGCGTACGACAGCTTCGCACGAAACGGACCTTTCTTCAAAACTGCGCTCTCGCTGTGGCGCCGTGCCGATCTTCGGATTTGTGTGTTGCCGCAGAATTCCATGGCCAGCGCAGCATTCTGCGAGACTGCCGTGCATTTTTCGTGGTGGGCGCAGCATGTTTTGCGCTGATGCAAATGATGCGTGGCAGGCGCAGCATTTTCGGAAACAGGGTCTGTGAATTGCGTGGCAGGCGCAGCGTTTCGCTCATTTGCAAGCGTTGCAAGACGAAAGTGAACCCTTTGCGGAGATCGTGCGTGTCGAAGCGCTCTCGCTGTGGCGCCGTGCGAACGTGTCTTGAGCTCGGCGAACCCTCTGCGGAGATTGTGCGTGTCGAAGCGCTCTCGCTGTGGCGCCGTGCGAATGTGTCTTGAGCTCGGCGAACCCTCTGCGGAGATTGTGCGTGTCGAAGCGCTCTCGCTGTGGCGCCGTGCAAACGTCTCTTGAGCACGGCGACTCTCGCTGTGGCGCGGTGCGAATGTGTCTCGAGCTCGGCGAACTCTCTGCGGAGATCGTACGTGTCGAAGCGCTCTCGCTGTGGCGCCGCGCGAGTGTGTCTTGCGCTCGGCGAACCCTCTGCGGAGATCGTGCGTGTCGAAGCGCTCTCGCTGTGGCGCCGTGCGAATTTGTCTTGACCTTGGCGAACCCTCTGCGGAGATCCTGCGTGTCGAAGCGCTCTCGCTGTGGCGCCTTGCGAATTTGTCTTGACCTTGGCGAACCCTCT
>CAUJNA010002735.1:742500-871977 GCA_963377175.1 Effrenium voratum | reverse complement strand
GGCAACCAACATGCCCAACTACTACGACATGTCAGGAGAACCAGCAGCAGCATCAGCACAACCAACTACAGGAGCAGACAACGGGCCCACAGCAGAAGAGACAATAGGAGCCACAACTACGGGAACAACACAGGAGCAGGTAGACGTCCAAAGGCTACACAAATACAAACTGCCACCACCGTTCTTCACTGGTGACTACTCACAGTACGAAGAGTGGCCGTTCAAACTACAAGCATACCTGGGACTCATCGACCGGGACTTCGACATGGTACTACAACTAGCACAAGCAGCTACAAGACAAATTGAAGATGCAGACATCAGAGCCCACATACGCGACCCTACACAGGCAGCAAAAGCAGTAGACCTCTCACGAGATCTACACTACATCCTCATCAACATCTGCCAAGGTGCAGCAGCTACAGTGGTCAGACAAAACCGCTACAATGCCAATGGATGTGAAACACTACGGCTTTTGCACACCAGGTTCAGCCTACCAGTAGGAACACGCAGTGTTGGCCACCTCACCAAACTACTGGAACCTGCATTCAATGAAGCACAATTTTGAAGAACAATTCCTACAGTGGGAGTATGACATCAACCGCTACGAGAAAGGCAACGGCACAGCACTACCAGATGGAGTGAAGATTGCAATGCTACTCAACAAGACCAAAGGAGCACTTCAACAACATCTCCAACCACGTGCTGGACAGATCACGAACTACAACGAGATCAGAGTTGTCATCCTGGACTACTACAAGACCATATCTGCATTCTCAAGAGCGAGCTCAGCAGTTGGCACAAACTACAATGGTGGAACAGCACCCATGGACGTGGACAACATTTAAAAACTACAAAGGCAAAAGCAAATATGGAGGCAAAGGATCCTACAAAGGAAACAAAGGAAAAGGCAAGTACAGAAGCAAAGGCGACTACAAAGGATTCGACAAAGGCAGCAAAGGAAACTACAACAAAGGAGGATACAACAAGAGCAAAGGAAAAGGCTACTCAGGACCCAAAGGATATGGATCAAGCAAAGGCTACAAAGGCCAAGGAAACTACAGCAAATCAAAAGGAAAAGGAAACAACAATTACACAACATGCCATCGATGTGGCAAACCAGGCCACTGGGCACAAGACTGCAGAGTGCCAGTATGGCACATAGGAGAAGGAGAAGACCTACATCCACTAGAACAAGAACAAGCAGATCACGACAACAATGAAGAACTACCTCAGGATGTGAACGACACTTGGGACTGGTACTACGAAGGAGAAGAAGGACAACACGAGGTGAACTACATGGAGGAGAACTGGAACGACTACGACTATGACAACAGCTGGGATTGGAATGACGACAGCTATGAGGACACTGCAAACTACATTGGAGGCATCAACAAGTCACACCTCACAATTGGACACATCAGACAAGCAAACTCACGACTACACAAGCACAAATCCAAATCACTACTTGGCAAGAGAACAACACACAACATCATGGAACGACCACAGCAAGAGCTTTCAACAATTCCTACAAGAAGACAACACACAGCCACACTTTGATATAGCAGCAGCCAGACAACAACAAAGGAACAAGAAGATTGAGAACACTATCACACACTACATCATGTACTCCAACTTCAAGTCATACCACCACCTGCTGATCGACTCAGGAGCGTCTACACACGTTTGCCCGAAGGACTACGCACCAGACCTACCGCTACGACCTTGTGGAGAATCGGTTCCACAACTCTACACGGTTACCAACAAGAAGATTCCTGTCTACGGCACGTTCCCTACAAGCAGGACAACTTCAGGATCATGATACCCTACTACGTTTGTGATGTGAAGTACCCAATCCTCAGTGCATCAAGACTACTTGATAGAGGATATGGACTTGACTTCACTCCACGACACTGCACCATCACACATGGACAACAACAAGCACACCTCATCAGACACTCAGGACTTTTCTACCTACGAGCAGAGAAGATCGACATCCCTACAGGATTCGACATCTATCCAATGACTACAGACAGTGGAAAATCCATTGCTGTGATTCAACCTACAGAGAGAGCAGCACAACAACAAGAACAAATCGCACCACTCACACACACAGACCAAGGACTACGACAGATCCTTGGTGGAAACACTGACTACTGGAAACTTGATGGTGACTACGCCATCAGAGTACACAAACGACCACGCAAAGCACTATTCACACCACACAACAGTGGTTGCCCAATACCTGAAGAAGAACTAGATGATTGGCGACTAACCATCATCAACAGACAAGGGCAAGAGCAAGAACAACTACAAGAGAACCCAACACAACTTTCCAAGCAAGAACTACAACGAAGACTAGAAGGTGACAACTGGACTGGAGAAACCAGATTCAGAAGAAAGATAACACCTACACGCAGAGCAACATCAAAGACAACACCAACAAGGCAGAGCTCACAACCACAACGGCTAATGGACACACCACCAACCAGATCAAAGATCCAACTACGAGCACCACAAAAGATATGGAGACCTAAAGCAGCACCTTCTACAAATCTTGACACCACACAACCAAAGGAGACAATCCACAGACCACTCACAGCACAGGAGGACAACCAAGACTACTGGGAAAGACAAGGTGAACACTGGATAAGACACCACACATCACTTAGAACAACTCTATTCACTCCAACAGATGGACCAGGACATCCACCAATCAGCACACTCGAACCGCACAGAACTACAATCACTCACAACAACTTTGGAGAAGTTTCCCAACGCAAACATGACTGGACAGTCATGGGCAACGCAGCACTACCATTTCAATGGAAAGGAACAACAAGGTTCACCGTGAAGAAAGACTACGAGTACATCCAGGAGAACCACGATGAGGAACAACAACACGAGCATCATGAAGCACACAGAGCAATAGGACTACGACAACCTCAGCAGCCCACTCCACAACAAATAGCAGAACACAACTTGACACACCTACCATACAGAAATTGGTGTCCAATTTGCGTTCAAGGCAAAGGACGCCAGGACAACTACAAGAAACAACAATCACGACAACCCATCATCCAAGTGGATTTTGCCTACATCAAATCACAACAAGATCCGAAGACCATACCAGTCTTAACGGCAGTTGATGTTACTACACAACTGTGCATGGCGGTATTGGTTCCGGACAAACCATCAATGATGGACTACATGATCAACAACCTACAAGCATTCATCTTTGAATGCGGAAGAACACACGGCATACTACAAAGCGACAACGAAGACACACTCAATGCACTACTACAAGCAACAGCATCTAAAGTCGGCTCAATGACTGTACGACATTCACCATCCTACAGCAGCAACAGTCAAGGAAGCGTTGAGCGACTACATAGAACACTTCTCGGACAAATCCGCGTCGTCAAAGCTCAGGTTGAAAGCAACTACAGCATGACGATGTCCACAAAGCACTGTCTACTACCCTGGATAGTACGACACGCAGCATGGACGGTAAATCGCTACGTCATTCACTCAGACGGCTACACAAGCTTCGAACGCCGCTGGGGAAGAAACTACGAGCGAGCAATCTGCGAATTTGGCGAGACACTACTCTACCTTCCACCACAACACAAGAAACTTCCAAAAGCAGACCTACGGATGCAGAAATGCATCTGGCTCGGAAAAGTTTCCGAAACCGGAGAAAACTACGTCGCAACGGAATCAGGCGTACAAAAGGTACGAACAGTGCGGAGACTACAACCGGACTTCAAATACGACCTCGCACTATTGAACAAAGTTTCCGGCACACCGTGGGCACCACGACGGAACACCTACAACCCATCGTTCGCAACACTGTTGGATGCGCAACTACCACCGTCAGAGAAAAGAAGGTCCACGCAAGATTTCGGACAACAAACGAACGCTACGGACGACATCGTTGCGGAACCCACAACAAAACAACAACGCACTACACCACCTCCACGACTTCCGTCAACATCGACGTCAAGTTCACGACCACTACCGGATAGTCCGATGGCTACTTCACCAACCGGACGACAACATCCACCACTACCAGCACCACCTCGACAAACACTACGACGTTTAACTCCGGAAGAAGTAATGCAACCAACTAAAGCACAGAAGACCTCAAAGGACACTACAATCAGATCAACGGAGCAAGCAACCAAAGAACCACCACCACTACGACAGAAAATTAACGCAGTGACACTTCCCAACGGCAAATTCATCACACCCTACACAAACGACGACACCTCAGAAGACCAACCCATAATCTTCGACAACGAAGGTTACGACGAAACACAACTACTGGAAGGAATGAAACACGAGTCAAATCAAATGAAGCTACATGACGTCTACGACGAAGTAGATGCGTCTACCGTCGACGACAACGTCATAAGAGAAGCGATACCTACTAGATGGGTACACAGGAAGAAAGGACCAGGAGTGCGAAGTCGAATCGTCGCAAAAGGCTACACAGAGAAGATCGAGGACGAAGACTCCGTCTACGCCTCTACACCAATGTTCACGACACTCCGTACACTTCTCGCACTACAAATGTCACGACCAAACTGGATAGCGCGACTAGGCGACGTCTCTACAGCATTTCTACACGCACCCATCGCAAAAGACCACGACGGTAAACAACGTGACGTATAGCTTTGGCCACCTAAAGAACTTTGTCCACAACAGGACAAAATCTGGCGACTAAAGAAAGCCATGTGTGGACTACGCAGTTCACCAAAAGCATGGCAGGACTACCTGGCTGAAGTGTTACAAAAGCTCAGCTTTGTAAGACTAAAGTCAGAACCTAACGTCTACACCAATGCGACTCGCGACTGCTACATCATGGTCTACGTGGATGACCTCTTGGTACTTGGTGACAAGACTACTGTCGACTCCACCTTCGAGGCCATCCAGAAGCAGGTCCTACTCAAGCACATCGGCTACCTCGAACCTGGCAAACCACAACAATTTCTTGGAAGAAACATCGACCACTTTGGCAACTACTGCAACCTGGGACTAAAGGACTCCTACATCGACAACATGATCGAGGAGTCTGGAATGAACAACTGCAACCCAGTGAACACTCCAGGAATAGCACACTACAAGCCGACAATAGAAGATGAAGCACTACTTGACCACGAACAACACAAAAGGTACAGAAGGATTGTTGGCAAACTACAATGGTTAGCATACACACGACCAGACATCGCATACTCCACAAAAGAACTAGCACGAGACCTCACAGCACCTACAGAACTCTCACAAAAGAGAGTCAAACATCTACTACGTTACTTGAACGGCACCAAGCACTACAAATTCACAATAGAACCAACAACAACACTCAGAGCAAACACTAACAACATCCTGGATCTCGACGTTCATGTCGATGCCGACTGGGCAGGATGCCCTACTACCAGGAAGTCAACTTCAGGTTTCAACATCATCTTTGTAGGAACAACAGTTGCATTTGGCAGCAGAACACAAGCTACAATAGCACTCAGCTCAGCAGAGTCTGAACTCTACGCCATTTGCACAGGAGTCAATGAGGGACTACACCTCAGAAACTTCCTACTTGAAACCAACATTTGCAGCAAGCTAAATCTACGCATCCACACAGACTCCACAGCAGGCAAGAGCATTGCTACACGACAAGGCACTAGCAAACGAGCAAAACACATCGACCTTAAATTTCTCTACACACAAGACCTCATCAAGCACGACATCATCAGAATCCTCAAAATCAACACACTACACAACAGCTCAGACTTGTTCACAAAATACATTAGCAAAGAAACACTACAGAGGCTCATACAGAGCATTGGCATACGTGTTTAGCACTACGAACAACAACTGTTTCACAACTGTTGCACATCAATCACAACAGTTTGTATATGGCCATATGTAACTACCTGCATTTAAGTAACAGTAACAGTAACAGTGACTACAAGTAATAGTAATTGTAACCACCAGTAATTTGCACTTGCACTTTTGGCGGCTTTTGGCGGCTTGAGTCAACACTACATGTTGTTTTGTGTTTTACTACATGCCCGCATGTGCTTTTGTGAGCTAACATTGGCTCACTACTGTCTGCCCCGTTTCACTGCATCTCGATAGGCCGAACTACCAGCAATGGCTGGAACTACGCCCATGGATGCGACTACGCTGGATGTCATGCCGATGGAGGTTACTACATCAGCGCCAGAGACTACTCTGCCCGTCGAACAACAGGCTGGCAGTACTACACCGGACCGTGTTTTCACACCACCGGATCGGCAGGGCACTACCGACTCCGGCAGCATGGCTACTTTGGCCACTCCACCACCTGAGGCCTACAACTCCCTCAACTACAACTTCAATCACCAACTACCCACACCGGCACCTTTCTACAGACCCGACGACATCTTGGCACACCTCACTACAACTGAGAACAACATCCCCGACACTCCAGCGATCGACCCGGAGCAGAACTACTTCAGGGTCTACGCGGCTTTGACGCTCGAGGAGTTCCAACTACTAAGTCAACAACAAACTACACCCATCCCCGAGCTCAACTACAACCTACCAGTTCACGACCTACGTTCAGACCTACGGATGCCACACTACGACTCACTACCTCTTCACCTACGTCTTTCAGAGGCAGTCAACTTCTACTACTACAACCTGACATCACTACACCTCACAACCCAGTACACCAACTCGATGGTCATCATCCAACTACACATTCCACCAGAAGTTCTACTACGATTTGTCAGCGCTGGACAACTCGTCAACTTCTGCCGCGACTACGTGAGCCACATGATTTCCATCAAAGATGAGCACCACCTACCTACACGCCAGCTACATCAACGACTACACCGAATCACCTACAACTTGGACCAGATCACCACTACATTCAACCTGTCCAACAACTCCATTTGGAACTATCACATGCCCCTGTACCTACCAGAACTACTCAACTACTTCGACCACAACAACTTCAAGACCACCACTACAAGTCCATCAACACGATGCTACACAAAAGTGTCACCTACTACGGCATCACCCTCCTCACGGCTACAAATCTTTCCATGCAACACAAACTACTACTCCACAACTACCTCACTACCACCGGCCAAGCACTTGCACCACCGGAATGCGACTACAACCGCCTTCGTGGCGGTCCAGACTTCCTCAACACTCACTACCAACCACTATGCAGGCTTGGACTAAGCCAAGTCCAGAACTACCGAGTCCAACACTGGACTAAGCACACCTAATCTCCAGGTGGAGCTGCAACTACGTGCTGTGCTACGTCATCGTACTACGAGACGACTGAGAACCAACTAGGGTTCTTGCACAGCAATTTCACTTTTCTGATCATTTGAAGGTTAGTTGAACTACAGACAGCAGCGCTGTAGATACCTACCTTCGGTCATCTTTTTTAAGAGACTACATGCCTGTTCGCTACAGTAGCATCGGCAAACAACATGTGCATTCGTTTTTGCCACTACTGTCAATACCACCTTTTGGGTCTATGGTTAAAGGACACTACAAGGTCTTTTAACCAAGGGGCCGTGTCAAATATCATGTTGCACTACTTGTCACTTGTGCATGCATGATGTGCACTACCCGACTGCAGGCCTTGAGTCTACCAGGAAAAGAGTGCATGCTGGCTGACTACATTTGTGTTTGTGATAACTGAACAACACTTGCACTAGAAGTAAAGTATCAACGTATTTTAACGAGAGCGAGAGAGAGAGAGAGAGAGAGAGAGAGAGAGAGAGAGAGAGAGAGAGAGAGAGAGAGAGAGAGAGAGCGACCGTGCTGCAACTGGAGATAGCGATTAATGCGCTGCAAATGGCTACCAAGGTGAACTCACTGAAGACCAGTGTCGGCAGCCTGACGAGCAGCCTCGATACTGCCAAGACCATTGCTGACTACCCAGGCGACATCAACGACGCCCGGAAATGCATGGTGACCCTCTTCCCGGTATTGACCACCAGCCTGCAGACCATTGCGGCCATCCCCTTTCCAGCGCTCCAGACGGGTGCGAACACCGCCAAGACTGCGGTGACCGCAGGGAAGTCGGTTTTTGAAACGGCCACTTCCGCAATTCCAACTGTAGCGCAGGCTTCCAGCCAGGTGGCCACCCAGATGACGGCGGTGAAAGGCACAGTGGACAGTTTTTCGGGCGCGCTGACCTCTTTTAACTTGATCGTGGACAGGGGCCTGCAGTTGCTCGAGCAGGTTGTTCAGCTCTTGAATTTCGGTGCGGCCATGGACACCGTCAAGGGTAAGCTGCAGAGTCTCTTCGAAACGCTGACCACGGAATTCCCTGCAGAGGCGACCAAAATCGTGGTTGCCAGCATCACAGAATGGATGGGCGTCACACAGTTCCAGACGCAGCTGGACATGATTGCCTTGCTTGCGGATGTCGAGACTGTGACTTTTGACACTGCCCCGCTTGTGGCCGCCGTCAGCACGGCAGCACGGTCGGCCATGGACACATCCCTTTCCACTCTCCTGACGGTCTCGGATCTCGTGGCCAATGCCACCACCAAGCTGGAAGCAGAGGTGAAAAAGTCGGTGCGTGACATCGCTCGCTTGTTCTCCAATCTGGGCCAGGGTCTCAGTTCCAGCGAGACTGCCACTGGCATGATGGACAACCTCTTGCTGAGACCCCTAGACGAGGCAGTCACGGGCATGATGGAGAGCATGAGAAAGCAATACCTGGCATGGCTGGACTTTTCAGATTCCAAGAAGGCTGCCTTGGAACAGCAGTTGAATGGCGTGGACGTCGCTGCAGTGTTTTCCTCATTGCAGGGCTCCATTTCCAGCAAGGCGTCCTCCTTGGCAGACAAGATCTATCCGACTGTCCTGGGTCTCATCAAGACATCCGTCACCACGATGGCCAAGGAGGTTACCAATGAGCTCCTGACAAAGTGCGCCCCGCCAGCTGATCCCATTGCCTGCGTGAAAGAGAAGGTGGAGGCTGCCATGAGTAGCACCATGACGTCATTCAAGACATTTGTGCAGGGCAAGATGCAGGAGCACGGGTCCCAGATGATGAGCGACGTCATCTCGGAGGTGGAGACTGCTACTGGCGTGAGCCAGGCAAACCTGGTCAGCATCCTGATGTCAATGTCCGGCATCCCGCAGCTGCCCGGGCAAGATGACATTGCAGCCTTACAGGCGCAGATGAAGGTCAAGGTCGACGAAGCGGTGGCAAGGGCACAGCAGCGCGCGGACGAGCTCTTCGAGTCTCTGCCGCTGCCGCCTGGTTTGGCGGCGCTCGCCGGGCTCACAGCGCCTAACTGGAAGAAGGGTCTCCTGACGGTCTTTGAAGCCACGGTGGGCAACAGCATGATGCAGTCGCTGGAGACCGCCATTGCCGCCACAGTTAACACCGCTGTGACCACCGTCAAGGCCACAACTCTCGCCGAGCTCAAGTCTGCGTTGACCAGCTACCTCACGAGCAGCTTGTCCTTGTCGGTGGATGCGGCAGCAACAAAGCTCGCGAGCTTGGAGGCTACCGCCCTGGGATTCTGGAATAAGATGCGCCTGGACGAGCGGGTCATTGAGCTCGGCCTGAAGGTCAAGGACTTTGTCCTAAAGTGGGCCTTGTCCAAGAAGTCAGAGCTCCAAGGGGCCATGGACGGTGCCTCCTCCTTCGAACTGGACACCATCCTGGGAGGAGCTGCAGGCAGCATCAGCAATCTCAAGCGTGGCCTTGCCACTGCCAGCCAGCCACTGGCCACTGCTACTGGCACCTTATCCGGTATGGTGGACTCAATGTCCTCCTGGAAGTCCACGGCTGAGTCGGTGCTGACGGCTCTGAACGGTGCTTGCACGCCAGCCACTCGCCTCAAGGATGCCCTGAAAGGCATCACCGACTGGCTGGATGCCGAGTACTGCCTGGATACTGTGCTCAGCTCGCTCGGGTGCATCGGCGGCTATGACGTGGGCATCGTGACGCTTCCAGAGGTTTGTGCTAAGGACTACATCTCCCGGTCTGCATACTGCATGGTGCCCAGCCAGCTGCTGCAAATGCAGCTTTGCGTGAAGGTGCCGGATGCTTGCAGCTGCCTGGAGACTGCGCTGGGAAGCGACGCCCTGAACATCTGTTTGAGCACCGACACGGTGAGCAACTTGGTGTCCACTGCCTTCAACTCCGTGATCTCGGCGGCCGGCGTCGGCAACTGGGATTTGGGCATCAGCTTCGACATCCCGGAACTGCCGTCCCCCGAGTTCCCGCAGATGGACGACCTGGTAAACTTGGACCTGGAGCTGCCGAGCTTCCAGCTGCCGAAACTGCTGGTCACAAGTGACGGCACGATCACGCTGCAGGGTTGGATGGACCAAGGCTTTAACATTTTCACGCAGACTCTGGAAACCGCCGTTGACAAGGTGACCGAACTCTTGAAGAGCGTTGTGGTTCTGGAGGGCGTGGCAGATGCTGCCGGCATGATCGACAATGCCGACTTCAAAGCTGCCTTGGAGGACAGATCTCGTATGCTGCAACTGCCTTTGCTATCCTTTGCTCCTTCGCTTCTTTTCTTTGCCCTGGCCTGAAGATCCTAAAGCATTGTGCCATGTTTTACCCGCCTGTCCTCGCTCACCAAGTCTAAGAGGGGGGTCTGCATGGCTTGGAGCCAGATTCAAGGTACTTGCAAAGGCCGGCCTCAGGCGGTCAGCAAAGCGATGTGTTTCCAGGGTCCTGTCCGGCCGTAACCAGCGCAGGAAGGCTTCGCCAAGAAGGTTGGTGTGGAGCCCTCTCAGGTCAAGGTGGCCCTGTCCTTGGCCGGTGGCGGGCGACGCTTGCAAGGCAGCAGCGGCACGGTGCAGGCGGAATACACGGTGACAGTGGAGGACTCTGATGAGAAGTCTAGCGATGAGGCGGTTCGCTTACTTTGGTAGCCTTTTTTGGTTGCTGAGTTGCCCCTCGAAGTTTCTCATGAGCTGCCTGGTTCATTTGTAGGTTGCCAGTCAGCTTTCACACTGCTTGCTTTTTTTGCTAGTCAGGTTCAGTACAGCATGGAGAAGGTGGCCTACGACAAGGCCGGCTACATGACCGAGGCCAAATCAGCCATGCAGGCCAGAAGCCTCACCAACCTGCAGAGTTCTTCTGTGGGCAGCGTGGTCACTTCGGAGCCAGAGGAGCAAGTAGCAGCGCCGACCGCCACAACGATGAATGAGGCTGGCAGAATCAGCGCGGCCTTCCAGGCATGGTATCCGTTGTACCTGCCACTAGGGTTGGCACTGCTGTAGGGACTTGGCATGTTTAACCCAGTAATTGATTCCATGCACCTCGCCAAGCCAGAAGACTGCTCAACTCTTATTTCGCTTGTTTGGCGTTTAAGGAGGACAAAATTGAAGTGTGTCATGTCCCTGGGCGGTTACCGTCATGCAGAGGCTGGCTTCCGGCTTGCGCTGTTTTTTCTCGATGCTTGAGCAACAGTTTAGCTGAAGAGGCAGGCATTTAAGGTGCATGTCGCGAGCCAATTCCTAGCGCTCCGTCCGATGTTCGCTTTTGACGGGGTCTTGCAGGGGAGACTGGCCTGGGCCTCTGAGTAGATAGATGCTAGTACGACACCGAGGGATGCAAAAGGCGCATAAGGCCGGCCTCCCCACCATTTTTGAATCCGTTTTGCGCCTGCTGGCGCCGTCCAAAGTCGGCGAATCGCGCCGCTAGGTTTAGTTTTTGCTCAGGCAAAGCTAGGCCGCCCGAGTCTTTGTGGGTTCTCTCGGTTGCCTTTCGCTGTCCAAAAGGCTGCGGATTCGCTCAGTCAGACTCTGGAACACTTTGAGCTTAGGTCTGCCCTGCGCGGCATCTTCGTAGGCATCAGCGGCATGTTCTACGCTGCCAGGGACCAGAGACCAGCAATGACCAGCACACGGGATGTGGGAGCGATGGCCGCCTCAAGAGAGTTATTGAGAGAAGTGTTCTAAACTCCTGGAATGTTGCATGTCTCATATGCAGTTTTAGGGGTACTGCAATTCGCGAAGATCCCAAACAAGAATTGGTAGCAAGTGTATATAAGTACATAATCCCTTCTTCCAATTATTAAAGGTCCCCCTAATAGTAAAACCTGTTTTTCCTGACTCCAACAAGAATCCAGGAACGCGAAGCACTCAATTTGGAATAGGCCGATTCGAAACCAACACGAATCTAGCGATTTCCCTTTGTGACCCGAACTCGAGCCGTATTAGGCCCCCGGCATGTTCCAGCAATTTTGCATTATTACATCCGTTAAGTATTTGATGTTTATCCTGATGCATGATTTGTTTTCACTGTCCAACTGACCATACTTTTTGGTTTTCAAAATGTAAATAAGAAGCTCTCTGGATAATTGTGTTGATCCGATATTGGCGGTATTTGGTGTTAATTCTTGATGCATTGTCATTTTTACAATTTGTTTGGATAGGAAATTAAGTTATCGCTTATGGTATGTATTAGAGAAGTTCATTTGCAAGCTGCATTTGGGGAGTTGTTTGGGTTTGGAAAAGGAAGGCGCCGGCAAAAATACATAGTTACTCGACCCGGTAGAAAAAGAAAACAGAGAAGTCTGAACCATTCAAACTTATCACTTAAACATTGCAGTTTGCGAGCTTTGTTGACCCAGGGAAGAAAAGTGCACCGTGTGCTACATCTCGAACTCATTCAAGGGCCTCCTAAGAATAGTTGAATAGCAATGTATAAGCATTTGTTTCGGGGAAGTCAGTTTGTGTTGTAACGGGGCAAACGTTTAATATTAACAGCCCCAATCGCAAGGGATACAAGTGCACGCCCGATCTCTGTTTTGCGCCGGCGCGCAGGATGCTGGCATTACAGAGAGGCTCATCACGAAGCAGGCCAGACTTCGGGAGGGTGCCGAGCCTTGAGATGCATGGCTTGGTTGCTGACCTGCGCGTGGCCGCATGTTTGCTGCACGTTGGCGATCATCTAGGTAACTGGGGTGGTAACCCCCACAGCGATGGCAAGTCATCCCGTCAAAAGAGTGCGAGTCAGACCAGTCCTTGCGGAGCTTTCCCAAATTTGCCATCATGCAAGTACCGAGGGAGCCAGACTTCCAGCCATGCTCTGGAGAGCAGTACCTAAACCCAAGCTATTAGAAGGGTGCCTCCATGTGCTTCCCCTTTCCGGAAACCTGATTTCTTCGGTTTCCAGAGGGTTCAGGACAGTTTTGGCATGTGCCTCTCCGGCTTCAAGCCAATGCAAAGATACACAGAGCAACATAAAGCAACCACCGACCTCGGCTTAGTCGGCTTCTGCTAGGACTGCCTCGCGGCCTTGGCCGCAGCTCTTGACTCTGAGCTCGGCACACGAGGCCGGACGGCTGCGCACCCGATTTCAATGCGAAGTTTTCTGTGGCTGGCCAGGTATTTGCAGCCACCATTGCTTTTGATTGTTTTTGCAGCGATGCTTTGTCACTGGTTCTTCCCATGACTTTGCCGTGAAGCCCCTTCCTAATTAGACTTGTGCACGGATCTGCTGCCTACCAGCTTCAAGGCGCAGACAATGAGAAGAAGCTGCAGTCGCACCAGCAGAAGGCAGGAGGGATTGCTGAGGCATGGTTTTGTGTGTTGGTCTCCTTGGCTTGCAATTCGGGAGTGATGCTTTTATTCACGTTTGGTCCTACCCGCAAGTGCTCCGACTGCTTGGGGCTGTTTGCTGCTGCGGCTTCGATTGGGCCGGCTGCTGCTGCCACTCGTTGCAATTGTGAGTGTTTTTAGTTGCGTTCCCTTCATGTCAGCAGGGCCACCTGTCAAAGCTGAACAAACGTCTCAAGATAGGTTGTATGTATTGTTCTTGGTGCCTCCGGCAAAGCTTTTTCTAGACTGCACTGCTTTGAGCATAACACACAGACGTCAATTATCCCTGAAGGGTCAAATGCGAATGGCAATCTCTGCCTGGACAACTCAGCTGTGCTTGTGCCGCTTGCAAGTAAGGATGCCAGCTAATACCAAAAAGCAGGCATCCTGGCATCCCAATCTTTTAGATCGATCCTTTTGCCACTCCATGAGTGTTCTGGTTTGCGGCAATGTCCGGCTAGACACTGTTGGCATGTTTGAAGAAGCACGTGGGTCTTGCCCTTGAACTTCATCACCTCTTGGCCTCAGGTGGCAAACCTGGCAATGGCCTCTGCCTGAGGCATGCAAGCGGCAAACAGAGCTCACCGTGCGCTTTCTTTCAAGCAGTCATTGCATTGGACACGTGCAGGTCGTGCAGCTTTCGTTCCATGTGCCATTCCCATGAGCTCAATGCACAAATAAATATAAATATATTTTAATATATATATATATATTATACGTGTTTTGTTTGACAGATGCGAATTGAGGCCCATGCACTCGTTGGGAAGATCCTGCACGACGACGCCTGGCACGAGCCCCAATTTACTCATTCAGCAAATCAGGTTGCAGCGGTGTTGAATCTGCACAGAGGCCTGGAAAATGCGTTCAGCTCGCTTCAATTTTTCATACAGCCAGTCACACACACACACACATCACTCAATGCTGCGGTGAATCACGAGGCCTAGATGTGGGGCTACCGAAGGAATGACTGATGGTTTTTGGGTGCCATCATGCCGCAACATGGGTGCCACGCAAAAGCCCCTTGCAATGCCAAGGTGCCGGGAATGATGCTGGTAACTGCTAGTAAGGCAGCGTTCCTCGACTAGTGGTTAAAGATGCCGACATGTTTGGTGCATGCTGCAGTTCCTGCTTTCTTTATAGGGAATGTTTTTTTCACGCAAATTTCGGGATGCGCAGCAAGCTTCACCACAAGTGGTACCCATTGCCAGGTCTCCCATGCTGTCACTTGATTGAGCTGCAATTGAAGCGCGCATGCCACAAGGCTGTACTTCCGCAGGTCCTGGCAGATGGGAGCCTTGGCAGCGATTCAGGGAATCCCGAAAGCGAGTTGCGTCCTGAAGTGGTGCCGATCCGTTGAGTTTGCCAAATATGCAATTGACATGCGCATAGGTATGCATAGGTTGCTTGAGGGCCACATTTGACTGGAGTCTTCAGTCGGAAAGCCCTTCCAATCCATTGGAAGTAGAAGCCTTGGAGTGCTCAGGGCAGAGCTTCTTCATCGCCACGTGGTCGTTGGGGGTGTCCGAGCCTGAGATATTAGCCTGTGAGCCAACTCTTTGGTGCAAGAATACAGGTAGCCTTGTTTTGTTTGAGGATTCACGACCTCAAGTGGTTCGAAGCACGACACCGCAAGTCCTAACGCATGTAGATATGCAAAAGATTTAAGAATCATCCCCAGAGTCAATGCATCAATTCCCCTTCTTTCCCAGCCTCAGGTTTCTCAATGGCAAGCGCAAGGACGGCAATCAGGTTGGGAGGGCGGAGAACTGGATGTGGTGCTGCCTTTTGCAAGATGTAAGTCAGCACCCGAGAGCACAATGTCCAGTTCCACTTTTGTACTAGACCCCTAGACATGCGCACATGGCCTACAAACCGCGGAAATGCAATGGCTGTCAAGCACTGGGCTTTGCCATAGTCCGAATCACAACCTCAGGCGGGTGCCTTCACCCGAGTGAGGAGCCGCTTGGATGAGGCACGGGCTTCGACGCAGTCGGAGCTTTGCATTGAGCGAAGCTCGGTTCCATTCGGTTCCACTTTGGAAGCTTCTGGTAGTTGTTTCAGCCTTGGCCCCAGCAACGCGAGTCGGAATGAATTTCCTCAGCTTTTGCTGAGTGACGATGCTGGGGTCGCTTGATCAACAAATGTTAAGGATCCTACGGTGAGGAATATGTTTTGTTACTTTGTTGAGCCTGTGCCAGGCAGTTGATGCCGTAGAGGTCGTCCAGGAGGAGAAGGCCGCATTCGGCAGAGCAACGTTGGCGAGGGAACCCGAAACTTTGACAGCCAGCACGCCAGAAATATCAAAAGGCACACACACGTTTGAATGCTTAAGCCTTTTCAAGCAGGCGCCTGGGGTGGTTGAACGCATCAGGCAGTTTGCACGCTTGTCAATTGGTCGCAGACTATTGTTCAATGAGTTGCGCGTTTCCGACTGGATGGGACCTGTGTTGGGAGCAGAAGTGATCATGGATGTTGTTTTTTAGTAGGGTGTCATTTGCTTTGCGTTACAGAATGTGTGCGCGCGCATTCGAGGGCAGTGCTGTAAGCACGGATCAACCAACTTTTGGGATTGGGGTCCTTCTTGGGATTGGCGTTGCTCATGCATCAGGATTAGATTAATTTCCCTTTGTTGCTTCTTGTGCTATCGTCGCACATGAAAGTGCAGCCATCCCCAACAAAGCCCGCCCGAGTCAACCAAATTTGCCTGCATGTGCCGTTTGAGCGGAAGGAAAAGCAGAAAACTTGGGCCCGTCGCCTCTCTGCAGCCTTGCGTCCGGGTGCCCAAGAGCAATCCTCAGCAGTTGCAGAATGCTTGCAAAGTCGTGCCTTGTGAGCAGGATTCCTCAGGAATGGAAACAAAAACCAGCGGAACCCCATTTCAGCTTTTGAGCCGTTTCAAGTTTATTTTTTTGTTTGCGTACTTAAGCGTTTCCTTCTTCTCATGGTGAACCTTCAGAACATTCTGTGTGTTTCTACCTCATTGGACAGATTGAACAATTGAAGGGCAGCGTTTGGTTTGAATGGCGTGCTGACCTGGCGCAGAAGGCGTTGTATTAGCAGCTGCCGGTCTTGCATATCCTCGGTCACCCAGCAGGCATCCGGCTGACGTTGCTTTATGGCTCCAGCACAGGTTGGCATCTACCCCAGAGCGTTTTCGGCAAGCCCAGCAGGGGTGAAGCCCGCGCGCAGAAGAATGCATCAAATGTATAGGAGAGGCAGCGCATATCAAGCAATTGCAACAAAGTACTAGTGCAGATGTGGGAAAGGCTTTGCTGCACGACTTAGCTTCATGCCAAACGATCCTGAACATATGGCGTTTAACCGGCCGTAAAACAAACCAACCAGCTGGCTGCTTAGTTCACATGATTTGCTTCCAAACTAGTTGCAGCAGGTAAAACCAGCTTACGGCCACATTTTTGGCAATCATCACGTTGCCCCGCCTCACGTCGGGCCATGGGTGTGCGCAGCTTGGATGTGATGGATAGCAGTGATTGCTGAATCGTGCTAGCTACTGACCTCGCCGTTCATATCACTGCTTCTCATGAGCAAATGAGCATGCAATCAAAGATCAGAGAGGGTGAGGGAGCATGAGGCAAGCGCCACAGCAAATTCACTTTTGTGCCACCGCTGAGGTAGTGCAGCATGAGCACGGAGGAGGGGCCTGATGCCAAGCGTGCCCGGCTGCCCCTGCCGCCACCTCCACCAGTGCCACCCCCCACCGCTGCCAAGAACGGGGGCATGAGCGCGCTACTCACGCAGATGGCGGCCCGTGGGGTGGCAAAGCAACCTACTGGAATGGGCTTTCCTTTCATGGGCATGGGCTGCATGGGGCCCATGGGCCAGACAGGGCCCCTCATGAGCATGCCCATGGGCCAACCAATGGGCCAACCCATGGGCCCCATGGGTCAGATGGGCTTGCGGCCCACTATGGGGATGGGGCAGCTCCCCTTGGGCACCATGACGCCTGGCCCAGCTCTGGCTCCGGGCCAGCCTGTGTCGCTGGCAAAGGCGACCGCAGCTCAGAAGAACTTGAATCCTCTCAACTAATCCCCAGACCGGCTGTGCATTGGTTTGCACCGCAAGGGCTTGATGACATGACATGAGTCAACGAAGAAGCCTGGTAAGCCTGATGCTTGCTTCGCGAATGTTAAGTGCTCGAGGGTTGAGATTTGCACATCCTAGGCACACATCACGCCTGCGTCCAGCAAGCCGTTGGGCAAGCAGATTGCTGTGGAGTTCGTGCAAGCCAGCAAGGAGAGAGAAATCGCAACGAGAATTGCTTTTGGAACCAGGGCAAAGGGACCATAGATGTTAGCGCCTGCTTGAGGATTTCTGTTTGGTCCCAGCACGTTGACGTGCCTAAGGGCAGCGCTTGGCCAAGTGGAAACCAATTGAAGCGGACATGTTGAACATCAACCTTGCGAGCTGCTTTGGCAGGAGCGGCAAGCGGAGATGCTTCGAGACCCTGCTGTCGCGAAGGCCATCCTGCAAACTCTTGAGGGTGTCTTGGCAAATTGTGGCGCAAGGATGCTGAGTCTGACGCCCGAAGGGATAGTCGGTGCGGGAGATGAGTAGCTCTTCTCCCCCACAAAGCGGGACATTTGCAGGTCGAGACATTGTCATCATGGGTCAACAATAAGATTGTCACATGGCAGTCGCGGGGGCATTCATCAAACAGGAGAACTGCGAAGGTGTGGAATGCGGCTGTGAAAGGGGCTGAACAATTGGCTTCCCATTTGCTTGGCTACTCTTTTATGCTTATCATGTGGTCCTGGAAGCGATTTACGCTTTCCTCCCGTTCCGCCATGCGCAGCAGAATGCAGAATTTGCAATGCAAATTCCCCGTTCTGTGGGCCAAAGCAGTAGGTTCTTCATCTTGAGGAAGACAACAGCTTGCGCTGAGTACTGAGCGTCAGCTAAGGCGCAAAGAAGGCAGAGGAGGCCGAAGCAGGGTGGGAGAATGTCGCTAGAGGGTTTGGCCCCCGTCGCATTGGACGCAGCGCCATCCGCCTAGAAGCTGCTGGCCACAGACGCCAAATGTGTTGGGTTTCTTAGATCAGTATGGCCTTGCTTGACTATTGAAGCACCTTGCTTGAGCAAGGCTTTTCTGGATGTCAGGCTGAAGTATAGCATTGTTCCGACATGTTTAACAGACAGAGCGCTTCATTCTGCAGAAGGGAATGTGTCAGTTCTGCCCTTGGACATGACGCTAGCGAAGCAAAGAAGTGCCAGCGAACCAATCGCCCCCACAACTGCAGCGCAGTGAAACATCCTGCCTCCTTCACGGTGTAAAGCAGAGAGAATGTGCTGTTTCACTCCTCAGCCTTGACAGGCAGAGAAGTCGACGCTGTGGACAGGCGTGTGGGGCAAGAAAACTGCTGTCAGGATGAACGAAGCAAGTCCAGAGCCAATGCGAGGCCCTAATAATCCTTCAATGAGGACATGTGGCTTTTTGATACAGCTGTGAATGCAAACATTTCCCTTTGCAACATGCTTGCAAAGCGCATCAATCATCCATTCGCAAGAGTGAGGCTGAGCTGACATTGATTTTACCCTAAACTTTGTTGGCCTAGGGTGACTCGGGTGTCTTGATTTGTAACGATCACTGCAGGGCATAAACTCCGTTGCCCAAAGCCTGGGGAACTTGGCATGGTACAGGGTCCTGCAGCCCGAGCCTGACAGGCGTACTTACCTTGGCGCGGAACGGCGCCAAGAAACTGCCTGCACGTGTCAGCCTTCACCATGGCACCTTGGCCGCGTCGCGAGAGGTCAGTTCACAGGAGAGATCATGTACCAGACGGTACATGGCAATGCATGACAACACATTGCATGACACAGGAGCGGCTATGCCGGCAGAAGCCTGCAGGGCTTAGTTGAAGAGTTTGTATGAGTTTGTTGTTGGATTTGAGCCCGACAAACGCCCTGCATTCATTCAGAGGCCGGGGTATCCTGAATGGACCATCACGGTCGCATTTGCCACAACGCGTTTTTTCGCTGACCTTTTGACCCTGACCACTGAGGCAAAGTGGCAGACATCGAGGTGGCCGTGCGTTCTGCTGCAAACAACTCCGCCCGCGTCTTGGACATCAAGCACCGGGTGCCCTTTGATGAGGCCGCGCGCGCTCTGATCGAACTTGATTCTAAAAAGAGCCTCACGCGGAGACGCACATTTGTGCGACGTTTCTGGCCCCTGCCACTGCTCGAAGAAGCTTCCTAAGGTAGCCCGCAGTTGCCAGTTTGTGAAAGCCGAAGTTGGGCTTTGGGCAGCTCGCAATGGTCTTAACGACAGGATCACCGTGTGTGTGTGTGTGTTTGCTGAGCTGCTGGCTTCTCCGTAAGTTTGCACCTGCTATACTTACACGGCAATTCTGCATAGAGGCCAACCGCCCTGCCTGGGCCCGTCACGCCCGGAAAGTTGGCCCGGGCTGGTGGCTGGGGCTGGAGCTGGGGAAGTCGCCGCGTGGGCTGAGCAAGGGTTTGGACTAGACAGCTGAGGTAGGGGCTCGCTTCGGAGAATGAGCGCGAAGCCTTTCTATAGTCTAAAGGATCTAAAGGGTCTGACCGCTTACTAGGGCGAATTATATACATCTAATTACTGTGTTTAAGAAACGCACCCTCGCACATTACCGTCCTGCGCGCAGGTGGCGCGGAGGATCCAGGGCGGCTCCGTGCTATCGCTGGACCCCATTGCAGTCACAGACCAGGCATCTTTCGACGAATACATCAAGTACTTCAAGACCAAGTAGCTCGGCAGTTGTTTGTCATTGTGCACTTTCTTTGGTGGAGGTGGTTTGAGGAAGCAGCTGGCGACTATGACGTTGTTTGTACTGTTGAGCGCTTCTACCGTGTACTAAGTGCCAACCTACAACTTTCCTTGCACAAAAACCTCGTTTGCTGCCTTTGGCAAATTGCATTTGTGCTGCCCGTGTGTCAACACTTGTGACACAAGCGTGCGTTGGCAAATGCCCCATTTGCCTGGCATACATTGCACACTCACGCCTACAGTCAATCATGCATACCTTCATGCGAGCATGCTGCATGCATAGATCTGCCTATTTTACAGCAAGCTCACCCGGGGGTATAACGGGCTCACCATGCTAAAGGTCCCTTATTTGTTTGTTGAATTATACTAAAAATTGCAGAAAGATAGGTGTTGATGTATTTCACTGTTTGTCGACATTTCAAAATGCGCATGTAATCGAGCCTACAGGCGACACCTGGCCACTTTGCTCAGGTCCCGAGCAGGGGTGTCGCGCTTGGAGAACGGCATGTCCCTCTACCTGCTGCCTGCAGGTGAGAGCCCTGAGGCGCACGCGGTACTGCTCAACATGACTTCCGGCATGGCCATTGGAGCTCGTGTTCAAGTGCGGGTTTTGGCAAGTTTGGTTTGTGCCAACTTCCACACGGCTCAATTTCAATGTAAAATTTTCATGGGAGCTTGGCACACCAATGCGCATGGGCGAAAGTGAGCCTGTTTGTTTACTTTTCATGGGTTGCCGGTTGCCACTGGCACTGGCTTGATATAGAACACAAGGGTGCAATACCCTTGTTATTCTGTTGACAGAGCATTCTGTGCAAACAGCATATTACTTGTTGCAGCCATAACCACGCTACTTCCACGCATTGCAATTTGTTTCCGTGGGCAAAGGGCTTCAAGAAGCATCTAAGACCGTTCTTTGCACCCTGCGGTGCCTTGAAGCCTTTGCCGCAGACCTGCATGCATGTGATGCTGCAAGCCGCAATTCAAAGAATGAAGGTACAAACCTTTCTATACATCCACATGAGCCATGGGCAGTGGGCCTTGACATTTTACAGAAGGAATTGAACCTTGTGAGAGATGCGGTTTTGCATCCTGCATGTTTCGGTGTCCAGCTCGAGCCTCTCTTTTTTGCTCAGTTCTTTGCAAGATGGAAAGGGCTGCGAACAAAGGCCTTTGGCATGCTCGGGGGCGTGCGCAAATAATTCTGCTTTCACCAGCTCTAGGCTTGCTCAGTCTGACTAACTTCTGTTTGATTGTGTGGCAGCGTGCTAGTGGAGTTATTGTATAAAATCCTGGCCCGTTTTCACTTGCTCCTTCTAGACTGAGCTGTTCCTTGTGGCTGACGAGGTCCTGAAGGCGCTCTACGAGCTCAACACGCACATCCCCCGCAGCGGCAGCTTGCTGGGCATCATTGGCACCGCTCCATGGCCTGACTGCTCCCTTTTCGCCTTGGGAACCCGTTTTCATAGTTTGGCCAATGAAAGCGCAAGAGTAAAGTTCTATTAAAATATGCTGTACTCCTGTTGCGCTTTCGTGTTTGCAACCTCCTTGCAGCAGGTTGCAACAACACGGAGAAATCTGCTAACGCAACGGGTATATTCACTGTTTGTGCCATTGAAGATGCCTTAGACTCATCACTAAACCTGATGAAGAGGAGTCCTGAAAGCAGGAGCAAGCAGTAGACCGGAAAGAGAGATGGTGTTTTGGCTAGATGCCTCACGTCAACGTGGAGGTGAGTCAATTTCATGCTCCCCTGGCCTAGGCTGATGCGCCCAAGGTGAAGGAAGAGACACAAGCACAGCCACCCAAGGAGCATGAGGAGCAGCTGCGAAGTGATGGGTGATGCAGTGACTGAGTTCTTTGAACTGCTGGCTTCCAGTCTTGAAAGTACCGAAGCTTGAGTTCTGAATCGAAGGGTGGAAGGGTGGAGCAGGCCGACCACAGTCGCTCGCACACACAGCGGGACAGCGGGAATTGTGACCGACTCAAAGGAAGCATGAACTTCACGTGAACGGATTTGCCGTGAAGGCGCCCTGATTGAAGCCGCAAGGCGCCAGCTTGAAGTTGCCTTGAGGTTGCCCTGAACGCGCCCGCTCACAGAGATAATTCCATGTGCGGGCCCGCGGGTCCCGCAGGTCCCGCATGCATTGAGGAGTTGAGTCTGAGGCACTTGACTTGTCATGCAAATATTGTGAAGGCTACAATGCAGAATGGACGATAGAGCTCATCAGCTACAACCCGTAAACTTTTTAAACACATTGGCCATTTTGCAGGAGACTCGGGAGGCTCGCACGGAGGAGAAAGATGAACCAAAAGCAGGCACGGTATCCGTCAGTCAACTGAACCATTCCGAGAAACAAAGCTGTTTTGCATTTTGAAGGTTTCAACTGTGCTGAAAGGATGGTTGCGGATGGCACATGTTTTGGTTTCCACGAGTGGGGTGCAAGGAGGCTCCCGAGCACGTATGAAAGAGTCGGTTCCGACATGAGCACAGCATGCCGAAGGTGAAGATGAGGGGGAGAAGATCTCTTCCAAGGCTCGTTGTGTGGCTTGATTCCGGGCGATGGTCCCGCAAGATTTCGCCCGAAGAAGGCCTAAGGTTTGTACCAATAGCTGCGCATAAAGACAAGGAACACGCAGCTTGCACGCCGCACCCAAGCTGAGATGAGCGGAGCAGGCCACCCAAGGCTATGCCTAATTGATTCTATCATCACTGCAAAGTTCAGGCATGTTTTCCTGGACGGTCATTCCAAGCCTGCATTCCAGGACGAGTGCGTATTGATTATGGTTTAGGTTCCTAAATCATTGCACAGGTCAAATTGGGGTAAAAGGGATTAAGACACGCTCTCCATAAACCAATCTTGCTGTACCGCCCTGGTGACCATGCCGACGACAGGAGCTGATGGACTTGTTCTCCAATCCAGACCTGATCCAGCTTCTTTCGGATGGCAAGAGCTAGCTTTGCCCTTTTGTAGGACCATGGTCTGTGAGTTGCGAAATTTGACATTTACAACTGTCAGAACAGTCAGCACAGTCGGCAACGCTCGTTGAATGTGTTGGCTCGCACTGGCCGCTTAGCGCCAGAGGACCCTTCTCACGGGACCTTACGGGCGAGAAATCCTTTGCAAGGTCCAGAAGTGGGGTGCGAGGAGAAAAGGGCACCAAGCAAGTTGTTCAGACAAATGCTCTCTTGCTGGTTGCGCATGGCTCTGGAAGAGTAGCCTACTTCCGGACACACGAAGTTGGCTCTCCCCAGACAAGCTCGAATTGAGCAGCACATCTCAGGGCAAGGACTGTGCCGGCTTTGTATGTGCAAAGGGGCAGCAAGAGCTATTATGTTTGATGCCACCGGATGGCGCTTTGAAGTAAAACATGCGCGCTGTGCTGCCGGACATCAATGGAACTGCGCCAACACTGACAGCTGCTTCTACATGTGCCAAGGAGATAACTGGGTGACGTCGCTTTGCACATGATTGCTCGATGTGTTTTTCATTGGCAGCAGTCACTCTTTGACTGTTTCGCGGGTGATTTGGCGCATCTTTTTGGAGCTGCATACAGTGCATCTTCATTTGATTGCTCGTGTGGCTTGTCACGAGACCATGCAGGGCTGCCTCGTAAGAAACCTTTTCTTTGTTCATCCTTGACGTGCCAGCCAGGGGCTTTTCAAGTCCTCCATCGGGATCAATCCAACCAGCCAGATCTTGGCTCATTTCCAAAAGGCGCCATTAAAATCATGAGCGCAAGCATACTATCTCTTGAACGCTAGTAGGCTGGAAGTGGATACCCGTCACAAGTGTCTCATGGTGACATTGCAACCCGCGAAAGAAAGCGGGCAAGCCGTGACGTGGAACATTATAGTTTCCAGTTTGTGCCCGACATTGCTTCTTGTGTTTGATTGTGTTTGGCCGCTTCGTGAGTCACAAGTCGCGAACAAATGCGCGCGAGCCTTTGAGGCCTCTCTGCCTTGGCAAGACGCACCCCGAGCAGCGGGACTGTGGACTGAGCCGGTAGGGTTTCCTGGCGGCTGCTATCTCCACGAAGAAGTACTTGTTGGGATGCATGGCATCAGCGCCCAGGGTTCCGGGATGTTCATCATACAGTGGATTGTTTCTTTTGGAAGTGGCTGGAAGGATCCTGTTCAATGCAACCAAGTTCTATTGAGCTGCCACTCAGTAGAAGCTTCGCTGCTTCCCACGGATGACCATGTGAATAAGAGTATGCAGTTTTGGAAGCTTGGCTTGATGGAGAAGTGGCAGGTCCACAAGAATGTGTTGTCATTGGTTGCAAGCAGGTGTTGCTCTTCAACCAGTGGCATTCCAAGACTCTCACAGCAGCCGATGGAGTAGCATCCTGGGTGACATCCTGCATGCTAGATGCCGACACTGTCAAAGGCAGCCTCGGCAGACATGATACGTCCACGAGCATGGACAAATGTTCACTGAGAGATGAGCACGCCGACTCGGAATTATCATCTACATAACATCCACAATGTCATGATTCGGCAGGTTTTGATTTGATTGTTATTGCTGCTGATGTGTATATGCTTGCTTGTGTCATTTGTATGCCATTGCGTGCTTCACAACAACTTTTGTGTCTAGATGAATCGGAATACAAGTCGGTATCCAATACATGAGCCCCGGTGCTGCTGTTGGCTTTCCCTAGGCTTGGCTCATGTTCTTTCCCAGGTCTTTAGGGCAAGATTGGATTTTCGGACGGTCGGTGGGTCCATGGTTGTTCAGTCGGTGGCTGGGCGGGGCCCCTGAAACTGATCTAAGACTAGATCTATGTGATGAATGAAATGCAAAGTATATGAATTGGAGATAAATGGTTGATATGGTTCGATACATATAGACGGTAAAGGTTTGATGCTGATAAACATAAATGCTGCACGAGTCGATGGTGTTTTTTGGTTGAAGTTGTGTGTTTTGAGGTTTGTACTTGGCGGTGTGGGTGGGAAGCTCGGGGTGGTATGGCAGGGCCTTCCCGCCCTTTCTGGGCTGGACTGGTTTAGCACCTGCCGTCATTGCCCGGGCGCATGCTTTGCCGCCTGCCACTTGGATATGCCTGCTTCGCAACCTTTGGGGTGAGGGGGCGGGGGGCACGAGGATGCCTACGAAGAGGACTTGCCTAAAACAAACTAGTGGAAAAGGCAACGCTGGCTCGTTTGCTGCGTTTGGTCCTGTTTGCTGAAGTATATATGTACAAACGTGTTGTTGTTTTTGTGAATTGTGCGATTCGGATTCAATTGAATAGATAGCAGAGATATTTGAGGTTTCTTAGACGTCAGCGAATAGTATCAATAAAGTAACTTATATCGTTTGAATATGTGCTGTGTACATGTATATATATATGCACACTTAATTTATCTGGGTTATCCAACAATCATAGATATCTAACCTGCTGGAAAAACAATCAATTGGTCCGGACGTGCGACTGGCTCTACGGATCTGCCTAGAAATTGAAATATTGTCCGATGTTTCCCGGAAGAAAATCCCTAGGTGTTTGGAGATCTTGGGGAACATGTTTTAACAGAGTTCTTATTCTTGAGCTTCCTACATTCGCATTTGTTGCAGGCCGAAGGCGTTGGACTTATCGCGTATCTCGCTCGTACAAATACTCAGTTACTCACTACACAGGCGCAAAAAGGTGGTTTCCCTGACCTTCGTGCGCAGGTCAGTTGGCATGCAAAGCGGTGAAAACCCTTCAGTGGGTTTTCCTTGGTGTCCACCCTTTGGCTCTGGCTATGTCTCAAGGAGGAGTCCATGAAACATATTGGTGTTCCGTTTTATTTCCTGAAACCTTCGGGCAACCTCAAGAAATACTTACCCGCATGCTTTGACACACCTTGGAGGAGTGCGGATCGGTTGTGATTTGTCGGGGTTCTTGCCTGTGGTTTGGAGTCGGGATCCGACCAGCATTACTTGGTTGAGCTTCCCTGCTTGTTTGGCCCGGCTCTGATTCTCAGGAACCATTGCTTGTCCAGGTGTTGGGCAATCTGATGAAAGGGATGTTTGAAGCGAGGAATGCAAGGAAGGAAGGAAACGTTGCATGCCTGTGGTCATTGAAGTAGGCAATGAACCCAGAACCTGTAGCCACTGATTCTACCCACTGAAATTTATTTTTTGCACCGTCTATCTGGGCCCACCGAAACCCGCCCGCGGCCGTTTCAGATGAAGCCCTGGGATGTCGGTCCATTCCGGAAATGACTGGCCTTTTTCCCCTGTGGGCGCGGGCGAGATCGGCTATGGCGACAGTGACATGGGCGAGCATGTGATCATAGAGGACGCAGGGACTCCCAGAGGCCTCGACTTGAATCGCCAAAAGAATACCCCCTTTTGCCTTGGCCGATGCTGCCGGAGCATCTAAGTCCCTACCCAATAGCGGGTGCAGTACATGTACGTCGGTGTTCGTGCCATTAACCATGGCCGGCTGGCCTGTCACTGCTTTCTGTAGGCAGTGGTTCAATCGTGGCAAACGTTTGGACAGTCAAGCCCAGACCCGGGGCCCTTGTTGGCGTGCGATGGGCTTGTGGGAGTAAACTTTCTGGATGCCGCTGCATGTCTTGAACCGGCTCGCGTAGCCCATGACGCCGCACGGAAATGTGCACCCCAGATTGCATGGTGCACATGTCAAATCAGGTTGTGGAAACCTGCAAGATCTCTACGGTTTATCCTTGTTGTTGTTTGTAGCATAGTGTGCATGCTGATTGTGACATGCATGTCTCCTGGCGTTCCCCCTTTCACCACACCCTCAGAGTCTGAACCACAAGTTCAGCGAAATTGGTAGCCTGGTCGGATAGTGCCCTGGGCCCAACTTGGCACTTGGCCCGATTTGAGGAGCGCCGGCCGGTTCCAGTTTCCACCGCCTCCGTGATACAAGTGGAGAAGCAACTGGTGGGCATCATGGCGTCGATGCAGGTTCCTTCAAAAATGAAAGTCGTTTGGTTCGGGCCGCGGGCGGGGGTCCCTCGTGAGTAGAAATTTGTCATGAGTTTGTGCTTGACCGAAGTACTCTAAGTTGCACAGTCATATCAATATCAGACATGTCTCGAGCGAACAACCTACGCGAGTAAATTCCCGCAACTCCGCCGATGAACTCAGTCCAGTGTCTGAAATTGAAACCATTTGTTGCTTACCCTCTTTTTGAAAGATGACCATCCTCTTTAAAGGCCGTCCTGCCACTTCCATTTTTGTTAGTTGAAAAGGGAGTAGATAATTTTGGTGGGAGGCAACGAGCTTTGGGCTGATCTTGGTCCACGCTTACTCCGCGCGCCGGCCTCGAACGTCCGCCGCGCGGGATGGAGGGATGGACGCGATGCATGGCGGATGGATGGATGGACGGACGGACGGACGGACAGACATGATTGGATGGATGGACGGACGGACGGACGGACATGAATGCAAAGATGGATGGATTGATGGATGGACGGGCGATCAATGGATGGATGGATGGATGGATGGATGGATGGATGGATGGATGGGTGGGTGGGTGGGTGGGTGGGTGGGTCGGTGGGTGGATGGTGGATG
This sequence comes from Effrenium voratum, assembly GCA_963377175.1. Taxonomy (NCBI): domain Eukaryota; class Dinophyceae; order Suessiales; family Symbiodiniaceae; genus Effrenium; species Effrenium voratum. The sequence goes on along the minus strand of CAUJNA010002735.1, from coordinate 844,098 downwards.
GATGGATAGATGGATGGATGCATGGATGGATAAATAGATGGATGGATGGATGGATGGATGAATGGATGGATGGATGGATGGATGGATGGATGGGAGGGAGGGAGGGAGGGTGGGTGGGTGGGTGGGTGGGTGGGTGGATGGGTGGGTGGGTGGGTGGGTGGATGGGTGGATGGGTGGATGGGTGGATGGGTGGATGGGCGGATGGACGGAGGTATCCTGGATGGACGGACGGACGGACGGACGGTTGGTTGGTTGGTTGGTTGGTTGGTTGGTTGGTTGGTTGGTTGGTCGCTGTTGGTTGGTTGTGTGCGTGCGTGCTTGCGCGCGTGCGTGCGCGTGCGTGCGTGCGGCCTGCGCGTTGCGCACGTGCGCGCGCACGCCATCATCACAACTGGCTTGGGAAGACTGGCCCCAAACGCGAGCGATGCAAGGGATGCAGGCGATGCGCAAAACACGGGCTTCTGAAAGGGTTGGCGACGCTGGCAACGCAGCCGGGCTGCCTCATATTTGCAGTGTTTTCAGCCTTTCCGAAGCTCGGCCGCGAGGGCGGTGATGGTGCACCAACAGCAACCATCAGTTGGAAGGCAAAGCCTAGGCACGCGCCTCTTTGGGTGACAGGCCGGATTGTTAAGCGTGTTAAGCTTCCGCCCTCAACCCCCAATAAGCAGGAGGAGGATTGAGCGCTGTGTCCAAAAAACTCCGTCATCGTTGCGTGGGACTCTACTGTTTCGTTACGTCATGGCGATGATGCTGGGCATGTTGCTGCTGCGTTTCTCGGCCTCACACCTGCCCGCCTTTTTTCGCAAAGCACGTCGTCCTTCTGCATCCCCAGCATCACCGCCGGGGAGTAATTTCACAATTGAATCCCGGAACATGATAAGCATAAAAGTGAGTGTAGCGTATGGCGCCTGAAAACGCTGCTACTGCCAAGCACGGACCAAATAAGTCCCACTCTCCACGGCCCCAGCGCCAAGCAAAGGCAGCTCTTTCAAGCCCCCCTTCCCGCGCGCCGGAGGTTGAATTCAACTAACTCACCGCGGGCTCATCCATGACCATGGCCTTTTGCAGATGCAAAGTCGCATGTCGCAGGGGAAGCTTCGGGAAACTCCCTTGCGGTCTTCCTCTGAAGTCGTCTCGGCGCCAGAAGCCCTTAAACACCTTACAAGGGTGTGAGCCGGAAAAGCCGGTCTTACAAATGAATTGAACTGGCTTTGTGTCAGCGCGCGGCACAATACCCAAAGTCGGGACTGACAAACATGATGGTGCCCCGATGTTCCTGTTCCTGTTCATGACCAGTCTACTGTTTTAGTTTGTTGCTCAGGCTCACGGTCATGTTTGGTTGTTCGTCATGGAAATGTGAGGCGTACGCTTTCGTCCACAGTTTCGTCTTTGCAAGAAAGCTGGGTGCTACATAGCCCAAAGGGAAACCAAGGGAGACGGTGGTGTTTTCTTACGTTGCCCAAACTTGTTTTGGGAAAACTAGGATGTCATAACGCCAAGTGCTGTTAACTCCTGCTTCCGCCACTTATACTCGGACTTTGCGGAGGTTTGCACGCGGGGCCATTTTGGCGTTTCTTAGCTTCTATCGTTAGAATTTCCTGGAGTCACTATTATCTCTTTCTTCTTTCACATGTCTCTATCCTGTTCATTTGGTTCTGTATCCAACATTAAAGATATAGAATGGAAATGTGAACAGGATAAAGAGACAAGGAAGACACACCAAGTGAATTCTAATATAAAATGCTTCTGGGTTCCTCAACCTTACATTGGACATCTTTCTCCATTTTCCCAAGCTCCTGACTTGACCCCTGGATCAATCTCGGATCTTTTTCAATTGTCTTCCCCGCCCTCCACTCCCTATGGCCTTCGACTTGAAGCGGCCGGCGGAGGAGATCAAAGACGGCGGTGGCGAGACCTCCCTCTGCCTGTCCCAAGGCATACGAAGACTGGGTAGAGAAGCTTGATGAGCACGCCAAGCAAATCCTCACCCAACACCAGCCCAAATGCCATCGCAGGCTTCGAGCGACGTCAATCTTGGCGGTAATCCGAACTCCTTGATGCCTTCTCGAGCCTCAAGAAAAGGAAGCTGAGCGAGCTGGAAGCTCCCCGGATGGTCGACCACGGGCCATGTTGGGTAGGGGGACCGCGGGCCGCCTGCCAACTGCGTTACAAGACCAAGCCGGAGGTTGAGTTTGAAGGATCAGACCATATGCTTGGGGGTGCTCAAGAGGATCCTCTCTGGGGGGAGTTCCCGGCCGGTTCCCTACTTGACCTAAACAAGGTGGTGGCCCTACACCCCAACCCGGGGAGGCAATCGAAGGAGGATTCCAAGTGGATCATACAAAAGTCCTGTGGGGCCTCTTCTGAAAAGCAGTGGAAGCGCATGATCTGCACACACCACCTACCGCAGCGGGACCACAGGGTGCTTCTCAGACCGCATCTCCACCATGAAGTCACAAATGCACTTTCCGTGGTCTGCCTCCAAGACATCTGGCCGATCTGCCCCTTCCTGAACCACCGGTAGAAGGTTGGGGTGAGTGAAAGCATCCAACAAGAAGACAACCTCCCCCACGCTACATGATCTGCTGTGGGTGCGGGGACAACTCAGAGATTGGAAATACATGATCGCTACGATCAAGAACCTTTTGTTGGGATAACATGGTTGGCACCTATGGGGTCGCCTCTGCCCAGTTCTACTGGAGCAGAGTCGCAGCTGGTGGGCCTTAAAGGGCGGGCATCTTCCTCCTGGTTGGATGTCCCATCTCCTGGCACAAGAATGTCCTGGGCCCCCAAAATCTGTGGCTGGGATACCAGGTGGACATCAACAAGGGCACGGCCTGGTTGCCAAAAGAGAAGCTGGAAAAATTACAGCCTATCCTGCTCAAACTGCACTCGGGAAAGCTCCACACAAAGCCACAGGGTAGCTTCTCTCCTGGGCGTCTTACAGTGGGTGGCCAAGGCCTTCCCTACCTTGTCGCCTCACCTGCAACCACTTTATCCATGGGAACAGAAGTTGACGAGGAAATGCAAGCCGGGGCAGCTTGTCCGCTTTCTGGCCAAGCTGACCTCCTTTTCGCCATGGACTGACCAACAGCTGCCACGCATGCAGTGCTAGTGATGCGGGGGAATTTCCGGGGCAACGGTTGGAGGATGGCTTGCGGACTCACCGAACCCAGACGAGAGCCATGTTTGGTGGTTTGCCTTCGATGCCCCCTTTCTGGAGCACACTCGACGCATCGCCGCCTTGGAGCTCCTGGAGTCGCTCCTCCTGTTTTTGTTCGCTGCAGACAGAGGGACGAGCTCTCAGCGCAAGAGCAAAACAGGGCAGTCTTTGCATCCCTCCACCACGTCAAACGATGCTCCAACGTTTGGGCAGACCAACTCACACTTCGCCGGCTTTGACATGCAGCGCAGAATCTCGGTGGTCGTCCAGATGCAAGAGAAGACCGGCAATGGAAGAGGGGGTAGCCCTTTATCGTGGCGGCCGCAGTTTTTTGAAAAAAAGGAAAACGCGCCCTTGACGGATCCCCGAACCGTTTGTATGGACATCCTCAGCCCGGCCCGGATGCCACTTTAAATGCAGGAAACCTGGGCTGGTTTTCCTTACGCTGACTAGGTTGCGGTTTCTGGGGCGCGGATTTTGCAAGCCCGGAGTTTTTCAGTTTAGCACGGACTCACGCGGAACGTGGGGTATGCACATACCCTTAATCCGATTGTGGCCGGCAGGAAGCTGACACAGCCAGGAGGCTGTGTTCGCAGCCCTGCCCGCCCTGGTTTTTGGATTTTAGCCACTTGCGGAAAAAGAGTCTGGGAGTGCTGCAGACTGCGCTGTGACTTCCAGAGCCAGCAAGGCGTGGGTTGGGCTTTGCGCGCAGGTCACCCGGCAAGAGGTTCTGCGGGGCGCGCCGGCAGGGCGGGTGCTGCGGAGTGCGTGGGCCGTTTTGACTGAGCGCCTTGGAACAGGGGAATTGGAGTCACTTGTGTTGAGCTGGGTCCGTGTCAAAGGGATTTGGATCTTTAAACCAACCTTAAATTGCACCCAAGAAAAAACACGCCCACACACACAGACCCTCGCACGTGTAGTCACGTCAGTAGCGTTGCCCACTTTTGGTGCAGGGGGACGGGAAGGATTAAACATTGTCCACCCCTTTTTGGGGATCCATCACGATTTTGAACATGTCATCTTCCGATGTCGAATCACTTCAATCCAACAACACCTGGACTTGGAGGTCAGCTGGATGATGACGCTTAACGCTTCGCTGCCCAGTGGTATGGTTTGGCGAAAACTGGGAACCTCTCTCCAAGAGCATAGGTCCATTGAATGGGGGCACGCTCCATGTCCCAAAGCGCAAAACCTTGAAGGCAAACGCCCAGGAGCAGCCATGGATCATAGGAAATCCACACCTTTTTGTTGGTCAAATTGACTCACTCGGAAGACCCCCCCTTTGCGGAACTCAGGAGGTGACCTATTGGCAATCGCTTGTGCGAACAGGTATATAATGCATTCCTGTTTCGGTACCAGTTGCCACGTTGGCTGGAACAAGGGTTTGTTTCGGTTCAGGTAGGTAATCAAGAGGAGCCCTCCGTTGCAGCCCACATTGTTGAAGAAACGTTTGGAAAATCCCCCTTTGAGCGTCGAGGCCTGACATGTTCTCACGGACTGTCCTGCCAGTCCGTGATTAAACTTGCACGAAAGGTAGCTGGGTGCAGTTTTCGACATGGGATCAACCCCCGTGATCCGGTTGGTACAGCTAAGGGGTTCCGGCCCAGAACTCAGAGGGATTATTCGAATTGCATTCCCAAACGCAACTTCAATCTTGGGCTAGTCGCTCAGGCGTGTGGATGACCACAAGGCCTTCGAGGCCTTCCACTGCGCGGTTCCACGCTGGGGTCAGGTTTGTTCCGTTCTACGGTCACTGGGCAACTGCGGTTTGCTTTCATACCTGTGCCATCGTTGGGAAGGACACATACATAGGGCGGACAGGAAGGACATGTCAAAGATGCGGGTTCACGGCTCAAAGGGCTTTGAGGAAAGAAGCCGCTTCACCCTTGTCCCCTTTAACGAGGACATGTAGCTAATTGGCAGAACACTTCTCTCTCTTTGTTTCTGCCGCTGCATGTGTCTCTGTTTTCGTCTTCGTCTCTCTCCCCCCAACCAGTGCCGCTGACTGGACGGGTTGAGGTTGAAAATGCTACTGGCGTCTTTTGTCAACCATGAGCGCATCTTCTTGAGATTTGGTATTTGCCTATAGCCCAGATAATTGAACCTGAAAACAACCCGATTGTGCTGCAATGCCACCAGATAAAATTGGACCCTCGTGAGCGAAGGATGTCCTTTATGAGAGGCTCCCTCTATTCCTTAAATCGGTAATGACAATGCTTTAAAGTTTGAATGGTGCGCTGTCTCGAGCGCACGCGGCAGTGTTTCACAACCTGCCACTTGCGCCCGCCTTAGAACGAAAGAACCGGGCTCCGAAAAACCAGCAGCAAGCAATCCGCAAACAAGAGCGAAATGACCACAACATATAGTCTAACCTACCTCAATATGCGAGCTAAGCGTGCCCAAAATACGAGCCAATAAATCCGAAATCAGAGCTACACATCTCGAAAACACAGCTAAGTATCCCGAAAACAGCCATTTTCCCACAAGATAAGTAGCAATCGATAGCGATCGTCTCTGCAAGATGCCCAAGGTCCGAACAACGAGCAGTGCATAATCTGCAAACAAGAGCCAAATGTCCACACAGGTAGGGCTAACTTCACTCAAAATAAGAGCTAAGCAACCCCAACATACGAGCTAAGAATCCGGAAAATCCGAGTTTGGTTCCCTGCAAAGCAAAGCTACTTGTCCCGCAACAAGGAGCTAAGTATTGAGCAATAAGAGCTCGGTGTTGGAGAACAAGAGCTAAGTCTTGACAACATAAGAGCTTAGTATTAGCCGAAGAAAAGGGCCATGAGTATACTCTAAACAAACCATGTCAGAGCACGCGGCTTTAGTTCATATGAATGTATATTATAAATACGTGCGGCATGCGCATGAATATTAGTTTTGCATGCAAGATGCATGGGTGGTTGCATGATGCATAGTATCTCATTTTTGTGCACGACGGTATACCAAATATTGGTGTGGCCCGATCTCGGTGCCCTTCCGTCAGGTCAGCAAACCGGTGGAGCACATCACGGAGTTCTGGTCCCACTCCTGGCATGGCAGCGCCTGGCGCAAGGTGCTGACGCTGCTGGTGGTGAAGAGCCCTGCCATCAACATGGGACGAGAAATGAGTTGGGTGCTCAATTACATCTGGTCCCAAAGAAATCAGGGGAGAGGAAAAGGAGGTTGCTCGAGGGATTCAGTAGTCCTAGCTTCCGATTTTGGACGGGGGCATTGGTTTTTTGTTTCTCAGTGGGAGGCTCGAGCTCTGGCCCCTGTCAGCTGGTGAGCCTACGTCAGCCGAACGCCAGAGTGTGGTTCACCGTGCCATGGCCCATGCGGATCGCATCTGTTGGCTGGACAACCCGTCGGTGGGCTCCAAGTTTTCGGGCGCCATCAGGGGCATTGGGGTGAACACCGCGGTGGTGATGCACTCCCTTCAGCACATTGGGATCCCGGAAGATCTGCTTCTTGTGGGAGAGACTGCAACGATCTACTTTGTCCCGGTGTTTATGAAGGATGACAGACCGACCCTTTCACCAGATAGGCACACCCGACTTGTTCACCATGCAGTTCAGGACAATACAGGAAGGTATCTGAAGGAGGCTTGTGCGGGCATTGGCTGCATCGGCATTGGTGCCCTGCCCTTCGGAGCCCGGGTCCTGGCCCAGTTGGACAAGAACCACCACTGCTGTGAGGTTTACCACTCACCCTGTGTGTTGGAGATGGACATCACCGACTGGAAGGCCACCCATGCTTTGCACGAGGTACACCCGGAACTCCCAGCTTTTCTCGCTGCCGGATTTCCTTGCCAGCCTTTTTCAACGCAGGGCGATGGACGCGCCATGTCGGACAGTCGCAGTTTGGCCTTTTTGGGTATTCTCAGGAGTGCTTATTGCATGCAGGTGCGTGGTCTCATCCTCGAATGTGTCCCAGGTGCTAAACTTTGCACAGGAGTACAGACCGCACTTTTGCAATTGGCATCAGCTATGGGTTTTCAGATCAAGGACGTGGTCTTGCATTTGCACCACCAATGGCCCTCTCGCCGTTCTAGGTGGTGGGTGGTGTTGGCACCCCTCCGGCTGGACCTCTCCCTGTTGGTTCCATGGCCAATTGATGATGAGTTTCAGCAGGTTCGATCGGCCATCCCTGAATGGCCCACTTGGACCCGTGATGTGGAAACCAGCTTGGTCCCCTCGGAGTTTGCCTTGCAGTGTTTTCAGGACCCGGATTTCGGCAGCGATCAACGGCAACTTGTGCTTACGGGCCTCTGCCCCACACTCCTCCACTCCTATGGATGTGCCTTCTCGGCATGCCCCTGTGGTTGCCGCACAGGTCCCTTCACCCTGCACAGGCTTCGCACCGGCGGTCTTCGGGGCATCCTTGTCCTTTCTCAGGCTTTGGATCAACTCAGATACTTGCACCCAAAGGAGATGGCTCTCCTCTTGGCCATACCAGCCCAACTTCGCCTGTGTGATGACCCCTTCCTCAGTCTCTGCTTGCTGGGACAGGTGGCATCACCCCTGCAGGCACTTTGGGTCATCGGCCATCTCCTCCAGGCTTTTGCCGTCGATGAAGCTCCCAGCAGGAGCGTACTACCCTCCCCTGAGCATGCCCTCAGGGACTTCAAGCAACACCTGCTCTTTGATCGGCACCATCTCTGGCCTCTACAGGCCTCACACAATGATGCGCCCATCTGCATTCACCACGAGGGCACACCCATCCCTACTTCAAGGACTGGGCTACTTCAACTTGCAGACCTGCTCCAGGCTGAGCACAAATGGCGACCCTGGGGGACAATCCCAAGGGTCATCGATGGCCAGCACGTGCTCTCACAGGAGGCCATCCTTCATGCGCAGGGCAGGCATTACAACCTGGTCTTGCAGACCAAAAAGGCCAGCTTGCCGCAGCCGCCCTCGTCGCTCTGCGTTCAGATCCTCACTGAGCATGGCCCCTTCGTGCACTGTGTGCCTGCTGGCACTTTCCTCTTCCAGCTACTTTGGGATTTTTTTACAGTGGCATTACGGCATCCCGATCTACTCACTGGATGGCAGCATGCAACCGGCTGACCAGCGTTTGTGGACATCCGGCATCTTTCTCCTCTACGACCCCACTGGCTTTGGGCTGCCCACTACCACTACCCATCTCTCTACCACCCACCAACCGGGCCTTGCGGCTTCCCACATTTGGTCAGTTTCCCTTCTCCTGCTGGACTACTCACCACGGAGTCCTCTCATCATCAATCCCTGGACAGCCCATGCTGTGCTGCACAATGCTGGCATTGTAGCCATCCCAGCCAGTCCACCCAGGGAATGTCTCATCCCGCTCGTGGCACAGGGCCACTGGTGCTTGATTCATCTACGACTTGATGAGACCCAGCTCGAGGCTCTCTGTTACGACGGCCTTTTCTCGGTGCCACTTTCGGAAGCTACTCAGCTTGTCTCCATGCTGGCACGCTTCTGGCAGCTGCCAATGCCATTGATCACGATGCGCCGCCACTTCCAACAGTTCGAATCCACCACCTGTGGATGTGTCATGCTTGCTCATCTGGCGGTTGCTCTTGGCCTGGATGGCTCGGGCTTCACTGAGGACCCCGTCGGCCTGACAACTTTGCTCCAGGCCTCCTTTCACGGCTTTGGTCCCTTCGGCTGTGGCCCGCTCACAAATCCGGCCCGGCAAACACTCTCCGCCCTCTTGGTGGACAAGGGTGTTCCCGATGACAAGGTGGAAGAAAGGATCGACCTTGCACTCCGACACCTGCCCCCAGCAGAGATCACACAAGCCCTCGCAGGTAAAAACCCTTGGGCCCATCTCAAGGCTGTTGCCTCGAAGGTAGCCTTCATGTGGATCAAGCACGACGAATTGGAGGCGAAAATACGCACCTCAGCACAGTCGCAGTTCAGGATTCAGCCCTCGAATCGCAAAGCCAAGCCTGACAAAACAGGCAGGAACATGCCGGCCCTGGTTCTTCCTGACCCACAGCAACTTGCCCTCGTCCCGGACACTTTCAAGTGTTCAGATGGGTCCATCGCTACGATGCTACCGTTCAGGCAGGTCGGTCCGGACCAGCAAGGCATTGCCTTTTGCACTGTGCAGGAGGCACTCCCCTTCCTTCAACAGGACAAGGCCATTGCTACAAAACCACTGGCCCTTCTCTCCACAACTCCGGTGCCAACTGATGCCCGCGGCAATTTGCCGATCGTGGATCTTCGCTTTCCGGCACACCACTGCACCACAAAGGAGTCAGTCCTCGTCAGTGGCTCACTCATCCAGCTCGGCACGGGCCAAATCACCAGACACTTGAATGCCAGCCTTCAAGTTGAGCATACTCCTACCCAATCAGTCCGGATTGTGGTATACAAGGATGCCTTGCCTGGCGATTGGCAAGCCTTTGTCAAGAGTCCGGTTCGACAGCTCCAGGTGGTCCAACCGCTCTTCCGCACGTGCCGCCTCAACAGCTGCGGAGACCAATGCCCGATGTACCACCCTCCTGTCGATGAGGTCACTCCTCTGATACTGGATCTCTGGGCCAGGCAGTTCCATAACCTTGGCTCCAAGGCTAAGCCAGAAGACAGCACCACATGGTCCATCATGGCACGGATCCCCAAATCGGCCTGCACGGTGCTCTTGTCCGTCTCCGGGGCCTCTGGCATCTTCATCGAACCCAGGGATGATCGCTCGCCGGACTCACGCTTTGGAGTCATTTGGCTTCCTGGCGCTACCCTGTCCGAAATCCTGTGCAAGCGATCGTCAGTCAAAGGCGCACTTGGTCTGGCCCGCTTTGGCTCCAAGATTGGGTTGCGGTTCCTCGCAACGGACCTGCCCGAAGCGCACAAACTACTCCGACCCGGTGAGGATTTCGTTCCGCTCGACATCCAGGAGATCTATCACCTGTACCCTTTGCCTTTCGGCACTCAGAGAGCTGGTCTTCAGAAGGCTCTCAACCAATGGAAATGGCGGGCCAAGCCATTGCAACCGGTACGCAGCGACAGCCACGGCCTCTGCTGGCAAGTCGGAGCGGTCTCAAAGCCCCCAGGGGAGATTCTCACTCTGTCCACGGGGGATGTTCTGGTCTCCTTTTCACATGCGGCCAAGGCCCCGCCCCCAGCGGCACCTCTGTTGGCTTCCACTCGTACGAACCAGCTCCTTCGCTCCCAAATTCACGCCCCTCCGGGTCTTGCTCAGGACCCTTGGGCGTTGGGAGAGGACCCATGGGCAGCAGCGGCACAACATTCCTCTTCCGCGGCTCCTTCCGGCAAATGGCAACAGCTCTCCTTGGAGCTCAAACAGGTCCAGAGCTCACTGCATCAGCAATCCACTGCCCACTTGGACCAGCACATGGCAGACGATTCAGAGGATCGGCTCAGCAAACTTGAAGTCGATATGCGGGAAATCAAAGAGCAGAACCACAAGTTCGAATCTTGGTTTCAGGACGCGGCTCAGTCCAACCAAGAGGCCAATCACAAGCTGCACATGGTGGCCAACCAGGTCGCCTCTCACCAGACCCAACTCTCCAATTTGGAGCAGGCGGTCACGCAGAACAGCACCACCTTACAGGCGGTCAACTCAGAGCTTCGTGAGGAGATTGAGCAGGGGCTTCGGCAACATTGAAGCCCTGCTCAACAAGAAGCTCCGCTCCTCTTGGCTCCTCAGGCAAAGGCAGGCCACCGGCGCCCTGTCTCCATGCCCTTTTCCTCGCCGGATTTTATGGCTGCTGGGTCTTTTCTGGGGCACTTTGGCTGTGGGTGCCAGCCCCACTGATCCTTCCGGCCATGACCTTTTCTTTTCTGGCTCTCCTGAGCCCACTACCATTTTTGAGTCACACCACCCCTTGGGTCTCCTTGGCCCATCTGGTCCATGGCAGGGACCTCCTACGCTACGCTATGGTGAGGCCTTACATCCTGGCCCTTCCACCTTCTCTCTGGGCACCTGGAACTGCAACGGAGCACTCGGTAAGGAGGACCTCCTCCTATCTCTCCCCCCGGGGATATGGAACTGCTCTGAAACCCATTTATCCACGCTTGGCATCCAGGACTTCTCTCGGCGGATGCGCAGCAAAGCACATACATGCATCCGCTCCCGTCCCGCTTCGTGCTGGCTCCCAGACGGCGGGCACTTGGTCTGGAGTTCTCCAGTGCTCTAGCACTCCCGCCAGGGCTCTCAACCTTCCTTGGCCTCAACAGGAGTTCACACTTGGACGTGTTCAGCTCTCTTCTTTCTGGGTGGACAACACCTGCATCCTTGGTGCCAATCTGTACGCCTGGCCTCAATCACCAACTTGGCCGAAGGCCAAACAGTGGACCAACGACCTGCTTTCCCACCTCACCCAACAACTTGTCTACGGCCGCTCTGGCCCTCGATTCGTGGCCGGGGATTACAATCACAGTGACGAACAACTTGCGGATCTGGACCTTTGGCGCCAGGCAGGTTGGGTGGAGATCCAGGAACTTGCCTTCAATCTTTGGGGACGCGCTCCAAGGCCTACTTTCAATGGCTCCACCTTCATTGACAAAATCTTCGTCAGCCCGGAACTGGCCCACATGATCACCAGTGTCAACAGTGCCTGGGAAGGCTCCGGTCATGCTCCCTTGTACGCCACCATCGAGGTACCGGATCTTGCCCATCAGGTCTGGCATTGGCCTCTTCCCAACTTCATTCCCTGGGACTCGGTCAACAAGGAGGCCTGGCACGCATCCTGTGCTATGGATACCCCGACCACCTCAACCACCACCACATCTCGCTACAGCGAGATCGGCAAGCATTTTGAAGAGAGTCTCAGCTCCCACATCACTGAGGCTCCTCACATGCTCCCCAACGCTTGTCGGGGCAGAGCGCAGCGTCTTCAACCGGAGCGGCGTCTCAATACGGCACCACTTCCCAGACCAGGCCGTCCTGGTGACCCCCAACTGCGTTCAGACCTGGTCAATCGCAACGTCATTCGCTGGTACCAACAACTCCAGCGTATCCAGCACTTGGTCCACGCCACACGGGGAGGCAAAACCCACTTGGAGGCAACCCTCCATCGTTCCAACACATGGGCCTCCATCATGAACGCCAAAGGCTTCAATCCTGGCTTCCCCCAATGGTGGCTCTCTCGGCCTCAGCAGCTTCAGGGCTCTCCCCCACGGAGACCCCTGATCTCCAAAGCCTGCTGCCTATCCAAGCTGACTTTGAGTTCAACTTCCGCCGGTTTGAAACCTGGTGCTACCAGCAACGGTCCCACGCATTGAGCTTGCTCCTGCAACAGCGGCGCCGGTTGCTGTTTTCTCGCATCAAAGACCCGGTCCCGGGCGCTCCACTCTCACTGAGAAAGTCGGTGAACACCACAATCCTGGCAGTCAGTGAGGATGGCCAAGAGGTCCACACGGAACATGACATCCCGGACCACCGCCACTCCTCTTTCACCTTCAACGACCAGCCTGTACCTGCTGTCATTGAGGGCCCTTTCCACTTGCGGGTCGACGCGGACCACGTGCTCACCCCGGGCCAGGACATTCAGGTTGACATTGAGCTCACGACACCCTCCGAGATCTTTGAGGAGCTCTCATCCTACTGGTCACAACGCTGGTCTAGGATCCAGCAACTACCCGAGGCTCAACTACGACGCATCATCTCCTTTGCGGAGGTCTACATGCCACGAAGTCCATGGATCTATGAACCCCTGGACCTTACCCAATGGCAATACGGTCTCAAGCGCTTCACCAGCCGATCGGCTAGAGGTCCTGACGGCTACGACTTCCAGGACCTGCGCAACATGCCTCCCACACAACAAGCCACCTTGCTTCAGCTCATCACTGATGTTGAGCAAGGTCAACCCTGGCCTCAACAGCTCTTGGAGGGCCACGCTGTTGGCATACCCAAGACAACTACTGCCACCATGGTTCAAGACTTCCGGCCGGTGGTCATCACATCACTGATCCAGCGCAACTGGAGCTCCCTACGCGCCAAGCAGGCCACCCGTCGCCTTGCGCTCATGGTCCCGTTCATGGCCATGGGCTTCCTTCCCAACCGGGAGCCTGGTGAGCTTTGGCTCACTACCCAGGCCCTGATTGAACACAGTCTCCAGCACGAAACCCCGCTACTGGGGCACATCACGGACATTTGCAAGGCGTTTGACCATTTGCCTCGCCAACCAATAGCGTGGCTTCTATGCCACCTGGGAATGCCTTCGCTCCTCGTTGACGCTTGGCATCGATGGCTCGACCAAATGAGTCGCCGCTGGACCTGGCATGGCCAGATTGGAGAGCCGCTGCATTCAACGACGGGATATCCCCAGGGCTGTGCTCTCAGCTGCGTGGCTATGATCGTCGTGGATCTGGCCTATCATCACTACATGCACCACTTCTCGCCCAAGATCCTGGCCACATCCTTTGTGGACAACTTCGCCCTTCTGGGACACTCGATTGGAGACCTGATCCATGGCATCGTCACCCAGGCCGTCTTCATGGACCTCTGGCAGCTGGACTTGGATCAATCCAAAACCTTCTGCTGGGCCACGCTGGCTCCTCTTCGTGCCAGCCTCACTAAGCTGGGGCACACAGTCAGGCTGCATGCGCGCGACCTGGGCGGGCAGCTCACCATGCAGGCTAAACGCCACACGGCTTCCCTGCTGGGCCTCCTAAAGTCTTTGGATGACGTGTGGCTACGAATCCGGAGACTTCCAGTACCACAGGTGCTCAAGGAGCAGGTCATCATTCAGGCCCTTTGGCCGAAAATCTTCCACGCCACAGGCATCAATGTGTGCCCTGACCAAGTCATCTCCAAACTCCGTACCAAGGTGTGCAAAGCACTTGGCCACGGTCTGGCAGGTGCTCAACCTGCGGTCCGCCTAACCCTGCTCAGCTCCAACCCACTACTGGACCCGGGCCTGTACTGCCTCTGGACCACCTTCCGTGACTTCCGGCGCTTGACATCCAAGCAGCCCTACCTGCTCTTGCTGTGGCAGGACTTCATGGCGCACTTCTCTGGCCATCTGCATCCAGGCCCATTCAGCGTTCTTCTGAACCAGCTGGAGCTCCTTAGCTGGCATCTGCATGACCCTCCCTTCGTCTCTGACCACACGGGACATCAATTCGACTTCCTTGGTCTTGCGGAAGACCAACTTTGGACGAAGGCGGTGCATGGGTGGCACCTCAGGCTGTCCCGGACACTTGCTCGGCGCAAGGACATCGATGGTCTTCTGGGTCTCGACTGGCGCCCAACTCAACTCGCGCTGCAAAGTCTTCCACCCCTCGCTCTGGCCAGCATGCAGGCCCTTGTGGAAGGCTCGTTCATGACGGGTCGATCTCAGGCCAAATTCGACCTTACCAAAGATGGGAGCTGCTCTTTCTGTTCGGGCCCCGACACCATTGAGCATTGGTGCCTACATTGTCCAAGGCTTCAACCGGTTCTGCACCGGCATGCCGACATACGGCGGCGTTGGCATGCCCTTCCCTCGTGCATGACAGAGCATCTGCTCTGTCCAGCCAATCCCTTTCACCAGCAGCTGCTCCATCAGCTCTGGCTTCAGCCTCAGACCGCCTTGCACGCACACACCTCTGCTCTTCCTTCCCACCTCGACTTCTTTACTGATGGCTCCTGTTACCAACCCCATCACCCGATGCTGGCGTTAGCAGGATGGGCGGCTTCATTGGCCTTCACCGACTTTGATTTGGCAGGCCCACTGACTGGCCACCCTCAGACCATCAGTCGAGCGGAACTCACGGCAGTGCTTCAGGTATTGCGCTGGTCCAACGTGCATGCTATCGCCTCACCGATCTCTATTTGGACGGACTCTGCCTATGTGGCCTCGGGAGTCAATGCTATGCTCCATGGTTTGGATCACGAACCTGGGGCTAACTGTGACCTTTGGGCGGACATTGAGAACGCCCTGTCGGTTCACGAGGCGACGATTCAGATACAGCATGTTGCGGCGCATGGGGATTCGACGGTCAGCCTTAATCCGGTCTCGGACTGGATCGTCGCTCACAACAACCGTGTCGACCTTCTGGCTAAGCAGGCAGCCTGGCAACGCAATATGCAGTTTTTACAGAGCCACTCGCAGTACCAACAGCATGACCTTCAGGTTTGTCGGGACATCAAGGCACTGGTTTCTCTGCATGTGGATGTTGCATCGGCACGTGCTCAGTTGTTGGCCACCCCACTGGAATTGGACCCCGAGCTTGAGGCTGAATCGACCCCGCAATGTGTGATTCCCTGGCTCCATGATTCCTACTGGTTGGACGATCTGCCGATTGCCTGGAGCAGCCTTTTGCGGGAAAGTCCGATTATGGCACCCTTTGACCCGCCCTTCTTTCTGACATTGATGCAGTGGTTGCATTCGATCGATACAGTTGGTGCGGGCCTTGCAGCCGTGAGTTGGATTGAGCTGGCCTTTTTGGTGAAACAGGCCAACTTCGCGCCTTTACCGGTACCTGCACCTGGCTTGCAGGAGAGGTGGAACAATGGATCTTCCCGGCACCATGGTATGACACTCGCATCCTGTGTGCGCTATCTGCAACGTGGATTCCGCGCGGCGATGCGGGTCTGGAACGCTCCCATGCCTAGTGTGACTCTGGTGCATCTCGCACCCATTGGAATTCATATGCCTGTCAGAGGCCTCCATCTTCGCCTGGCGGAACACCATCTTGTACAGGTGCACCATTTGATTTCGGCGTTCACTGCCACGAGGCGAATCAGGTCTACCAATGACCTGTCCAGACCTTTTTGAGGACAAGAGACCGCTGCGTGCCGCACCGCCTTGTAGCTGTGCGCGCGCTTGAACCGGAGTGAATGAATGTTTCTCAGTGGGAGGGTGTGGAGAGACTATGTTGTAGAGCGTTCCAAGGGTTTCAGAAGAAAGTGGTGGACTCCACTTTTCCTGTGGCTTCAACAGCTCAGATGATTGCTCCAACGACAGCACAACAGATTTGTTGCACATAACCCCACAAACACTGCTCGTACCTCTCCTTGGCCAATCCGGCCGCCCTGTGCTAGCAAACCACAGGATCACTAAGCTTGCCTCGTGCAGCGCTGGTGCGCGTAGGGCCCAGTGAGTGACTAAATTTCACAGGGTAGTGCAAGTGACTACATCATCGCATAACCTTTTTCCAGGGTGCGCAAATGTATTCGCTCTCAACTCGGCCCCGTGCCTTCTGCTGCTTCATTTTTCCTCAGCTCTCGGCTTCTGCAGCTGGCGTAGGCCTAGCGGTTAACCAGGGGCACACATTTCGCGTGCCCCCGGTTAGGTTCCAGGAGTCCCCGGGTGACTGCTTGGCCCTGGTTAAGAGTTTGCGGTGCCTCTTTTTCACGTCCCCCACGCAATGTTGCTGTTATGTCCCCTTAAGAGCTTCTCCGACGGAAGCGGTTAACCAGGGGCACACAATTCCAGGCTCCAGCCTTCAGACTTCAGGCTTCAGCCAGCCTCCAGACTGCAGCCTCAGACTGCAGACTCCAGGCTCCAGCTTTCACGCTCCAGACTTCAGACTCCAGACTCAGACTCTCCGGACTCCAGCCAGCCTCCAGATTCCAGACTCCAAACGCCAGACGCCATGGGCGGGGCTGCCCCCCCCACCGCTAGTTTCTAGACTTTTCGCAGATATTTAATTGCACCCCTATTCGAGTCAAACGATTTGTTGGTGATGCTAGGGATGTTGGTCGGACATGCAGGGGATGTTCAAAGCAATGCTGGGGATGTTGACGGGCTAGTGTAAAATGCCTCAATTTCGCAAGAACATGCTGTAAACTACGACATTTTGGCCCGGACGAAAAACGGAAAAAAAATCAATCCGCAATTCATGCTTCTTTGCATGTACTGCCCACGTGCGAACGCCCATATGACGTTGCAAAGCACGGCCTGGGACTGGTGCGAAACTCAAGCCCGTTTTGGAGAATCTTCAAACTGCGGCTGAGTGGAGAAACCGCGTCTGAGACTGCGGAATCTGCAAACTCAGAACCAGCTTGGAGATTGTTCAGACAAAAGGGGTTAGCTCAAAGGACATTGGACTTGAGATCTCTGACAGTCCTCCGGGTTCCATTGACCTTGCGTTCGGGGCCTTGCCTTTCCTAACGTAGTTGTGTGTCCTGCAAGGACTCGGTTTTCCCTTGTGATCTGGGGATCCCACTGGGATGTTTTCGCGCATCCGTGAGCCATTGAAAGTGGGGAGGATTGTTTGCACAAGGAGCTCATCTTGGGCTTTACAGGTTTGTGGAGGGATGTTAGTGGCGCCCTTATTGTCTGTCGGTTGTGGGCGATCGTGGATATAAATTTCTGACGGTTGGCATCTTTCCTGTGACACAGCGAGGGTCTGGGACGGATCACATGAGAATGCGCATCATTCCACTTAACAACCCTGTCCTGAAGCTCTGAGTTGGGGATTCCAAAACATGGGACCTACACAGGATTGCACAAGGGGTTGGTATTTTGGACTCTCCGTTGCCTTTTGTTTTTTCCCTTGGCGATGACAGCCCTCTGAATGACAGACAAACATCAGGGACACGCAAAACTTATTGATGGCTCTCTATCGCTCACGTGGGTCTCGGGTTAGCTTCCATAAAGCTAAGGAAACGCGGGACGTAGACTGCAAGACACGGTTTGAGCCTACGATCTGCGATAGGCCGATTTGTTGCTTTTCGGGAGGAAGTCTCGCATAGCCCACTGCTCAGCTCCTTTCAACATCCAAACGCCCCTGACTCTTTCCAATCCCATACCTTTTGCCTGCCCTCCACTCAAGCCTCTATCCGAGGAACGGATTTGCGGCACTGGTGACGAGCCTCTTCTCCTCTTTGCTCTTCGCCTTACTTTTCGGCTTCGGCATATTGCCGGCCTACAGTTTCGGCGAGGAGACAGAGGAGGACTTCCGCTCTGCGCCTTGGAGAGGGCGACCGGAGTGTCCTGGGAATCGGAGGTTGGTCCAAGGGTTTCTTCCCTTGCGGCGCTTTGGTGGCCTGCCTTCCGGCCGGCCGGCCAGGCTTGTTGTCATTTTAGTTGTGCGCGTAAACGGGTTGCACCTGCTGTCAGTGTCGTTCACCATTTTTTGCGTGTGTTCGCAGCCAGCGAGGTTGTGTTTGCCACAATTTACTTCTGGTTTCCTGAGTTGTTAGTGTTTTGTTACTTCTGTCATGTTCTCATGGTTGGTTTCCTCATTTGCAAGGTGTGGGCCCTGTCAGCGGGGTGTGTGGCCAGCTGCCTCACCCTGCTGCTTTGGCGCCCCCAGACCTGCGTTTTCCTGGACCGTGTTTGCATCGATCAGCGCAGCCCTAAGGCCGGAATCGCCATGCAGCTGCTCGGTGTGTCTGTTTGCTCGGGGTCCCCATTTGGTTGTTTTTTTCTGGAAAACCAAACGGCAACTTTGAGACGCTCTTTTTAAACTCCTATTAATTGGAGCCCTCAAGATGACATCAGATCGAGCGAACTGCGAACAGGGCCAAGAGGTGTCCAGGCACTCCAGGCTATATCAGGGGTTGGCAGTGGATGGGGTGCGGCAGCATCAGGTGCTCGTACGATCAGAGTTGGGTCCCATTATAAAGAGATCGAGGTGTCAAAAAATCATGCGGTATATATGGCACCGTGTTCCCACCCCCGGAAAACCAACTCCAACTGCAAAAATAATTGTGCGGTCGCGGGTTCGATCCCCGCTGTGTCCGCAAGTACACAAAAAATCAATACAAGAGCATGCCTGCAGCTCCAGCTGGAACATCGCATTCTTTAAGTGCAAAAGTAGTACGCGACGCGCGCTCCCCTCAGAATCACAACTTGCACAAAGAAACTTGCACAGAGCACTCGTGGAGAGCAACGTCCAGACCTGCGCGGAGTAACTGCGCGGAGCACTCGTGCAAAGACACTTGCGCAGAGCAACGTGCGCTGAGCTACCGGCGCAGAGCAACTTGCATAGGGCCATTGCCCAGCCAACTTGCGCAGAGCAACTCGCGCAGAGCATTGTTGCGCAGATAGTTTCGCAAACGCGCGCAGGGCAACTCTTGAAAGGAATATCTCGCACACAGATTTTGCGGGGGGCAACTTGCATAAAGCAACATGCGCAGAGCTCTCGCAGAGATCAATGCGCAGACTTCCCAGAGCAACTAAAACAGCGCACAAGCGCACAAGCGCACAAGCGCACCGAGCGTGCCACAGCAACAACTTGCGCGAAGAACCTCTGGAAACAAGCAACTCGAAAAGAGCTACTTGCACAGAAGTTGCCCAGAGCAACTCCGCTGAGCAATTGGCAAAGAAAACTTGCGGGCAGCATTTTGCGCTGCTGCGCTTACACAGGACCAAGTCCTGCAGGTGTATTATTTGGAACACTTGCATGTTTATTGGGGGGGAGGCTTGTTATCATCGCGGTGGGGCGACCAGGGCTTGACAAAACATGGCGGCAACATGCTTTCGGGCCATAGTTGATTCAAAACTCACACACGCAAGTGCCTTTGGCCTGAAAATGCTTCTGGCATGAAATTCGATTGCGTGGTGCAGCATTTGGACAAGAATGCTGGGTGTCAAGCATTTGGTTTTTCTTGCCTCTACATG
The DNA here is from genome assembly GCA_963377175.1 of Effrenium voratum. Lineage (NCBI taxonomy): Eukaryota > Dinophyceae > Suessiales > Symbiodiniaceae > Effrenium > Effrenium voratum. The sequence goes on along the minus strand of CAUJNA010002735.1, from coordinate 824,446 downwards.
CTGGCGGGCACTTTGTGCTTTCGGTGATTGACCAGGGAGAAGGCATCAAGTGTTGAGAGTCCTGAGATACGATGAAACATTGGAAACCATGTCCCAGGCATGCATTGACAAGACTGAGGTCTTGCTTGCAGAGCTGTACTGATTTTGTGGCATCGGTGGGGCCTCCTTACATTGTCTAGTATTGGGGAAAAAGGTTTGGGGACTTGTCTAACAAAGTGGTTGACTACTCCTTGGTTGGCCCTACATATATGTAGCTAGGTGCACAATGTGCTGAATGTCAGATGTGGCTCTTGTTTGGGTTGTGCATCGGCAAGGGCTTGACCCGTGAATCTTTCTGAGTGTTAGCAGGATTTCGCCACATAGTCCTCACTGTGCTGGATGGTGTCGCCCATGCGCCCGCAGCTGAAGAAATGCTAAAGAAACCCACTGTGTCCTGATTCTGGTATTTTCATCGTAGGGGAGCTTGTCACACATTCCCCTAAGAAGAAGTCGAGCAGACTTTACATGGGGGGATATGCAAGCGCGAATTGCACGCTGCGAGCCACCCGCCAGGCTAAAGCCGAGGGCACGCTGAATGTCGGCGCGTTTTTGAAGAACTCGGACGCGATGTTGGCCCTTTGGGACTCCTCCTACGCTCAAAGGCAGGCGAACCGCCCAGCCATTCCCGTACCGCTCTCGAAGGTCGCTTGTAAAGCATGGCCTTGTAAAAAGGAGGGCTGAACAGAACATGTCTGTTGGCGCAATGTTGCAGTAAATTTACACGCGATGAGTTGAATTGAGTTGATGTTTGACGGGAATGTGAGCCCCGTCCACGCTTGGGAAGGTGCATGCCAAAGGCTTCCAGTTGCATGGTGTTCCTCTTGGTTGTCACTAGGGCTCATGAGGGGCTTGCTTCATCACAACAGGCTTGCTCGACTGGCCTTTGCCAAGTGGCGCTCTTGTGGACCCAAGGCAGGCTCTCATACCTTGCTGTATCTATAGTTTCCTAATTTGGGGGATGTGTGTTTTCTGCGAACCAAACGTTCTTCATGCATACGGACGTGGCCGTTATTAACAGATATATACTTGTTATGTTGTTTGTTTGAGTAACCCATTGCTTTCTTGCTTGCTTGTTTGTTTTCCTCTTCTGGCACTATGCAAGTTGTGTGTGCGTGTGCGTGTGCGTGTGTGTGCGTGCGCGTGCGCGCGTGCAAGGGTGCGTGCGTGCGTGCGCGCGTGCGCGCGCGGGCGCGAGCGCGGGTGTGTGTGTGTGTGTGTGTGTGGGTGTGTGTGTGGGTGTGTGTGTGGGTGTGTGTGGGTGTTTGCGTTTGTGTTTGGGTTTGTGTTTGTCTTTGTGTTTGTGTCTGTGTTTGTGTCTGTGTCTGTGTTTGTGTCTGTGTCTGTGTCTGTGTCTGTGTGTTTGTGTGTGTGTTGGTGTGTGTGTGTTGTGTGTGTGTATGTTGTGTGTGTGTGTTGTGTGTGTGTTGTGTGTGTGTTGTGTGTGTGGTGTGTGTGTGTGTTGTGTGTGTGGTGTGTGTGTGTGTGTTGTGTGTGTGTTGTGTGTGGTGTGTGTGTGTGTTGTGTGTGTGTTGTGTATGTGTTGTGTGTGTGTGTGTTGTGTGTGTGTGGTGTGTGTGTGTGGTGTGTGTGTTTTTTGTGTGTTGTGTGTGTGTGGTGTGTGTGGTGTGTGTGTGTGTGGGTGTGTGTGGTGTGTGTGTGTGTTGTGTGTGTGTGTGGTGTGTGTGTGTGTGTGTGTGTTTGGTGTGTGTGTGTGTGTGGTGTGTGTGGTGTGTGTGGTGTGTGTGGTGTGTGTGGTGTGTGTGGTGTGTGTGTGGTGTGTGGTGTGTGTGTGTGGTGTGTGTGGTGTGTGTGGTGTGTGTGGTGTGTGTGGTGTGTGTGGTGTGTGTGGTGTGTGTGGTGTGTGTGGTGTGTGTGTGTGTGTGTGTGTGTGTGTGTGGTGTGTGTGTGTGTGTGTGTGTGTGTGTGGTGTGTGTGGTGTGTGTGTGTGGGTGTGTGGTGTGTGTGTGGTGTGTGTGTGTGTGTGTGTGTGTGTGTGTGTGTGTGTGTGTGTGTGTGTGTGTGTGTGTGTGTGTGTGTGTGTGTGTGTGTGTGTGTGTGTGTGTGTGTGTGTGTGTGTGTGTGTGTGTGTGTGTGTGTGTGTGTGTGTGTGTGTGTGTGTGTGTGTGTGTGTGTGTTTGTTTGTTTGTTTGTTTGTTTGTTTGTTTGTTTGTGTTTGTTTGTGTTTGTTTGTGTTTGTTTGTGTTTGTTTGTGTTTGTTTGTGTTTGTGTGTGTGTGTGTGTGTGTGTGTGTGTTTTGTGTGTGGTGAGTGTGGTGGGTGCGTGTGTGGTGTGTGTGTGTGTTGTGTGTGTGGTGTGTGTGTGTGTGGCGTGTGTGTGTGTGTGTGGTGTGTGCGAGTGGCGTGTGTGTGTGTGTGGTGTGTGTGTGTGGTGTGTGTGGTGTGTGTGGTGTGTGTGTGTTTTTTGTGTGTGGTGTGTGGTGGGTGAGTGTGTGTGGTGTGTGTGTGTGTGTGTGGTGTGTGTGTGTGTGGTGTGTGTGTGTGTGGCGTGTGTGTGTGTGGGGTGTGCGTGTGGCGTGTGTGTGTGGTGTGTGTGTGTGTGGTGTGTGTGTGTGTGGTGTGTGTGTGGTGTGTGCGTGCGGCGTGTGTGGTGTGTGGTGCGTGGAGTGCCTGGTGTGGCTGCGGCCTGCTTGTCTGCCGTTTGCAGTCTGGTGTCTGGTGTCTGGTTCTGGTGTCTGGTGTCTGGTGTCTGTGTTTGTGTCTGTGTATCTCTGTGTCTCTGTGTCTGTGTCTCGGTGTCTCTGTGTCTGTGTGTGTGTGTTTGCGTGCATTCCTTGGGTGACCCTAAATGGGTTCTAACAAGTGAGTTCTAGGATGATTGGCCTTTGGTGCGAGCAGGTACCGGCTTACTAGAATCGATGTTATTAAAAAGTAAGTCAACACAACAATACCTTGCTTGTTTCTTTGGTGATGTTTGCCCGCCCTTGACTGCAAGAGAAGGCTGTTCCTTCTCTCCCAGTTGGCATTGTAGAGCTCCCATACGCCGAAGAACTGGTTTCTGTTTTAGCTTGAGTTGGTTGTGGTCCATCCTGGTTTGCTTTTGAAGGCGTCCTTTTCAAGGCGCTGCCACTCAGGCTAACATGTGATCAGGAATCTTGATCCATTTGCGAGACTTGTCATTTTTCCTCGCTTGAGACAGGTGGTACCTAATCCCACGGTGGCATTTACTCTGAATATTTGTGAATCCATTTCTCGATTTCGTTCACATTTGGCTGGATGGACGCTTTGATTCTTTGAGCCGCGGGCATTCCGCTCGGGCTGGCGCATTTCGGCACCAAAGCTGCTAGGCTCTGGTGCGTCTTCGAGCTGGCAGCGTACCTCAAGAGCCATGAGCGGCAGGAGCGGGACTGAATTTCGTTCGGTTGAAGACGTGGACGACGCTTTTCTGGAAATCAACAGAAGGCGCCCCGCACAAAAGAGGGGGTCCCGGGGTCCCTTCTCCCAAAAGGAGCCACCTCCGAAAATTCATTCCCGAAATTGCAGAGGGTTCTTCCCTTCGGTGCTCTCGCGCTGGTCTTTCTCGGAGAACTTGCTCAGCGAACCGATGCTCAGAGAAGCTTGTTCACCAAACTTGCTCAGAGAAGCTGCTCAGAGAAACTTGTTCAAAGACTCGGTCAGAACTTGCTCAGAGGACTTGCTGGAACAAAGTTGCACAGGGCACAGAATTTTGTTTCCAAATGCGAGGGCGGGTCGACCTTCAACGCTGCATGTGCTACTACGTGCGCAGGGACCTCTGCGTGGTGAAATACTAATTTTCCGGTTTTGGGCCTGGGCCCGAGCCCCAGACCGCCACTAACAGCTCCTGCCGAAAAGGCAGCGCAAGTTAGCGGCGCCAGCTTCAAACCAGGCAACGCCAAGCGTGCGAAGTGCACTCATACAATTCCCACGTGGGACTGTCGCGGCTGTGGCTCAAAAATTGTATCACACTTTCACAGCTATGGCTCGAACATGGCAAGCAAGCGTTAAGTGCACAAAGTAATTGCCATTTGGAGTTTTCTGCAGCGCGCATTCGTGCTGGAACTTGAAGAACGCTGACCAGACTTTCGCATAGTTTATCAGTTTCCTCCCTGCAGATGCACACGGAACCAAGCCTAGAAGACAGGTGGCGCGGGTTGTAAACAAAAGCACACTGGCACAGCAAGTGGAAGGACACGCAGGTGTTTACGAGGACAAGCTACAACGCAGAGATGCTATAACACGGAGATGCAGTTGAAAGCAAGCAACCCCTACGAAGGCCAAGCAATCCCGATCCTTCGTAGCTCTTGCGCGTCCAACAAGAAAACCGAGAAGAACAAACAACCAGCGCCTGTGAGTGCCCACGCCTGCTCAGACCCTACAGTCTTCCGAGCACGGCACGCCAAGCTGCCCAGAAGAGCTGATCCTTCATCGTGCTTGCCGCTCCAAGAAAGGAAGCAGAGCCTGCGCCATTTTACGGTCCTCAGCACTTGCACTGCATAGAAGCGGCTACGGCTAAGAGTCCAACATGGAGTTCCAAGAGGACTTTGTACAGGCACATCTAGATCACTGGTTCTATCATTTTCCCCCACCTCCCCCCAGCTTTCTTTTGCCAACAAAAGGACCCCAGTCCGATTTTTTTGCAGTATTTTTGCCAGGGGGAGCGGCTGGTGCTCCGACCCACCTTCATTGGCCCCTGCTGCGTGGCGATGAGTCTCTGCATGGTGGGCTTCATGGCGCCCCGGAAGTTTGTGGCATCCGATGGATCGATCGCGGGGGATGGGACCCGTGGGCGGCCCGGGCGGCGGAGAAGCGGATAGGTTGATGTAACTCACTAGGGTTGATTCCTGGACATCACAAATGAGTCTTGAGCCGGTACAGTTCGTAGCCATGTCACAAGGCTTCAAGGCTCCACGCACTGCCCTATTAGAGGATCTCAAATTGCGAGGGCCCAACATCCATCACAGCCCAAAGGGCAGCTAGGCAAACGCGAATCACGTGGGGTGCGACCTGTTCAAAAGACTTCGCCAAAATGACCTCCTCGGTCTGGGAAAGGCATCAATGCGCGCACGAAGTCGCTTCAGCTCAAGCCCTCGGACCCCTCCTTGGTGAAAACTGTTAGCGTGATTTGCTTCCTGGGTGTTTCTCATAATAATTGGCGGTCGGCATTATGAAAGCGATCGCTGTTGAGCATGGAGGCTATCGCAACATGAAACGGTTATTGATGGTTATTGTCGGGACTGTAAGTGGTTGCGGTTGGCTTGGTTTTATTTGGCCATCCTGTTGCCGTTGGCCTTCCTGATGGCATGTGCAGGTTTGTGGGGCCCTTGTTCGACCTGGCTTTCTCATCCACATGTTTGGTCGAGCCAGTTTGTTTCCTTTGCTCAGCCTTTTTGTTTGGCCTCGTTGGTGTGAAGCCTTTTGCATGTTTGGTCAGACTTTCCGGGCGTCTTGGATTCGTTCAGGCGGTGCTGGCAACTGTGCCCTTCGACGATCAGATTGTCGGAAGTGTCATCCTGTGCCACGGCCTACATGAAAAGAAGAACGTGGGATGGGTTCATGAGAAAGGGGTGTTCCTCGAAGTAGGGACCTTTCGGAGAATGTTGAAAGGGAAAATCAAAGGAAATCTTCGCACCCATGCACACATACCCAGCTGTCACAGGAAATTGAAAGAGACGGATCGCATGCCGAAACTACTTGTGTGGCGAAGCGTCACTCCCGAATTATTTGCGGGAGCGCAAAATCATTCTGGCATTCCTCAGCTTCAAAGGAAGCCGAAGGATGGACCATGTTGGCATGTTTGCTGACCAAAACCCACCAAGCTGCAAGGGAAACAAATGACCCATGGGTTGGTTGATTTGAAGGGGAGGAACAGAGAACAACAACTGCCTGCAGCAAAAGAAGGAAGTCGGCCCCGACAAACTGACCAGTGGGCTTTGGGCCGCTCCAATTGCCTCTTATCCCTGGCTGCCCCGTGCAAGCCAACTAAACTGAGAAAACCATTGGACCAGTTTCAACATGCTGTGGTTGCCAAGTTCAAGTGAATTAGTTGCCTTTGGCGGGGTCCAGCAAAAATATATAATCTTTTCCCCATCGGAGCGGGCGCCCCATTTTCCTTTTCTGCCTGCTCTACTTGTGAGGCTCCCAGTACTTTGCGCACCTTGTGTCACCTTCACAGGGACGTTTGAGGTTGAAGGTTGTACACCACGCGCTAGGATTCAGTTGGGACGGACTGTATCAGTTTTGCACAAAACAAGAGAACTCACTAATTTTCCCATGGCTCATTCCGGGTATATACCAAACGACAGCCTATAAATCCATTAGGTTTCTCAAGGGTGCTCCCCCAAGACTTGGAATTCAAATTGCCTAGGGTTAGTGATGCAACGCCACGAAAACTGTTCAACGCACGGACCTCCCCTGCCGCATTCCTCGAGGATTCCATGAACGGGGGCTGCAATTCCCAGAGGGAGAGCCGGTGTTGAGGGTTTCGACTCCGAACACCCGGAGTCGCTTTCTTTAAGATGGGGCTAGGAAAACCATGCTGAGTTGGAAGCTTTGAGCCATCCTGATGCATGTGTCTTCCTGAAGCGTAGCGAGTCTCTCGACGCCTTTCATCCTAAATCAGTCCCCTCGCCGGTACTCTTGAGGCGGGTATTTGCAGTTCCTTTCATGTGCTCAAGATGACGTGTTATGTATTCACACAGATCGCAGGACAGTGGTCATGACTAGTGACTAGTACACATGGCACTTTTTAGTGGTACCGTATATGAGGTACAAACTCGGACTTTGGTCGTGGCATACTTCAGGCAAACAAAAGGCAAAAGCAATCCGTGTGGGAGGTGTGGGACGATCCATTGCCGCGCTCTTTGCAATTTACAGTTCACAGGGTCCAAAATTGACCGCGCGCACCAGCGTGGGTCTTATGGATCCTAGTGAGGGCTGTACTCAGCTAGAAGTACAGCCTTAGCGTAGTCGGCTTGATCCCGTTTCCATGTTTTGGCTTCTGTGAGAGCATGCAAGAGCTTTTGTTTATGCGTGCCGGCACGCCTAAAGCTCAACGGTTTCTCCAACCTTTGAGTTGGGTCGCGCTTCTCTCAAGTTTGTGCACCAAGCATTCGTGCGTACCATGAGGCGATCCAAGTTCAGCACTTGAAGTGGGAGGAAATGGACACCAAGCAGGCAAATCTTTCATGACAAAGCGGGCAGATACCCTTAAGCCAGAAGATCAAAACAACTATAGCAAGACCCGAAGGGGGAGTCTTGTGTCAAGCCAGACGATTGTTTTCCAGTGATTGGTTTCAGCCCGGTTTTCCAGTCACCGCATGTTTCGAAGGACTGCGCTGGGCACCGTCGGCTTCTACTTCGCAGGCGGACAATTTCGGAACTTCTACCAGGAAGTGGGCACCATGAAGGCACGCAAAGCAGAGCACCATGCATAGAAGGTTTGCTGCTTGCTTCAATGCTGTTACGAGCCATTCACTAGTCTTCAATGGATCCTGTTGCATGTAGGCCAACACAGGGGTCAAGAGGCTCCGGGTCTGTAACCCTGAAACTGGGACTCGGGCAGAGTTCCCTAGCCATAAGGCGCACTTTTAGCTTTTCCGACCAAACTGTCCAGCAGCAACTTCCCATGTTTCAAGGCATTTTGTTTTCAGAAGCAGACTCACAAGTTGAGTAAGTTGTGTGGTGTTGTTGAAACCAAATGAATGAGCGTTGTTTGCCCCGCCCCAAACGGGCTTTGCTTGCAGTTGCACAGATTGTTCAACTAGTGCACACTTCCAAACTCTGGCCTAGTTGTTTTTTGTTTATTATGTTTTCTTGTGTTTTCTCTAAAAGACACATATTTATGTATATTAATATACATTATATAAACATAATCATATACACATGTTTGCGTATATGTATATGCATTATATATGTACTACATATGCGCACATGCACATGTGTTTCATGATTTTAGAGCTCAGGGCTCTTAGAGGTCGTAGGCTAGGCACTTGGATCGTTTTTTGCGCAGGCGCAGATGAATGAGTTCCGGATCCACAAGGCCAAGAGCTGGTGCTGCTGCGCCTCGGGTTTCGGGAGGTGGCCTGGAAACTTGCGTTCGTGGGGTCAAGAGTTTTTGGGGGTCTTGGGCTATGGTGAAACAGTTTAGATGACCTTTGGGTTGCCGTAAGGTGAGGGCCTGTAGCAAAGCTTGACCCCCAAGCCTGGGAGTTTCAGGTTGGGCAAGTTTGTTTAGGCTGCTCAAAGTTGGTTGGGTCGCCCTTGGTGTGGGGTGGGTTAGGTTGGTATGGTTGGTATGGTTGGTGTAGGTTGATGTAGGTTGGCCTGTGCGCGTTGGTGTAGTTTCGATTGGGGATAGATTCGGTTGGTCCAGGTTGGTCAAGGTTTGGGTGAGTTTGGTTCGCGTTGGTATCGGCTGGTCATGATGGATTTGGAGCAGTTTAGATTGGTTCAGGTAGGTTGAGGCTTGCCAAGGAGGGTTTAGCTTGGGGGTTGTCAAGTCTAATTTTTCTTTTGTCACGCTGCTCCAGGTTCTGTCAATGTTGGTTTGAGTTGGTATCAATTAGCTTGGGCAGTTGACAAGGTTGGCTCAGGTTGTTTCAGGCTGGGTTGGTTGGATGAAGGTTGGAGAAGCGTTCACACCAGCCCAACCTTAAAGCCGCCTGAATTGCGCTGGCCCATGACCAGCCAACGCCACGGGGCAAGAGGTTGGTGTATCTCGGCCAAGGTTGGTTTAGGATGTTTGGATTGGTTCAACTTGTTTGGCTCGTGAGGCTATACAAGTGGAACGCCACCACTGCTGGCTTTCTATTCGCAATGCGTTGTCAAAATACAAATATGAGCGATTGTATGTTGCGTAAACGGGTCAGAGGGCGAGGAGGACATCCTTCAAGATAACAGATCCCTATACTCAAACAAGTTTCTACAGTTTGTGTGTGTGCATTGTTTGGTGGACGGTGTTCATCAGACTAGGAACGCGTCGTGCTTGATCGTGTTTGGTCATTTCGAAGGGACTCCATCATGCGGGGGGTGGGGGGGGTGGCGGGGGGTTGGCCACTCTTCAAGGCGGCCGGAAGTCCTTGGGAGTCTTGACGGGCTTTGCCAGACTTCAAGTTGATTCAAACCACTTGCTTCTTTCTTTTTGCAATCATGGGTCATATGACGGGGTGAGATGCAAGGGTGTAACTCTCAGATACATTCAGATACATAATGTGAGATCTTTTCCGAAACCCGTGGATATTTCGCGTCATTGCCATTTTGGGGTCAACGCAGCTCCCCTGCCCGAGGTTCTAGCCATGTGGATGCCAACGGCAAAGCGATGCTGTGTGACCGAGTCATCGCTGCTCGGGCTGCTGGAAAGTAGTTTCAGGGAGTGTCTTCAGGCCTGTAGGGGACAGCTTTGTTTCCCAATTTGGTCACTAACTCAGTTCGCCCCAATTCAAAGTAAGTTTCCTGTTGGTGGGGCGATGGTTGAAGGAGGAATGCTGGGAACCCTGTCTGCAGTCACACTCCCAGGGCAGGGACAATGGGGCTGCACCTTGAATAGAAGTGCCTCAAGAGTGGTTGCAACCCCCACTTACCAATCGGGGCTGGCGCATTTAGCCCATCCAGAAGAGTTTGAGAGTTACCAGGGCTGAGGGGCGCTTGTTGTTCTCTTCTCTCAGTTTGCCAGCTATACTGTCGTTTCTCAAAAACAAAGACTATTGACTGCAAATGTGTTTTTCCGGTCGGAATATTTGTTCTGAGCATGTGTACGCCTTGCCCCATTGATTAATTATTCATCACCCAACCTTGGTTGTTAGAGCTAGGACCCGATCACTTGCCGCATGGAAATCATCCTGTCGACCTTTTGCAACCCAAAGGACTATCACCAGCATGTATCGCCCCGGCTCTTCGAACACAAATGAAATTATGCCAAAGATGAAGTCCGTGATTCTGCTTCCTGAACGTAGACTTCGCCTTGACTAACTTGAGAAAATCAACTGCGGCAACCCTGCCAAAAAGACTCCGCTTTTCAACTAGTTGCAGTTTGCCCAAGGAATTTGTAGCTCCCCCCCAGCCTCCGCAAGCGCCCTCTCGTACGCCTCTGAGTTTTCAGGAGTGCTAGCTGGGCATCTGGGAGAGAAATTCACGTGTTTTGCCCACCTGTGAGTTTAAACGTGTTGGCTCTTCGGGTTATGATTGGGAGCTCGAAGCGCTTGCCGAGCTCGCATTCTGAGACGGAGCGAACTTCCCGAGCTCAGGTCACGGAGTGTATTGTCGCCTGGTTCGGCTCAGAGAAGCAGTTCGAGGAGGCCGTGCAATCTAAGGCGCGCGGCTCGACTCGAGCGAACGAGGGAGTTGTGCGTCAAGCAGGCTTGCACGCGTGTTGGTTTGTGATCAACCACTTAAAACGCGCGAGAGAATGGAATAAATGTTGATTGGTTTCCAATTATGGGGCGGAGGGCTGGGAAGAGCTGGCCTCAAAACCGGTGTGATTCTTTCACATCCTGTGCAAGCAGTGAATGAGCATCTTAGGATCACGGAACCCTATTTTCCGGGCGCCAAGATGTTGTACTATGCGCAAGGTGTATCATGATGAGTGGCTTGCTTATCAATTCAAAAGCTGTGCCTGTTCAAAAGGCCTGACAGTCGCAACACATACCCGGGTCAGGGTGGTTGGTCTGAACTTGAAGGAGCAAGGCAAAATGGATCATGCATCATGGTCACCTAGATTGTCTTTGAAGACCGTCTAATGGTTGTCACACAGTTGCTTGACAGAACCCCTTTTTCCACAGGTCTTGAAGGCATCCTTTATTTCGTGAACCCACGAGGATACGAACAACGGCTGGTTATCACATTCCCACGAATTGATAGTCCCAACCTCCTCATGACACCATTCAAGAGCCTGGTGCTGACAGCGGACGAGGCGAGGCAATTGGCACCCGGCGGAGCACAGACGTTGCAGAGGATTGCCCATTTATCGAGTTTCTTTGGGGACGGGGGCAAACAGGAAGACATATTCAACGCCTGTGGCCGTGCACCGGCTACGCCTCAACATTACAGGGGGCGGTTAGAAGCAATTGGAAGCTTTCAAGGAGGTTCGCAGCCATCCGGATCCTTAGGTTGAAAGAGCTTTTCCGGGTTGAGTGGTAGTTTCCATTTAGCCGCCCATGTCGACTTCTGAATAACCATTGGCGACCGATTCGGGAGAGCGAACACCCGCGAGAAAGGTTTTGGAATGAGTCAAGTATTTGCAGATTAACAGAACACCCCAACTTATTCTTCCGGGGGTCTCTTTTATGATAGGCTGATTCCAAGAGGGTAATTACGCCTAACACGGTGAAGTTGGACGTTGGAGATGTTGATCGTGTCCAACATTTGCCGAAGCCAAGGACCCACGTCACTCGTATCCAACCACTAAACCACTGAGAAAACTTATTGCATCTTATTGCCCCTCGTCTTAGTATAGTTTAGCACAAATGAATATAAACATAAATAGCAGTTTTTTATTGTCCCTTCTGTAAAGGACCTTCAAGCACGCGTATCTGAGCTAGTCAAGGAACGCAGCCCCGTTCCACAAGTGTCTGAAATGAGAAATGGTTTATACTTGCTTGATTTGGTTTCTGTTTGGTCTTCCTTTTGGTTTCCCTTCTTTTATCCTTCAAAAAGTGGTGTTTGGTATTGAACTCGGTTGGTATTGTAGGGGTACCTTCTCCAGAAACCCAGGGAAAACGGCCGGCCGGTTTTTGGAAAGAACTATATGGTTGAAAGGAATGGAAAAGGAATCAAGCCCCAGAGGTACGGGTGTGTTCTATGTTATTGTGCTTCGCGACATTCGGCTGCAAGTTGCAGGTGATGAACTTGGTGGCGCAGCGGCTCGAGGGCAGGAGGGCCTTCCCCTACCTCTGGCTGGTTGGTGCTTTCGCGCCCATCGCCTGGGGGAGCCTTGGAGGATGCCGTGTCGTTTCCAGAAGTTCCTGTGCCTGTGCTTTTTGGTAGGACGGAGCTTTTTGCAATGAGACGTGGCCCCAATTTGGCTGAGTATGCACTTAAATATATAGATAACTCGTTCAATCGGCTAAAAAAGCATGTTGTGTTCATCCACGAAGGCCGCATCAAACCTCTCCCCCCACTCGGAGATTTGGAGAAACTGGAAAGCGGAGAGCCGCCGCAAGAGCGGCATTGATCAAATTGAGCGTTCAGAATCGGGACCAAGCGCTGTCACAGGGATGCATATCCCACTAACTAACACAATCCGGATGTGCTCACCCCTAAAACTTGTGTGCGTGTGCGTGTGTTCCCTGCCCTTTTTCCCGAAAGCTTCGCACAGAATGATTCCGCTGGATTCTCTTGCAATGGCTTACGTAGAGCACTCACATAGAGAGCTTTCATAGAGAGCTTGATCAGAGAACTCACTCAGAGAAACTTGTTTAAAACAACTTGCTCACAGCACTTGCTCAGAGAAACTTGCTTAGAGAACTTGCTCGGAGAAACTTGCTCAAATAACTTGTTCAGAGAACTTACTCAGAGAAGCTTGCTCAGAGAAACTTGCTCAGAGAACTTGCTCAAAGACCTTGCTCGGAAAACTTGCCCAGAAAACTTGCCTTTGGGGATAGAATGTGATCAGATTTGATCAGAGAAAGCAGTTCGAGTTCGCAGAGAGTCTGTGTCACACAACCAACAAGTTTTTCCAACTCGAACTCTAGAAGATGAAGCGATATTTCGTTCTAAGGTTGATTACTTATTGTTATTTGTTCTTTTGTTTATTGTGTGATTTATTTATTCCTGTTTAATATGCACTAGTATTGAGAATTCTCGAGCGTTCGCGGCCACGCAATATGGTCCCGTTCTTGTGGGGTCAAACTTATTTCAGTCGAACATCATGACGGCTGCTTCTTTCAAAAGTGGGGCGTGGTTTGGAGACTGGAGGGGGGATGAACTGAACCATAGGACATTTTTTTGAACAAGGGTCTTCAAGAGTCCATGGCCTCGATACTTATGGATTCGGGCGGTTGGCTCGACTGTGACAAAAAGAACATTAGCGATGAAGCCAATACAGCCGACACTCTAACTCTTTACCTTTCCCGTCTTGATCTCCATGGAGCTTGCGCCCAGGATAATGGACGGCGTGGCCAGCCAGGCTCGCGCTGGAAATGTCGAGCAGGCCGTGTTCTTTACCGTCAACGGAGTGACCCAATCGAATTGCAGAACTCGAGCGCGTGCTGGTGCGTTTGGTTGTACTTGCTTTGTTGCAGGCTGAAATCAAACCTAAATTGAACCTAGTCATCCCAACCTCAATCCAACGGAGGCAGCTGTTCTTGCCAAGATTCAGTTCTTCGTTCTAGCAGTACCTGGAGATTCATTTGGAGGGCCATTTACTTTAGGTTTTTTCCCCGTTTTTTTTTTTTTTTTTTTGTTTTGTTTTCACGGTGGGTGGCTTTTCGGCTTTTTGGCTGTTGTGACTTTTTCGGCGGTTTACGTGGCTTTTGTGGCTTTTCATTTCGCATCCTTTGCATTCACAGTTCCTCTCTGCTTGGCTTTTGGCTTTTCGCATCCGCTGCATTACCAGTTCCTCTCCGGCAGGTGGCTTTTTGGCTTTGTGGCTTTTGGCGGCTTTCTGGCTGTGGCTTTTCGCATCCTCTGCTTTCCCAGACCTTGGCTTCCTGCATCCTCAGCATCGCCAATTCCTCTCTGGTCCGCGTTCGATTAGAATGCACCCCAACGTCCCCGCTCCTTTTTAGAGTGTTTGCCTCTAATTGAATCATCACTTGTTCGATCATCATGCGGCAACCCTGTTTAGATTTCTTGCAGAGATTTAATTGCACCCCTATTTGAATCATCACTTTTTCGAGCATCCAATTTCGCGAGAAAATGCTAAAATTCCACATTTTACGTAATCGATGTAATCTATGTATGTCTGTATGTATGCGCTTGATCAACCATCATAATGGAAGCCACCCCCGCCAACCCTCCCGCTGCTTTTTGTATTCTATCGCACCCTTTCTTGAATCATTGCACCCCTATTTGAATCATCACTTCTTCAGACATCATGGCGCGGGCTGCTGCCGCTATTGAACCACCATTTGTTTGATCATCATGGGGAGGGGCCCCCCCCCCCCCAACCCCCCCGCTACTTTTTAGATTGTTTGCCCCTAATTGAATCATCACTTTTTCGATCATCATGGGGCTGCCCCCCCCCCGCGGCTACTTTTTAGATGTTTTACAGGGATTAGGATGTAGGAGGCCCTGAGTTTGCTGGTGATGCTGGGGATGTTGGCGGGACATGCGGGGGATGTTGAAAACGATGCTGATGATGTTGACGGGCATGTACATTTCGTGAGAAAATGCTGTAGTTACTAGCCAAGACGGAAAACAAAAAACAAAACCCAAAATAAAACAAAGCAGTTCCCAAATTAAATCTCGACCGGATTCATTTGCAAGTTGCTACATTTCATGTTTGGGCACTCTAGATAATTCAAAGCCTTCATTTTTGATCAGTTCAGTAAGAGCCAAAAAGTCATCGAATATGTGTTGGGCCATTCGAAGGGCAGACGAGTAATGGCTCGCTTGCTGAAAGCAGTGTGAATTTGTGGTTGTGCCTGTTTAAAACACGAAATGAGTACATGTTCAGTCTGTGGTTTCAAATAGCTTGGAAAGCTGCATGTGGTTGGACCACAGCAGGGACTGGCGGAGGGAGGTGCGGCCCACACAAACTTGGGTTGGCAAAGACACAGCTTGCCCCAAAACTGCATGGTGGTTGGTCTCCCTCTTGCCTTCAAAAGAGGCTGGAGCAGACCCATAAGAGCTACAGGGCGCGTTTTCCGGTGGGGCGAAGGTCGGCCTTAAAGTGAACCCCGGCGAACTCGATCCTAAGATGCCTCCGGCGGCTGCGAAAACAGGGATTTGCACAGCTTCAGCGCTTCACGTCTTCTCTTGGGCTCCGAATCGTGAGCAACACGGGGATTGAGCATGAACCTCTCCCATGTCGTGTAGATGTGAAGTCAAATGACTTGAGGTTGGGATGGCTTCCCTTGGCTTTCGGTAATTTGTTTATATTGCTCCCTGTAGGTTTCAGAGGGATCTTGTACTGGAAAACATGTTACTTTTGAGTGACGCCTCAAAGCCAAAGATGATTGCGGAGCTTTTGGGGCTAGACATCAGCACCTCTTGGAGCTAGACATCAGTAGGTTCAGGGAAACAAAAGCAACCCTCTTGGAGTAAAACCGCCCATACATATATATATATATGAGATAGTCGCAATAAAATTACGTGCGTGTGTGTGTATATATATATATATATATAGATTATCCATGTTGCTGGTGCCCAAACTTGACGCAAACTATTCGATGATCATACATATTGATTGTAAAACAGTGCCTAGCTTCGATGATGCCGCGCAATCCCTTATTAATCAGATGCGGTTTTGACTTCCAAAGTTGGCACCTCCCTGAAGAAAGGCACGTTGTTCCGCGAATTTCGACTTAGATCTGCCAAAAATGGTAGCCTGAAAACAGGATTGTCAAAGGAAGCCTCTTGCGGCCTTCGGACGTAAGGTCCTGTGGTGGCTGTGCAACATGCCCTGCTTGTTTGCCTTCTGGATGACCTTGATTCAGAGATGCTTGGCAACGGAATCGAGAAAGTTGCATCGTTGTGTGTATATTGTGAACTTCATGTTTTGTTCCTTTGTTTGGTGTTCCTTTGACGTCGTTTGTGTTCATCGTGCGCGCGTCTTGGCTTTTCTTTTGTGTGTGTGTGTGTGCGTTTGTTGAAATGTTTGAATTGGTTTTTGTTTTTGTTTTTCCGGGTATTGACTGTTTTCATGCTGGGGAGACCGAACACAAAGCAGCACAACTACTTGTTGCTTGTGCTTGCTTGAACGTTACTGCCAATATCAATATGCAACGTTGCCCCAGTGGTGTTCCGTGTTCCTAATGGCACCCTGACTTTTTGGTTTTGTTCTGTTGCGGTGTTCTTTAGGTTTCCCACTGGAGACCTGGTTGTGGCAGTCGGGGTTTCGGGCCATTTCTGTGACACCAAGGAAACCAAAGTGATAGGCCTTGGACATGGGAATCCCACTTTGGTATCACACAGTTCGGCTAGATTTTCCGCAACCAGTGAGCAGGGAGATCACGCAGCCGAGGATGCCACCAGAAATGCGATGCGAAGCTCAGCTATCCAAATGGCCTGCCATCCCTGAAAGATGTTTGAATATTAAGTGTGTGCACTTATTGCATAGAGCAGGATATGATATGATATGTCACACTGTATCCCATAACAGCTTAGCACAACAAGAACATTAAATGACGTAAGGTAGCTTATCAGAACAACATACAAGACACTATACTAGTTTGCAACAGCTGAGTACCATTTGTTATAGCATGTAGTATGACACAACATATACTAGACGTCATATATGTAGACATATATATATATATATAGATATTGTAGCCCCCAACCCCCCTGGTGCCCCCGCTTCTCTGTGTTTTTGGCCAAACATGGGCACCAAATAAGGGGGTGTGCCATAATTCTTAATAGCGGTTTTAAGGTTACTTAGCACTGTCACGCAGTTTCCTTACTACCCGGCAGTAAGGCATCTGGATCCAAGATATAAGATAGCTGGGGGACTTTTGGGGGAAATCTTGGATCCATGAATGCCCTTCCGCCTTGATACCGGTATTAAGGTTTCTCAGTACTGCCATGCAGTTTCCTTAATACCCGGTATTGGGGAATCTGAATCCAAGATCTGAGAGCCAAGATGGGGGCATCTGATGGAAATCTTGGATCCTTGAATCCCCCCCTTGAACCCTGAATGCCTGTATTAAGGTTTCTTAGAACTGTATTTTGTTTACTTAATACCGGGCATTAAGGAATCTGGACCCAAGATCCAAGTGCTGTCGGACTCTTGGGGGAAAGCTTGGATCCACGAATGGCCCGCCCGGAAACCTTAATACCGGCATTAACATTCTTAGTACTGTCATGCAGTTTCGGTAATGCCCTTGCATTAGGAGGCATGAAGGGGGTGATCACAGCGTGGCCGCGCGCGCGCACGCGCAAAGTCATGTTAGTATGGTATGGTGATTGTGTAGCAACCACAGTGGCCACGTGGTGCCCTGCCTCGAAACAATTTGTTTGCGTCCCACGCCCCTTTTTCTGGTGTCAATTTTTTGAGAAAGCTTTCCTGGGCAATATTGAATCTTGCTTGTTCTGTCAAAAAAGCGGCTAATCTTGCCGACAACAGAACAGTTCAAGGAGTACCCATGTTTTCTTGTGTTGGTCCAGATTCTATGATTTCCTGAGGCTTCTAGCATGTGTACATGTTGATACATGTTTTCTTGGAATGCTTTTTCTTGGAGTTGTGCAATGGGATTCCTCTCTGTCCAAAGCTTATGAAATGGACATGATCGACTGCAAGTCTGCGTGTCTCTGCTTAAGTCTGCTGACAAAAGGAGTTTAACCACTACAGCCTGTCTGTTCAGCAAAAGCAAGACGGTGCTCCTACTGCAAAACCATCAAAACTACACTGCCTGCGTGCTCAAATCAAGCAAACGGGGGGCACCGCGGGGGGGGGGGGGGGTAGCATAGGTATCTTTAAAATATCTACATACACATATATACATATATATATATATCTACATATGTGTACGCATGTCTTTCCACAACGTGTTCTTCCTAACATCACACGTCAATACATATATACATATATACATATATATATATATATACATGTTCACACTTCATCATCATCTACTGCAAGGCACAGAAGCTATGGATTGAGATCCTGCCAAATGCTTCGTAGGCGTGGATGGGTGATGGGTTCCCAAGGCCTTCTGACCAGAAAAGGTGCGCCCAACAGCAAAGTGCCCCATCCTTGGGGACGTTTAACAAGTCTAAGCTCCGTGCTAAATGCTGATGACCATTCTGCAGCGATGGGTTTGTTTGGCGCCCAAGCGGGTCGCAGCGACAAATCAACCGCTCCCCGGTTTCGAGGTTTCGAAGCTGGTGCCAAACGGGGGGGGGGGCTCTAGCCCTTATTTGGGGTGGGTCTTCCCTTTGACATCAGCTAAACCTGGCTAAGCCGTTTTTTGCCCATGGAGTCTCAGCAGGAAGCTCAACCGTCAACAGTCCCTGGCTTTGGTTTGGAGCATGCTCAGGGCATCCGTTTAAACGCAGGCAGCTCAGCCACAGGATCCCTATGGTCTTGGATGTTTGTGGTGGTTTCCTTTTTTTGTCTGAGGCATCCAAGTTGGTTCGTAAAGCAGGAGTCTTCCAAAGTCTGGCTTCATTTTGTTTCCATGTTTCAGTGTTCCAAAAAGTAGCTTCCTTTCAGACATGTTAGCTTGTTCCATGGAGCTACCCCTAGGAGAAAACGGTTCTGAGCCGAGGAAGTGGAAGGAGGTACTCTTGAATCTGGTGATCATGTGGGCAATGTCGATACTCTTTGTGGCCACCTTCGGCCTGACCAGAGGTTTGTCCGCTTTGGTGGGGGACAGGCTTCTGGGGCAGTGCATCTCTCTGGCGCCTCGGACAGGGAGTGACCAAAAATTGCCACTTCGAACATGGCCCACCCAAATTTGCGCCGGCACTTTTCTCACAAACCTGCGCATCCTCGGATTCTCGTCGTTGTTGAAGCTTCTCCGCCTATGGTTTCTCCCGCTTTCCGAGGTCTTCCGAACTTGTCCCACTTGGTTTTGCCGAGCTTCCTCGCTTCTCCGACTTGTTGTTCCTTTTTGTAAGACCAGTCGTTTCGCTTTTTTTCCCGAGCTTTTCCAGTCACGTTCCAAGTTTGTCACCAGCAGTCTTTCCAAGTTTTCCCGGATCTTCCGCTCAGTTAGTTCCCGCTTCCGCGAGTTGCTCCCGCTTCTTCATGTTCTCCGGCAAGTTTTTCCGAGTTTGCCGGCCAGTGGTTTGCCCCCCCCAATTTGTTCACCAGTTGTTCCGAGCGCTCTCGGCCAGTTTGAGCTTACAGTTTGCTCGGCGCTCTGTCTATTGCCACGCCTTAGTTGGTGCAGTGATGTTTGGGGGCTCACGTTGCTATCTCAACGGTTTTATTTGCCAACGCCTTGGCCACGACCGCACCCGGCAGCAACCCCGCGAGCCTTTCTGGAGCCCTAGTCCGGAGCTGCTAACCCAAGCCTTCAGTCTGTGTGATTTCGATCCTCCCACCCTACATGTCCTCAAGCGCCTCGGGGTGAGCAAAGCTTGCGCACTGGCAGCCAAGGGGCTGATGGCCATCGTGACGGCGCTCACCTTCTGCAGCTGCAGGAAGCAGCCCGCCGCCGCGTCGCCACACCACACGCCGCACCACATTATCCCAAGCAAGATCGTCCCCAGCGATTTTTGAGCGAAGCCCGGGGACCGGTGTGAACCATTGCGGAACCTGCCAGGGTCCGAAGCCCGGGATTGGATCAAGAAGCTTGGTTTGCGACCTCAAGACTCCTTTTAGTTTCAAGAAAAAACCAGCCACTTACCGGAGGCCACCTCAGGCAGAGGGCCACAACAATCAAGTCAAGCACGGACCGGGGGGGGGTTCACGGGGCGGGGGAGTGACCTGAGCGATGATCATCACAAAGGTTCCTTTCATAGGAGCTGGAAGTAGATCGCACGGAATGCCACTGAGTGGTTTGCCGTGCTATCCCCAATTGAACTGTTGATTTAGGACCTATCTCAGATTGGTTGCCGTTTCTGGCCATCTTTGTTTATAGCTGTAGATGGCCGAGGCACTTTCTCTTGTCGAGTCGGTTGCCGGCGAAGCTGTCCGACCGGCCGCAAGTGCGCAGAGTTGGTGCTGCGCAACACGCAGCAGTGCCTTCGTGCCAATGTGGCAAATGGAAGCAGTCCCGGATGGACGCTCTTTGCTCACTGATGCAAGCTGGTGATGAGAAGAACTTACTTAAGACTGATCAGCCGCGATGCCTGCAACCTGAGTTTTACAAAGTTCCCTTTTATTTAAGCAAAGTACAGTGCAAAGCTCCAGCAGAGAGCTGCGAGGAGTTTAAAATCCTGGGTGGTGCTGCCGGTTTTGGCCAACACCTTCTGCGTGGTGCAAGAAGGCGTTGCAATCAATCTTTGTCCATTCACACAGGCCTACAGTTTGTGCCAGACTTACACAAGCAGTAGCCACGCTGCGTGTCCCATGCCAAGGTGTTCGTAGCCAGGTGCGGCCCCCGCTTGGCACGAGTTGAATCTGTGAGCCGCGTAGCTTTTACGTTGGCGGCGCGTTTTGTCCAACGCCTACGGTGCCAAAGGCCCCGTGGCCTAGGAGCTCGGAGCCGGCAGTTTGGAAGTTCGCAGAAACGAAGTACCAGGGTTTATCTCAAATGTCCTCCAAGATGATCCAAGATGGTTTTACCTAAACTATCCGCAAAAGGGGTATCCAAAAAAAAAAAACGATCAACACCTGTGATGAGGCAAAGGACGCCCGCCATTGGAGTTTGCTCCGGCTTTTCCCTGGAATGGGTAGGGAAATTGAGGATGTTTGGATGGCTTTTTTTACAGCAGAAGTCACAGGGTTTTGCGACCAACTCCTGGGGTGCAGCCAAGGGTGTTTCATGTGTCCTGTTGACCTGGGCCAAGCTTGGTCCCACTCGTTTTGGCCAATAAGTGTTCTGATTTGCTTGGTTGAACATGGCGCGCTCCACTGGTCTCCGTGTGGTTCTGAAATCATTCTTCTTTTCTCAACAGCTTATAATATAATCATTTTTTGTTATAAATATTTATGTTTTCAATTTCTTTGATATGGTTGATGATTTTCATATATAAATATATATATATTTGATAACGAATTATATATAATTTAGATATGTATTTCTAATTTATTAATAATATTTCTTCTTTTTTAATATATTTTTTATTATAAAAAATATTAATGAATTATTATTATTTAATATATTTAATTAAATATAATTTTGTATTATAATATAATAAAATTTGGAATATAATAAACATAAAATATATATAAATAAAAATTAATGTGATTATAATATATTATTTTATAATATATATATATTATTAATTGTTAGTAAAATCTTTTATTTGATATAATTTATGGAGTTGTTAAATATAATATAAATAATAGTATTTAAATATTTATAATTTATCGATAATTAAATATATATATATATAATTAATATTTTATTATTAATTTTATTGGTATATAAAAGTATTTTTGCTTAATATAAATTTATTGGGTATAAATATAAATTATGTCTAATATATAATAAACAAATATATTTTAGATTTAATATATAAAATTAATATTTTTATTAATATATATTTTTTTTTGTTACTTATATTATCCTATAATCTTTTAAACGAATTCTTATAGAATTTTATTTTAAACCCGCTCTAAATCCCCGAAAGTTATCTAAATCAAAATTTAAAGTCGCTCTAAACCCCCGAAATTTATCTAAATTAAAATTCCAAAATATATAATTCTATTAATATATTATATTATTTTTAGTATTTGTATTATTCTATTTATAAATCTTAATTATATTTAAAAAAAAATAAAGAATACTCCTAGACATAAATAATTATAAATTCCTTTCTAATTCTTTATATTAGTTTTAAATCGATTAATTTACTCCAATTCCATATATATACTATCATATTTTTAAATATATGTTTATATTTAAATAATTAAAAATAAATATATTGATATAATAATAATAATTATATTTGTATATTAATACATATATATGTTTATAGGATAATAATGCAAATATATATATATATGTTTAAAATGAAAATTTATCAATTATATTAATTATTATAGTTATATAATAGTAATATATATATATATATTTAAGAATATATATGTTATATCCTAAATTATAGATTATATTTATTCATTGGAAACTAATATTTGAATATATCGATAATAGATATATTATTTGTTTATGAATATAAATTTAAGAATCCAATTTAATATTTTTAAATAACGATATTTATATAATATGTTTCGATTTCTTTAAATATATATCTATTTTCTGTATTATAATAAGTGTTCGATTATGAATAATTTAAATTATATTGATTGATGTTTTTCTTTAAATTATTTTGTATATATTAAAATAATATCGAATTATTATAATTTCTTTTAATTTAATATATATATATATTTCAATATAGAATTTTACTAAAATAATATATTCCAAATCTATATATTAAATATATATATATATATTATTTGAATTTAATTAATTTAATATTATTATATTAATATAATTTATGTGTTTTCCTGTTTTAATATATATTTTATTTTATATATAAATTAATTAAATCAAAGAATATAGCAGAGCATATTCCAATTAATAATTGAAGACAGATATATACGAATATATTCATAGAGAAAGAAATAGGTAGATAAATCGAGCAAGTGATTAACGAAAAATGATTTCAGTATATTTCGGGAAATTAAGCCTTATGAAAAATGAAATCATTATATCTTCCGAATATAGGGCTGGGGTAGCTCGGCCAGATTTGGGTAAGTGGTCCGTAGGTTATATAAGGCGGCTGTGTCTTCTAGGGGCAGCCCGGACCAATTTTCCGAAATATCCGGGATTTTCGATTTTTATCATAAAACAATATATTGGTTCTACAAGATTTGTTTTGTTTTTAATATATCCAGCACGGCCTGGGCCTTGGCCCCTGAGAGTTCCATCAAATTTTCCAGATGTTATTTGAACGTTAGACGAGCCTTTTCACAAATCCGCATCAGGCACGAAAAGCGTCGGCGGAGTTGGACGCAAAATTGCGTGCACCTTGCCGAATTACGAAAGTTAATCCGGCGGGCTATTGCCTTAGCCGATTTATAAAGGCAAATTATTTTTGGACGAAATATTTCTATAATTCCATAATATAATTAGTGATGCATATTCATATATAACAAATAATTCCTTATTTCCTAAATTATTTATTGGTTTTCATGGGCTTATTAATTTGACCCAAACAATAATTCAAACCTTTATCTATTTACTCTATAAAACGAAATCGTAACACTCGATCGTCGCATTTGCGCGCGTTTTCCCGGACAGATTTTCCGAAAACAATTCCAAAATTATTCTCATACAAAAAATATACCGTGTTCCAAGCTTAAATCACGAGATACATTGAGTACCGGACTGGTCGCTCTCAAATACGTCTAAACAATGATTTCGCTAAGAGCGACCCGATAAAGTCACACTAAAGACCAACCACGGGCACAAAGATATGATGCACACTCATCGGAAGCGCGTGGTACGATCTCCCAATTGTTGGTTCGGATTGGAGTTTTGGAGGTTAGGAGGTAATTTCCCATTTAATTTCAATATGAGCCAGGGGTTCAATCCATTAATCCAAATCAACAAATCCATTAATCCAAATCTATTATTCCAAATTAAGGCGGATGTTAAAAAAGGAAAAATAATCAGAAGAAAGAGTTCCAATATATTCTAACCAATCCAAAAATAACCTACAAACCGAGCCCAGAACGTCCGCAAAGACGCGATATCACGAAGCTTTACACACTCTTCCCAATTCATCATATAAGTCGACCTCTCAGGGGCCAAGGTTTAGGCCGTGGGGATGTATGAGGAACAGAACAAATCTTATAGAGCCCGCATTAACAAGATATCTTTTATATGGGATTTACATGCCATTCTCCAAACATAGATCGCGAAATACACTGAGGTCCGGGCTAATCGCTCTTAGATACCATAAAAAAACAGAGGTCTATGTCGCTAAGGACTGCCCGATAAAATCATGTCAAAGACTAGTCACGGACATAAAGACATAATATACACTTATCGGCAAGGAAAACGCGTGGCACGATCTCTGAATTATTGAATTCAAATTGGGTTTTAGATTAGGGCACGATTTCCCATTTAATTTTAATATTATCCAAGGATTTAACTCCCAAATCACCAAGGCAAACCAACAATTAGGATTAATTGAGATGGGTACCAAAAGAAGATAACAATTATGAGAAAAAAATCCTATATATACCAATTTATTAAGAATAACCCATAAACCGAGACCAGAGCGTCCGCAAAGACGCGATATCACGAAGCTTCATGCACTCTTCCCAAAACATCGTATGAACCGAATTCTCAAGGACCAAGAACAGACCAAATCTTGTAGAACCCGCACTAACAAGACATATTTTGTAACTCAAACACCAATATATTTTATTATATATACCAAAAAGGACACATTTTTCATATGCGAAAAATGACGTTCTCCAAACACAACTTGTAAGATACACTGAGCGCCGGGCTGGTCGCGATAAGATCATGCCAAAATTAGTGAAAGGCCATCGTCTAAGCAAAATAAAAATGGATCGTTGGTCTCAAAAAATCCATCTAATATACAATTAAGAAAACCGCCATGTGTCGCAACAATCGGCCGCGATTCACAGCTTCTCGCAAATTCTCGCAAAATAAGCACACGATTTCTGCAAAAATGGCTGAAATATTCAGAATATTGCGAGAACCATATTTTTTCCCCAAAATTTTGTTCAACATTTCAAAAATATCCGCATAATTTTATAATATATCAATAATTCAATATTATAAATTATAATCTTTAAATAATTAATATATTCATTTATATAATTTGTAATTTATTTATTTCTTAGAAAATATTTAATTAAATATAAAATATTTATATAATCTAAATTATAATTATATTATTATTTAAAGAATTATATATTATATTATTTATAATATTATATATAAACAAAATATATCATATTATTTTAATTCCAAATCAATTATATCAAATATAAAATAACATCCATACATTATAATTCAAATTACAAAATCAAATAATCTTTCTTTCCAAAATCAAAATAAACCCCACACATTTACATAAATATCATTATTAGCAACCATATTTCTGCCAACAATATATATATATATATATATTTGTATAAAATTCGATTCATAAAATTAAAATTAATATAATTCCATTCCAATCAAATAAAAATATAACACCCGCACCAAAAAAATATTTAAATACAATAATAACAAAAACCTATAAAAGAACCAATAAATAACCAATAACCTATATCTTGCCTTTTGTAAAAACATTCAGCACCATATATCAATAATAATACTAAATTCAATATCATATGATATCATATATCAGTAAAATCTGATTTTCGTCAAAATAATTGGTAAATTCAGGATACTGCATGAATTAGTGCCCGATCTACTTCTTCACCTCGGCTACTATCACCCCGCCATCGCAACTGGGTCTGAGTCTCGTTCTCGGCACCTTTTCACGCAATCCCCATGGATACTCCCACCCATCCGCGTCAGCTGTTGCGCCCAAACAAAGGTGGGTTGCTTGGTTGGCGTTGGTTTACTCAAGATTCACAAAATATGGGCCACGGTCAAATCGACTATGCTAAGTTCACAAAGTATAAACAAATAGAATCGAAAGGACTTGGGGCCCCTTGACAACCGCTGGGGTTCCTGGCCTCCATGGTGAACCTTGAACCCATCTAAACAAACACATACAAAGAAACAACCAACAAACCAACCAGGTTGGCATAATTCACCATGGACCTTTGCGCGAGCCACTTAGGGTGGCACCAGCGCTTGGCCGATGGGCTGACCTAAGGGATGACAAGATGTGTGGGCAAAACCTGGGTATAAAACAGTTAGAGTCTGGAAACAATGAATATATACATATCTATGTTTTTATGGTTGTGGTAGTTCATTGGGGGGTGAGCATGTATATAATCGCTTCTCCCCAATAAAAAAACCGTCCCCCCCCGCCCAAATACAAAGCCTGCAAAAATTATTATTAGGGGTCGCCGGTTTGGGCCTAGATCCAATTGATAGTTTGCTGTTTAGAATGGGACTTGCATTAGAAAGTGCATCTCCTTTCATTTGGAGCAAAACTGCTCAGATTGCAACTTTTAAGTAAGAAATTCGAAAGGGAGTGTCCCATGGATGCACTTGAGCGGGTGCGTTTCGTTGCTACAGTGCCAGGTGTGAGTGCGCAGTCGAAAGTGCTTACCATTTGGCACAAGGCAACCCTGGGTGTCAAATAAAACGAGGAGCCTTCTTGCTTCAACACACTCTGGAGGGGGGACCCCTAATAAGCATACTTTGGGAGCTTGGTGGAAAGCATGTGTATATATATATATATATGCGTATACATATATATATATATATATATACACGTATATATATATATATATAGAAATTTATACATATATACATGTGTGTTTCCTGTTGTTTTCCTTTAGGAGATATTCACATGACCACTACCACTGGATTTAGCCAAAATCATGTGAAGCTTGGATCCAAAAATCCTGAGTGGCAGGGTGCTCCGGGAAAATCCAAGTTGACCCAAAAAAAGTTGCCCATGTCAAGGATCAAACAGGAGGGTGTTCGACACCTCTTGGGATGGTGCCCAGCTGGCCGTGTCCAATGCAGTTGGACCCTAGGTGTTTGTCTGAGAATCAACGGACGAAAAAGGGCTAGCAAGGCTTCACAGGTGCCGTTTACAGGCAAACACACACACACACACAAGCCTGCAACAAACCACCTGCAGCTGCGCACGTCATGTGTCCCCCAAAGCCGTGGGTATACATGACATAAATATAGCGGAATCGCATTGAACACGTTGGCATACAACGTCACGAACGTTCCCAGCACAAGCCAGGCAGTGCGAATAATCCAGTCATGGACAGTGTTGTCTCGGAACTCATGGCTACTGGAATGCACTCAGAGACAGCATGATGTCCGCAAAACTGAAGCCGTCTCCAAGGATACATGTCCAAAACATGCAAGCCCCTGCAAGGCTCATGTGTTGACCACTCTCCTTTGACAGCATCAGCGCGTCTGCCTTGCATTCTCCTGCCTTTTGGTTGGTAATTAAAGGGAAGCAAACAAGGAGACCAGCCATTCTTGGGGGACCCATGAAGCCCATAAACACCTAGGCCCTGTAGGCAAGGGCACTGAGGACATGACAAGGCCTTGTGACGCCGCCAAACCTGCAAGCTTGCAGCGAAACAGCTTTGGTTTTTCTGGAACACGCTTATTGCAATCTTGGACATGATGGAATTGTGACGTGGCCATTCCCTCCTTCTTGGAAGCCTCGTAGGCTTTAGGAACAGCTTACCATTCTTTTCATCTTGGTTTAGAGGAAGCAGCCCTTTTGAGCCGCAAACCAATTTGTTGACGCCGCATTCGATCGGCAAAGGAAAGAACCTCACCTACCTGAATGGGACCTGAGCAGCGCAGCCAAAACCGATTTTCAACAGAGGCAATTTTAGAAGGTGGCTCGGTAAGGCCTATTTAAACCTTGAACACGCCAGCCAATAGAATCAACGGTCAGTGGGCATTGGCCTCTGCTCAGAAGAGAAGGCTATGTAGATTCTTTGAGGGTTCTACTTGCTTGTATTACTGGTTGGTGAATGATTGCAATCCCTTACCTTGTTCCGGTTGGGGATGAACAAAATGTCACCCACACCAAGAATGTATCCCCAAAAGAGTTCCAGTTCTTGTTCTATCGGACGTGTCACGTGTAAGGGAGACTTGTCAACCCGAAAGGTCGACCTGTTGTGTTCTGATTTCAACCTGCCAGCGAGTTATGTGGCATGTCATGGGTGCGGAAAGTTGGGTGTCGGAGTGATTTTCTGTACCAGGGACTCCCAGTAAAGTGATCAAGCAGCTGCTGGCATGGTCAATTTGGTATCGCAGAAGGGGCAATTTCCCACAACTATGTGCCGCTGGTACTGAAGGGATCAAACACCTCAAGAATCAAACAGTCCGCAGGGCACTTACCCAACAATTCTGTGACCACAGGACAGGGCCGCTTCAACCAACTGTGTTGAAACCACAATGGCCTAAACCGTCTGTTGATTTCCAGGTCAACGAAACAAAAAGCAATATACCCAACCATACCTCGATTTGTTTTGTCCGTTGCTCACTTTGTGCGTGCCCCCGCACCGCTGTCGCGCCTGCGCCCGCCTTCGCCGGAGCTCGCACCTGCACCTCCACTGGTTTCTTGCTGGTTCTCATTTAGATGTGTCTCTTCCTTTTCCGGATGAACTTTTTGAATTCTGGCAAGGGTTGCCCAAAGTGGCTGGCGTGCTTCTGGTTTGCAATTAGCTAGTCCAAAGGGGAGTGTCTTCAGTTGGGGAAGTCCAAAGGGAAAACTGAAAGATACTGAAACCCAGTTCAACATCAGCAGTCGCACAAAGGGCGTTTGCAAGGCTCCCGAAGCTTCCCTTCCTCATCTCCCTTGGCCCTGGACTCGTTCACAACCTTGTCACAACAAATCACGGAAGCGGGGGAGCACGGGGAGCCTTCGAATCTGTGGTGGGTCGTTACGGGGCCTTGCAGACGAGTGGGATTGCCAAGGAACTCTAGAAAGAGCGGGGGAAGCTTGAATTCCGGGAACCAAACTAACTCCCCTTTGCCCTAACTAATCCAAACAAAATAGGAAAGACCCATGCTCAAAACTTCCACCCCTGAGCTCGGAACTCCATGTAAGCGAGGATGCGCCACAGGCCCCAGAGCTTTCAGCTGGGGAACTCTGCCCGAGCTGAGGAGCGGACACTCGAGCTGAGAAAGTCCAGACCTGCGGACGAGCTGTGCTTGGGTTGGTGATTTGGAGGTTTGAACCTCTGGTCTTGTAGAGGATAAATTGGAATCCAAACTACCAGTAAGTTTGGTCAGTTGCTCATCTAGCCCATTTCACGCATCGACTCTTGAACAAGTGCAGATGTCCGCACCCATTCATGGCAGGGACTGTCCCCTCATCTTCGTCCACACGGGTGTTGATTGTGGCTGCAGCGCTTCTGCTCTATGCCGTGTGCCCTGCTGCCCTGCGGATGCGCGACGTGCGGAAATTTGAGAGAGAGAGAGAGAGAGAAAAAAAAGAGAGAGAGAGAGAGAGCGAGCGAGACAGAGAGAGAGAGGGTATGCGCTGCAGGTTGGGCAAACCGAACCAGCCTGCAAATGCACCAAGGGACGAAGAGCCTAACAGATCAGGCCATGAGCCTAAGGCTCCAAGCACCATACGAGGACCAGCCCTTCACGAGGGCCATCTAAATGCGGCAGAGAGCCAGAAGAAATGTGGCCCAAAATTCAACTGCACCAAGGCATCGCAACTACAAAGACCAAACCCAATTTTGCGAGGCCGCGAAAATGGGGAAATGAGCCTGCAGCATTCTGGCTCAAGAAGTCAGTAAATGGCAAAGGCACAAGGCCTCCCACTTTAGGAGCTGGCCGTGCGCGCGGAATGAAATACCCAAAAAGTTGCTTTCAATGCCAGATTTGAAGTGCGGAGCAGGCTCAGGATCAGATTTGCAGTTGCCGCTTGCCGTGAAGACGCGGCAAACCCCTTCTCCGGCATCTTTGGTATCGTGCGCAGCCGGACTCGACTCCCGTTTCGGTCCCATGCCTCTGGCGTTGAGACAAGTTCGTGTTGCTACTTGTGATGTACTGGATCAGCTCGTGCCGGATGTGTTCGAGCTCTTTGCGCTAACTAGAACTCGTGCCGTCGACTGCTTTGTGGATCTGGTAGGGTCTGGACAACACTGGGAAAAAACTAAAGCATCCCCTTGTAGCTTCCAGGAATTTTAGTATTGCGGTTGCTATTTTACGCCCAGTCCAAGGGCAACTTCTTCATTGGTCTTGCGGGTTCGCCGTTGGGTCCAAGGGGAGGGATTCTAACCCTGTGCCAGCATACCCTTGTTCCCTCAACCCACATGACAGTGATGCGTCAAAGGTTCTCCCTGGAATGAACGTTCATTGCTTTTGTCGTACCATTTTGAGAGTTGTTTGAAGAGGAGACATAGTTTCGTAAGATCAGGTATTCCTGCTGGTTTTGCCCTTATACTGGGGAACAACAGACCCATATTCCAAGACTGGGCCACTGGACCAGTCCATGCTTGATCCTTAAGAAGACCCTGAGACTCGGAAGACCTTCGCTGCGTTTAAGCCTCGGACCCAGGAGTGTCAAATAGGTCTCTCTTGCACGGGGTACGAAAGGGCGCCTGAAAAAGGCTGGTCCCTCCCTCCTTTTGCTTGAGAAGGGGACTTCGGCTCAGACCGTTTGATGATCATCCCATTCAACCTCAGGCTTTTGCGGGGACCGTTGTCGTTTTGGGCTCCAACTTGTTCAGAAGAGTACTTCGGTGCTGCAAGGGTTGATTGGCTGGTTGGCTGGTTGGCTGGTTGGCTGGCTGGCTGGTCGGTTGATGGGATTGGTTTGATCTCCCCACCGCCGTTTCGGCTTCGTTTGGCCGAGCTGCTCCAAGACGACTTGTGCCCTTGGAGCTCCTCCGGGAAGTGGGCGTGCCTCACGAGCGGCTGGTAGCTGAGGTTCCCAGTCGGTTTGGCTCAAGAAACCGGAGGAGGGATGGCTTCACTGAAGTTTTGATGGGTTCACTAAAGTGACATCCAGAAAGTCACCACAACACCATCATGAAGTCTGAACTGGCTTGGACCGTAGCGAACGCCCAACAAGTCTGAAAGTGCTATGCTGCACGCTGACCTGCCCTTCACCACCCAAACACCACCAGCAAATGTTTGTTGAAGCGGGACTGGTTGTGCCCAAAATGAAGCTGATATGGGGAGCGAGTCGCCGTCGAGTGCGATGCGCGCGGCTGAGCTGGGCACGGGCAGTCTCGCTCCATCACACAATGGCCCGTCTGGCGCCAGTGGGGACCCCACTTTTGGCTGCCCCCACAAAAGGTTCACTTCCTTTGAGTCACGAAGGGTAGGGTGATGATTCCTGAGAAGGGAAAGCAAAGGGAACCTAACGGGTTGGGGAAAAGCAACACCTGCTTATTCAGCAGTTTCAACATGGCTCGAGAGCCCCAGTTTTTGGGGGAATACAGGGAATGGTGGTGAAGTGACCCTTTCTGTGACACTCAAGTGGGCCGTTCCCACAGCAACTTCATCATGTCAGGATTCTCAAGGCAAACCACAGAACGGCTCCAACACTGTCCTATGGCATTGGCGGGGGATTCAAGCTCCTGAAATGTACTGGAATTAAAAGGCACGTCGCCTGCAACCAAACAACTTTAAAGCAAGGGGGAACACATCCAAATGCATGCGTGTGATGCCAAGAGGTCCAAAGGTGGATTCGGTTGGAGTGAGCCACAGCTGCATCAAGGGATGATTCCCCTTCCAGGACATGCTGGTTCTCTGTAAGAGAACAAAAGACAAACTAACCCTGGCACTTTGATTCAAGGGGATTCCAAACGGTTCATGTCCAACACCCTGGAAATTCCTACTCAGCATCTGCAAGATCAAGCTCTTCCAACACAGCGCCGGTTCTGAAAGCCCCGACAATGGCGGCAAGGTCATTTAGAGTTGGTGTCGTTCCCGAATTTTAGGACACACCCACACATTGCGCATGGAATTGCAAGGCTGACACCTGCAAACAAACCGCTTTTTGGCGAGCACCAAGGTTGGGCTCATTCAGACAGGGGCTTCCACAGGGTGTCGTCTAGGTATCTGAGTCAATTCAAGTAACCTGCCGTCTTCATCCGTTGTGATTTGCCTGGAAACAAACTCTTTCTCAGGTTGAAGTTCAAGAAAAGTCTCACCTCATAAAGACAACGCACAGGACATGATTCGGAAAAACCAAAAGCACAAAACATTCTGTGATACCCAGGCGGTTCGTCCATATAACTATGCTATGACTTTAAATGGAATTGCATGTGTCCCTTAAAGTGGGTTTTCCACCATCATGTTCCACATGTTCCACACGCTGCCTCAAAACCCAGGCAAAAAATGGCTTGCGGGTGAACGGCATGGATTTCATCCCCTGCTGGTTCAAATGCCATGTGCTGAAACGTTTAAACTCTGACTTTGGAGCCGGCCTCAAGACAACCAATAAAAGTTCAATTTCAAAGCCTGGTTTCAGAAAAGCCACATCAAATACTGGTGTCTTCTTTGCGCTGCAAATTGGCAGCAATCAAATCTCCCAAAAGAGGCATCCCAAACGTGTTTCATTCATTTGTACATATCTCTCCCTGCCCGCCCTCACTTCACACCCCAAGCAGAAGGCCGAAAGCCACCCCCGACCTCCAGAAAATCCAGACACATCTCCCTCTTCTTTGGTGCCTCGCTTCCTGTCGCATCGGGTTTCGGCCAAGAGGCTCCCTTGTTCTCAGTCGGAAATGTGGGAACTATTTTGCCAACCTGAAACGGACCCTAAGTAGAGTCAATGCTTGATG
Source organism: Effrenium voratum (assembly GCA_963377175.1). NCBI lineage: Eukaryota > Dinophyceae > Suessiales > Symbiodiniaceae > Effrenium > Effrenium voratum. The sequence continues at coordinate 792,256 of CAUJNA010002735.1, read as the reverse complement.
GGGGTATGACCGTACTTATCCGAACGACCCCCTTGCTTTACATCAAGGACGTCCCTTCGCGCTTGTTTCGGCAATGGTTGCTGACATACTACCTTGGACAGAAAACATGATCGGCGTCAACAGCTTTGAATTGTTTGACCGGCCTTGCAGCTTAACTAAATGGTTTTAAGGGCGATTTGTACATATATATATATATATACGTACGTGCCATGTCAAGCTGGCACTCGTTTATCAAAATCCGTTTAGAGCCCCCTGACACAACTCGGATTTCCTTCAAATGCCTTCTTTTGCCCCGACCCCGACCAATCTTCTATTTCCTTCAACAAACCAACCACACAAAATTATCCTTGACACCACCCGGATAAAAGGAGCAAACCGCCAGTATAATTATGGAAGTCCTTTCACCACGCCCATGGGAAGATAGACCATACTTGCTCAAAATAAGGCTTGTATAAACTTTAACTGTCGGCAACACCTGCACTGCCAGCCTGGAAATGCAAATAACATTTGTTGGGATTTTCAAATTTGGGCCAGTTAGCTGCTTGTCATGGTTGTGGGGCACGCACCTTCAGCGATGCCGAAGCGGGCTATTCCTGTGACTTGTTTGGACCCTTAAAAGTGGATCTCCCCGGCACAGAAGAGAGGGCAACCGCCCCCGCCCCCTCCACCGCTTTCGCACAATAATGTAGCTTGTTACAAACTCTGTAGCGAAGAACGACATACCACTCGCCACAATAAAGGGGTGTGTGCGCCATGCCCACCGAGGCCATCACGAAAATCTGAAGCCCACCTACTGGCGCGAGAACATCTACAGCATGAAGGTCATGACGCCTTCCTGGGTTCATAACATTGACACTCTCAACGTTACACTTTGGTCGGTGCCATGTGCCCTTCAGGCAAATCTCCGGCCGAGAGTGGTTGGCTGATGTCCTGGATGGTTTTTCTGGTTGTCTCTCCGTGAGAAATACCCTCCTGCCCAGGGTTCCGTTTCTTGATTGCCGGCAGGTACACTTACTTGAACCTAGGAGCGGTTCATGTTGTGAAAAGGTAACACGCCGGATTCAATTCCCTCTTGGGGTAACCAAAGTTTCAAACACATGGAACCCCGCCCCTGCCTTTCCTGTATAAACAGCCTTCTTTGGTTGTCAAGACAATATTTGTCCAAACCTGGTTCGAACCAACCTCACTTGTCTGGCCTCGTGCCCACCCTTGCGCCTGGCGGGATGTCATCAGCAGCGTTGACCAGCAACCGCATAAGCGCAGCATCCTCAGACATTGGCAATACTGAGGATGGACAAAATCCGCCTCACCCCAGTTGGTGGGGTGGTCTCTCCTGGCTTCATTTATCCCAAACTGGTGCAGGATCTTGACCATAGTGGATCACTGGACAGCTCGTTCAAGGGCTCAGACCTGGATGTATAACCAAACCAACCTTTGATAACTCTATTTGGATGGAACTGTGACTTTTGGTGTTCCAAACAATGCCCCAAATCCATCCAAGAAAGTGCCGACGGGTTGTTGGATCCAAACAAGAAGCCCCAAATGAACCCCAAAGCACTTCTCTGCAACCGGCAGATGCCCATCCCCCCCCAAAACGACTTCAATGGAGCCATATCTTTATTTTCAAATGTGTGGGACCTATTCACTGGAAGCAAATTCCTGGAGCGCTGCGCGTCATATTTCTAGGGAGTGATGTTTTGCACAAGCAATGAGACGCAAAGCCAACGCACAAACCCACATTGTGCAAAGTAGGTGTGTGGTAAGTTAAGAACCAGCAACACCAGAGAAAACCAGTTTAGAAGTCAGACCACGTAGAAGTAAACCAGACAAAAGTACAACCAGCAATAAAGTAAAACCAGCATTGCAGTACGTAAACCTAGCCTCGAGTAACACCAATACAACCAAGTGAAGCCAGTTCTAAGTAAAACCAGTAAAACCAGTTGCAGGTGAAACCATTTCGAAGCAAAGCCTGTTTAAAGTAAGCAAAGTGAGCCAAAATCAAAACCCGGTCTTGAAATGTCCTTCCCAAACCAATGTAAAGAACTACAAAGGCGGAACCTAATTCTGGTTGAGATTGTCCCTTACACTCCAATTACCCGTTTTGTTTTTGTGACTCAAGTGAAAAGCAACCAAATCAAACCCAACCCCCCTTCACATGCGGTCAAATTGATGCTTGCTCAAATAGTTGAGAAAGGAAAGCGGAGTTTCAGTTTCGAGCCCTGCAGTCAATCACCCGCGCGCTTTTGCTTTTTCCCCCCCAGGAAGGCGCGCAGAAGCTCGCCGGCGCTGGGCTCAAGCGAGCCGGTCGCTTCGCTCGGTTCACTCGGTGAGCGAACCGGCGCCCTGCAGAGTGGCGGAGTTAAGGAGGAAAAGCGAGACAAATGGAGGAAGCGAATTGGGAAGAATGGAGGAGCATGGAGCAGGACAATGGAACAAACTTGTGGCCTCTTGTGCCAAATCAAGGTTTCTGAATAGTAAATGAGAAAAAGAGGCTGTTCAGCATAAGAGGACAAGTTTGCTTCCACTGCCCCTCAAGGGAACATGGAGTATGTGCCCCTCGAGTAGGCAGCGAATAAATGGTATGTGCTCCATCCTCCTTTGGGACGTTGGTTTTGGAGCAGTGGAAACCATACTGGACAGGAGGAGAACAAGAAAGAAAAGAGCGGAGAGAAAACAGGAAAAAACAAAATATTAAAAGAAGGAAACAAAGGAGCAAACACGGGAGAGGAAGCGGGGAAAGGGTAGCAAACAACCGATTTAACAGATGAGCAACAGATTGCATCACCACCCAACCACCTAAATTGACGCTCCTTTTTGCTTGAAGAAGCAAGAATAACCCCCTTTCTGTTGGCTTTGAATTGAAGGCCCAAAGGAAATCAAAGATTTGGAGGACAACAGGCCGACCACAGAACTCCGCTGAGTCCTGGCTTAAGCTGCACGTGGAAGCGAATGCCATGCGAGGTGTCCCTTTGGAAGAAAAAAACACTGACAAAGCACCGGAACCAAACTAAAACCAACACCATCGACCCCCTGTGAACCATCCCTTGTGGTTTCCTTTAAGGGGCTCCTCTTCCGGTCCTTTCCGAAACTCCAATTTTAGATCTGTACTAAGAACCAGCAAGTCTTTATGGGCTTCGTTTGTTTGGAAGGCAACTCAAGAGGCCATGTCGGGGCTGGACATTGGGCTTGGGCAGGTTCACAACCCGAAGGGATCATGCGCAATACGGCGCAAGCTCACGACGACTTGCTGGTTCTCCGCAAATCAGAATTCGAGTTTTCCGCGAAAGGTCGACTTTCTAACCCTGCAAAAGAAGTAACTGATTACCAACCAAGTAGTCCGGGTGGCAAACATGATTGGACAAGCTATAGCGGATTACAGTACCTCTTCCCTTTTGCTTGGTTACGCGATCTTCTCATGGTTGTTCAGCACTTGCCCAGTCGACAAGGCAACCATCATGAAAGCGGTCATTGATGCTGCCTTTTGCCGGCCTCCCGCACGCCTTCCAACATGATTCATGGACAAAGGGGAACTCCGGGACTCTTCGGGGAGCCAAAAGCATCGCCTTATCTTTTTTTGCTTGGATTGGCGGTTTGGGAGTTGCACCCTCTTGCTTTGCCTGGGGTACTTGATTTTAACTTGTTTTCCTCCGTCCCAGATGTTGAAAGGAACCACACAACAGGGGAGGTGGCAACCTTTCTTGACAAGTTGATATCAAAAAGAGGGAAAAACAAGGGAATCCCTTGCCGAGGGTCGGAGAAAAGGGAAACCCCGTGGAGGTCTGCGTTCTCGAAGCCCGAAAGCCGTGGCCTCTTCTCGAGGCTCCAGTGAGCACGCAGCAGCTCTGCGGGGCTCTCCTGAAACCGATCAAATGCTTTTTGGTTGCCGGCTCTCGTCACCACAGGCCAACCTGCGAAAAACCGAGTCATCTCAGCGAGGGCTTTGTTTGTACGAGAATGTAGCGAGTCCAACCTCAGAGGATCGAAGCTGGTTCTCGGGAAGGCACCAGATTGGTCGTGACATGTATGATGTGGCACAATGGGGGACGATGTTTTTACCACGTTGCAGTACAAGGCCGTTTCCGAGAATTCTTTCTTGTCAGAGGGTTTGGCACTGTATATTCTGATGCGTGCGGCGTGCCCTATCCAAGCATATTTATACATATATATATATATATACACAATATTGCATATTATATACATATGTGCATGAAGCACTTCTGCATAAAGTAAATTTGTAAGTTTGAAGCCGACTCATATATATATATATATATATACACATGTATATATATATATATATAATATTGTATGCTTGAGCTTGTGCTGCCACCCGACCTCCTTACTGGTTGCAAGGAGGCTTGGGATGAAGCACTCTGTGCAGCGCGCTTGTCAGAACCTGCTGAATCCAATTTGCCCGTGGCTTGATTTCAAAATGTGCCTGCCCTACGCAAAGCCAAAAGTTCAAGCGACTTGGTCCAAAAAAAACCTACATAGGACGCATTTTCAGGGCCAGCCAGAAAAACAAGCACGGAACTCAATTTGGTGGCCTTTCCGCACAATTCGGAAGGTGCTCATGCATGGGGGGATGTGGGTCAAGGCCAGAAATTCGAGTGGCCGAGGATGACATAGCCCAGGGCACTGTGTGCAGCGCCTGTGAGTGAGTGTTGCAACAACGCCTCGCGTGTAGGGTGTCTCTTTACATTAAACGGGCACTTACTACAAGGGGCATGTTCTTTCACCAGCAGACATTTACGTGCAAGCGGAAGACCTGGGATTTAGCGAAGGGCGGGTCCTCCGACCAGAGTCTTTGATCGAGAAAATGAGAAGTCAACCTTCGGTGGCCCTACCGCCATTTCCCATCCCGTCCTGGCGGAGGAAGCTCCTAGGGCAAACCGACCCATTTCCGATCAGGTGGAACTCCGAAAAGGGTCACCTGGACTCCTCAACATTTGTTTGCCACTACAATGAACTGCCCAAAAGGTTGAAAGCAACCCACCCGTGCCAGACGCAAGTCGCACCCGAAAAGACTGCAAAAAGCCCTCCACAGGATCTTGAGCCGGTCGTGCATGAGAGGATGCTTTTTCCCGTCTGGCCTTGAACATCCATGGAACGGCCATTTGGGTTGTTCCATCATTTTTAGGGACCCGCTTCAAAAGGGGCCCAAGTCCTGAAAGCGGGAGCCGGTTTCACGGGCGCCCCATGACCCGCTGACCAGCTACTTTTGACCACCCATTCAGTGGCAAGTAAGCATCGCCATTTTGCCAAAGTCCCCAAACCCGGCGATGATGCTCGGGTCCGAAGTGACACCACCCTCTCGGGTGCAAGGGAGCCCCAGGAACTCGGACCGGGAGGAGGACTCACCCCAAGGCCAGGTTCTTTTCCGGTAGAGGCAGACCCGAAGCTCAGGAAGGAGCAACTTTCCGAGGGGGCTATTCATCATTGGAGGATTCAGATGTTGCTTCAAATTCAGATTGAGGAACCCTTGCAAAGATAGTCTGAATTCTATGAGGGGTCCCGGTCCCCACTCGCCGCAGGAAAAGGGGTGTTTTAATCATGCCACCTTTCACGCGGGATCAACGCAAGCAAATTGGGGGCCCAGAATGTCACTCATGAGGAAATATGCTGAACAAGTCCGCTACTTCATTTTTTTGGATATATTCTGTGTATGTGTGTACTCATCTGGGTTGATTGCAATGATTCACACACCCGCACACCCAAACTAAGGAATCTCCCCCCCCCCCCGTATATGAAACTTCGTCATGAGGCCTGAGGTGCAAACCAAGTAATCTTTGTGGGGTCACTACCAGTTGCCCAAATTCATGGACTTTAAAGGGACCTCCATGATGACACCGGGTTCCGGATATACCCCGCCCATTGGAAGACATCTAAGCAATCAAACTGATTCAATTTGGTGGTTGTCTGATTTGTCTTGTTCCGGACACGCTTTCGGACGACTCGCCTCCATACCTGCCGGTTCTAAATAGTGAATGAGGGAATGAGCCCATACACTATCCCTTACTGTTCATGTATGGGGATCCCTGAGGCTTATTGCAAAAACATCGAACTTCCCAATCGAACCAAGTTTAACTGGCCTTTTCACAAGCCGTCGCACACCTGTTTCTTGGAATCTGGTGATTCCCTGAGAACCAGGTGCAAGCCGAAGCCCAAAGTTCGTGTCCTCGGCAAGGCTTTCATGCCCAAGCGCGCCCGCAGAAGGATCGCAGGGCTGACCTCGCTCCGCGCCTCGCGTCCAACAGAAACTGGCTGCTATGGCCGACATGCCCAAACCGTCATTTTGGAGACTTCTTCCTCTGGAGTCTGCCTTTGCCTTTGAACATGGGAAACTTAACTACCGATGCTTTTAGGCTTTAGGCTTCATCAAGGGCGCTGGGCTAAAAATCGACCGCTTAGACGAATTCCCTCGCTTGGCCCGAGTAAGACTTTCAGATTCTGGCCCTTGGGGACCCCAGCCATGAGGTGACGGATCCCTGCCTTGCGCTCGCCTGGCCTCAGACACGTCAAGCCGGCTGTACCGTGTTTTATTCCAACAACAAGCCACTCTCATATTTTTGGCCTGGTCTAAGTTTTCTGGTCATTTATTCTTACCTGCCCAGAAAATTGTTGCAAGTCACTCGAGCAGGCAACCAAGGGATTTTCCCGGAGTGGTTTGCAAATGGGTCACCTAGCATCTGGGATCCAGGTCATTTGGAGTTTCCTGAATATGATGGGCAACCAGGTCTAGTATGCTCTTTTTACGCACGTGCAGGACTGCCTGTCACTGGGTGACGTCCTGAGAAGCCAAACGAGCGCAAACCCCGCAACCTAAGGAAACAGCTGTGCGATGTCGGGCGTCCCTTCTATCAAGTTGGCAAGCGTTAGAAACCTGGTGTGAAAGGGGGAAGGCGATCCCTCAATAAATGGAGCCCTTCTACATGGGACGGCAAAAGCGAAGATAGCGAGCCACTTTCAACACGCTGATCAAAACCAACATAGGTGTGGCTCGACATCGGGACAACCAAACTAAAACGCAATGGGCTTCATTGTCCTTTTGGTTGCACCAACCTTCAAAAGGGTATACTCAAAAGGGACAAACCACGTAAGCAACACCTGTTGTTACAAAAGTCTACCCATTAACAATGGTAAGCACTTTGTTAGGGGACTGCCCCCATTCATCCGGTGGTTGATTGTGGCTCACAATGTCAACCGACTGTAGACCTGTCTCCATTTTGGGGTCAGAATCAATCTCCAGAAGGCTCAAGTGTTGTACCTGGAGTCTCCAATACTCCAAGAAAGGGCCCCTGACCCCTAAAGACTCCAGGTAGATTCCTGGCCGCTCAAAAAAAGCTCCAAGACCATGCAGATGCCAACTATGAGCAGATGAAGGCCTACGCAATCAAACCAAGTTTCATGGGCACCTAAAGGAGCAAACCAACTCAGCCGGCACAATCATTGGGTGGAACCACGTCGTTTGACACCAACGTGGCGATCCCCTGGGCGATTCCATAGCTCCTTGCCTCAGCAGAAGAAAACAAAAAGAGCCGAAAACCACGGAAACAAGCTTTCTACTTCTCTCCCATCCAAACTGGATTACTAGGCGGGTGGGCGAGTCCCTACAAAAGACACACCCCCATACCTCGAGAATGGATTGCCACCAAAGCTTGGGACTTCAAGCAAAGGCTTTAGCTGGCATTTGGAATCATACATTCCGTCGTACTCTGAGCCAGGCGTCCTGCTGGCTGCATGCTTCTTGCCGTTGACGTGCGTGTGCACGCCCTCCAAATCCTGGGTTGTTTCGACCGCTTTCTTTCGGCACATCGAATCACGTGGATCCTGCCTCTACCTTCCCATGGAACTCACCAGATCCCAGGAAAAATGGTCGTCCAACCAGGTCATGGTCCATAGTAACTCCATGGTACATGGGAGGGCAATTGGTGTAAAAAGCATGCCCCCTGATCACGTTTTACCCGGGGTACCCACAGAAACATGCACGAGGAAGGGTTCGGGTAGAGACGGGCTCCAAAACCAACATGGCGTGAGATTCAGAACTTGCAAGCTTGTGACTGCATCCGCTCAGTTTCGATGGGGAACATGTTGACCTTCAAGGGCAAACTACTCTTTCAAAGTCTTGTCAAACATCGGGTTGCCCTAAATTTCCAACCTGAAACCATCACCTGCACCCAAAAGGAAACTTAAACTAGCTGCTCCCAAAGGCGATGTTTCAAAGGAGGAAACGTGGAAAGCGGTTGACTCAATCTCAAGAGCGGCTCGAACACCCACTAAATCGAGGAAGCCGTTCACCAATGAAACCTACCAAGGTTTGGTCACTGAAAGGCCTCAGAACGTCGCCAGTCTTTGGTTGCAGAGTCAGTCAGGGTCTTGAAACGGGTATCGTTCGCCACTTGCCTCGTTTCATCAGCCTTTAGCTCAGCTGCGCTGAATTGTTTCGGGGGCAAGGGACACTTTTGGACCAAAGGTGTAGAGATACAGCTGAGATCAAATACCCTGACTCATCCAACCGGAGGATGCTCAAACTTTAGAGCTGGCTCAGGGACACACAAGGCTTTCAACAAAATCAGGGGGGCCCAGCCCAAAAAGATATAGCCCTAACAAGACATATCCCAAAACCGAGAAAACCCGAGGCTCGCAGCGTGATCCAACCGGGTGGCATGGAAGGGGCCCACGCCACAGGCTTCACAGAAGTATTGGCCGTAGCTCTCGGAGAGGAAGTCATAGACGATGACGCCTGGAGCTTTGGATCACCTTCCCAAGACCTAGGCCACTCCAAAACGAAAGTTGTCTGAAACGCCGCTGTTCCACATACCAGAAATATCAGATGAGGGGACTGTGGACAAGCTGAAAGGTTGGGTCGGCAAAGTCCTCTATGATGTTGGGGAACTGCAGGGAACTGTGTAACCCAACTTGCACCGGGGATACTTGTCGTCTCCAGTGCTCCTGCAACCCAAGCCCTTGACCATGGGATTTTCCACCTTGTCTCAGCTTTCCTGCGCATATAACATCTCAGCTGGCTAAAACGTTAGCAACAAAAAAGCAACGCCCCTTGGCGTGTCGATTTCGGATGATACCCTTTTGGGGTTGAAGCACCCCGCCCGGGATTCTCGCAAACCAACAAAAAGGCTATGTATACATATATATATATATGTATACATATATATATATATATGTACCACCTTTCCCCACACAATTTGTTTCACTTCATGGACATGATCCACTTCGCACCTGTTGGGATGGAAGAAACTGCACATCAATACCCAACTTGGTGTCTGACTCCTCCGAGGTAAAATCCCATTTCCGCCTCGACTCGAGCCCCGAGTTCCCAGGTTCCCGTATCTCGTGCCCTTCCGAGCGCCTTCGTCGCGGAGTTCAGGGCTGAGCGCCAAGATGGACTCTGCCGACTCCTTGAGGCGCTTCGCAGGGTGCTCAGAGGAAACAAGAACGCATCTGCTGGTTGTGTGTAAGCGTTTGTGCGTCTTCTGGTACCTTTGTCAAGGTTTCTTCGAAAGCGAACATCAAAAGGGAAACCACGCCCATTTTGGGGATCACGACCACACTGAAGTTTAGTGCTGTCTGCAGTATGCTCAGCCAACGGAACCTAGGCGGAAAGCAATGTTTAACCCCGAAACACGAAGCCCATTGACATTTGGCTCTACCAAAGTGGTCATAAAGGGTTATATACGCTTCACTATCACCGCAAGGCCAAGCAGTAGAACCTACTAAAATGGCCATTCGGCTTCTTGGGCGCTGCTCGATTACAGGTGTTGGGTCTCCTCGGAGCCCCCAACACTCGGCTTTGGGTTCCGTATAAAACAAAGCGTCAACAAATGCCTCAAAAAGCAAACACAACCTCTTCTGGGCAAGTTGCTGCTAGCTCACCAACCGGTTGCTAAGGGTTGCAAATCGGCGAGTTTGCCCAGCGCACAGCTCACGGTCGCCGAGGCACTGGCGGCTGTGCCTTGCTCTGGTGCTTCTTCCCCTGAAAGGCGCACCGGATCAGGGCGAAAAGGGCGGAGGCGATGCACATAGGTGCATTTTTTGTGTGGTGTACCCGTGGTCTCAAACTAAAGCTGAACTCAAAGAAGACACACCCAAAGAAATAGTCTTGTTTCCTCAAGGTACCTGCGAAATCAACATGAACAGCGATTGACATCATTTAGGTGGGGTTCATGTCCCACCAACCACTTTGGAGGCGATTCTCTTAAGATTCATCCATATGAGCAACTTGCGAAACCTCTTGTATAGCTAAAAGACATCGGGTGGAGGTTATCCTTCTCTTTTTTGGTAAGCCTATCGCTTTACAGGGTGTTGTGCATTTTACCGTTGAGCCCGGACCGGCCCAGGTGCCTGGACGTGCTGCTCCATCTGCTCCGTGCTGCCCACGGGGCCCGCCAGGCACAGATCGCAGTAGAGCCCGTCGTGGCGGCGCCGCACGCCTCGAAGTCTAAGAGCCGCTCTGCAGCAAATGCAGTAGAGGAACTTTTGGAGGAACTTTTGGAGGAACTTTTGGAGGAACTCATGGAACAACATAGGGAGGAATGTGATCTTGTGGAACTTATGGAACTTATAGAGGAACTTGTGCAGGGGTATGAAGGGGAACGCACATCCAGCCACGATCTCCGTTCGGACCGAGTTTGGAGTGTCATCTCTACGAATGGGAATTCCTGAAACACAAACGCATTGCTTGGGCCAACATGACAAACGTGTGACAGACTTCCCGGGCAATGCAAGTGCCTAGTTTGTAGCCATTGGCTGCAGCACTTAAGGGGCCAAATCATTACGCAGACTACTAGCCTGCGATCATGACTTCATTTGGCTCCAAGTAAAGCACACAACAAGCACAACTTCATTGCCACGGCAACATGAAACGGCAGGAAGATGCCCACTGGCAAATGCTGCCTCATCTTCTGGGGCGTTTGTTTGGCGAGCAAGCGCGCCCTGCTTTCAATTCGTGCAGAACCGCCACGGGAAGGCGCTCAGGGGGCTGCACCGGCTCGCTGAAGCTGAGGGCCGCTTTGTGCCCGACATTGCCGGACTGGACAAGCACATGGATGTCGGCGTTGGTGCTAGACACTGGAAGGGAAGGATCTTGCGATGCTGTGGAACGTTGTTCTTTTCTGCAACCCTACTTTGTGTAATCAGGGAATTGAACCCTTGATTGGCGATTTGGGCGCCGCTTCGCAGAAGTATGACTGCACCGCCGCCAAGCGTCCTTGCTCTTCCCAGCCATCCTGGCCAAGAGCCGAGAGAAAACGGCAGGCCCTTCAGAATTGAACCCTTGGAATTTTCTTCTGGGCAAAATATAACCATTCACCAAGCAAGAACAAGGGACCCTCAAGAAAAACAACAAGCCCATAATCTACTGCCGCCGAAAGGCGGCTCCAACTGCATTTGAAACTAATTAGTTGGCGTCAGTCTCAACATCAAGGCACTTGAAGTACGAGAAACGTCGCTACTTGCTCTATTTCTGGCATCGGATTTCTGGTGACGCCTAACGCGGACGCAGTTCCGCGGCCGAGTGCTATGACTGGAAAATAACCATCCCGCGTTCTGAGCCGTGTTCTGTCCTAATCGTGTGGGTCGTTCAAAAATCCAACATGGGTAATCCATCACTACAAGGGCAAGGGAACCCACAACCCTTCAAGGCTTAAGGATCGATTTGAACAACCCAAATGATTGCTGACATAATCAATGATACCTGATGATATCTGTTGTGTGTGTTATGCGCGGGATAGACTTTGGCAGCCGCGCTGGCAACGCCTCATCCACTTCTCATCACGTCTCACCACATGCCCCCACGTCCCCGTGTAACTGCATTTGCGTGTGCATCACCACTTAACACCAATTCTCACCTGAGCCCAGCCTACGTCGAGCCGTATCTCTCGCCTGAAACCACCCCCGTTGAACCCTCAAGACAGCCCAGCCCCCCCCCCACAAAGGCCCAGCCAGGGTAGCCGGCCTTAAAACAACTTTTTGAGCGCAACATGCAAAATACATTGGAACAGCAACAAAAAAACAATGACAGATGCGCCTTGAAGCCCCCAGAAAGAACCTCCAAAGGTCACACCCCCCCCTTTGCCAGCTCAATAGGAGGGGGGGGAGGGCTGGAACTTGGACTTGGGCTCGTCTTGTTTGATAAAGGAAATATGTTTGATAAAGGAAACTGGGTACAGGAAACTTGGCTTACATCTGGGCGGCACTCCAAAAATGATTTGTACGGCGTCTGCATCATACTTAGTCAACCATAGCACAGTATAGTGGTTGTCCTTTTTCAAGGAGACCCCAAGAAATCCAAGGACACATGTTCGGGTTTGTGTTGTACAAAGCATCGGAAAAGCGGCAGCAAAAAACTAGGCGTATCGGCTAACTCTGCTTTCGCTCTGCCTTCACCGCGAGGATGCCCACAGAGATCAATTCCGGGGCATCCACCAGTGGAAGCTCCCAAAGCTTCTCCCAGGTCTTGTACAGCAAATACCTGTGGCTTCTGTCGGCTCCTTTAACGGGCAATTGGAGGTGTGGCGTTCCTTTGGATTCCCCTGCTGTGTCTACCTCAGGCAAGCAACTCGCATGTCCTTTCTTAATGTGGATTGGTCCACAAAAGACAACCTCCTGAATCGCTTGTTCTTAGACTGTCCAAATCACAGTCCAACCCAAAAAAACAGCAAAGGTAATTCGGGGTAGCAAATTTCGGTCTGGTAGGGTCCGCGAATGTGGCGTTGTTTGAAGTTGCCATTTCAGGGTTGCTCAAAAGGTCAGCCAAAGGGACCACACACCTGAGCAACTCTGAGTGAGTCTCTCATTTGAAGCGCCCTTGAAGCCTACAAGTTCTTCTGGGGTAAAAACTCTGCCCAACATGCTGCCTCAAGGGCAACCCTTGTGTTGGATCCCTTGGAAAGCAAAAAAGAGGCTTCCATTCAAACAAAAAAAACTCACCTAGGCGTGAAGTCTAATCTGTCTGCCTTTGCTGCCCTTTTGGATTCCCTTCAAATCAATCCAAAAAGGGGTTGTGCTAAATGGCAACAAATTTTTGAGAGCCCAACATGTTTCGTTGGATTTCCAACAGTCTCCTTTCATGTCGTGTTGGTGTCCTTTTTTGTGAAACTTGATAGAAGAGCAACCGCGTGAGCAACTGGCGAAAACCATTTTACGACACACCCATGGATCAATGATCACTGACAAGATTCTGGGATTGTTTTTGGACCTTTGCAGGACCACTCGACAACGTGGCAACTTGGCAAAGCTCTGCGCTTGGCCGAAACCAGGTGACTGCACGAACCGCAAGTCTTTTGCCACGAGGGAACCGCGCCAAACTCATGTTGCTTGACCCTCTTCGGGTTTTGATTGAACGGGAACCGAAGAAAAACCATGCAGAACTCGCCTAGTTGAAGACGAACTCACAAATGGGTTTCTGTCAAGAAGGATGGTCTTTGGTTTTCTTTTTGGCCTCCCCTTTAACCTACCCCAACACGGGTACCGAGCTCCAAAAAATCGAGCCAAACCCAAGACGTTGCCAATCGAGTCTTTTTTCCGCGCCATGCTGCGGGTACTCCACGCAAAGCTGCTTCTGCTGTTGCTGAAGCTCCTGCGACAGCTTGATGGCACTTCAGTAGCGGAGTTGTTTGTTGTGTTTGTTGAGTGCCCTTCATTTCTGGCGCTTCCGGGTTTGTGATGGTTGCCGTTCTCGCAGCCATCTTTTACATTTTCCTACCCAACCTACCCTCTTTCCAACAATCACGGAAGAGGAAGAAACGTGCTGGACGACAACCATGCCCTTCCAAAGGACCCTGGTCCACTGCCGTGACTGTTGGGAACCGGCATTGCATCACTTTAGCCCGGAAAAACCTTGAGGCAAACATGGCCGTTTGCAAAGTCAGATCCTTCCAAGAAGGAAACCCCATGGTTTCTTCCCTGCGATGGAGGCTGCATGTCCGCAGCTGGGGGGCAATAGGGAATATGAATGGCAGAGCGGCCAATTTGACATGGCAGCCAAAGCCGTGTTGTGCTCAGGGGACATTCCTCTAAAACTGACAGTTTTTGGGTTTTTGATGTTGATCCGCAAAAGTCAGCTTCCTGCTCAAGCTCTAGCTTTGACCGGTGCACAACGTATTGAAGAACCAGAACACAACGATCGCCTCTAACCAGCGCCCGACCAAGTCTGCACGGAAAGACCATGTCAGGTCCCTTGGGTGTTGGGCCACACAAGAAACATTTGGGCAGCAGCCTCCTTCCACTGCCGGATGGGGCCCACCCCCCTTCCGGAAAATTATCAGGTGGCCTCCATGCATGCCAGAAGTTGATGGTTCAGCTCCCATTAGGTTCCTAAACGCATTGAGTAAATCACATTCAACGGATTTCAGGGAGTGACCAGCCTACCTCAAGCCACTGCCCCAGGTGCGCTCCTTTGCTTCCCAGTCGGAGTTGTAGATGCAGTCCTACAACGCAATATTTTTGTGGGGACCTGGGGACCTCCCGAACTTCCTTTGTCTGAAATAATTTGAGTGGCCCAAAAAGTTCAAGTCCTCTTGCGTTGGACTAACACCCACAAAAGCAAAGGCTGTGCTTTGACAAACACGACTTATGTTGGCTGTGCGGCAACCAACCCCTCGAGCACTATGTTGGATGGCCCTTTCACGTGAAAACAACACCCCGTGTACATAGGTAGGATGTTGTGCATACAAACAATGTGCATACAATATATATATATATATATATATATTCATACAGGGTGTAAATATATATATATATACATGATACGCACGCAACGTTGCACACATACATCTCTTTGTATGTATATATATATATATATATAGATGTACAAATTGTCAACTTGCGTAATTCTAGCGAAAAGCTGGCCATGAGCTAAGGATAAGCATCATGCCCTCAGCCAAAGCTAATCCAATCCTTATGGATAAAAGAAGCACTCGCCCCCGCCCCTCCTAGCCCCCCAGAGGATCCATGCAATTCTATCGGTAAATTCGATGTGAGGGAGGGAGGGTATCCCAGAATCAAGGCCTTGTAAATTCAAGGGACACGCAAGGGAATGAGTCCACCCAAGCCCTCCATATGGCATTCGCGCTCCGTGGCCTCGGCGGCGTTTCGCAAGGGCGCACGCCCTTTCGCAAGTGTCACTTCTGTAGTAGGGAGCCTCGTGAAGCAGGACAGTCTCAATGAATTTTAGAGGGGGCGTGCGGCCTTAGCAAGTGGATTGAAAGACGTGTGGAAACTGCTTTTGTTGCGAAAATTCTTGGCTTTGAAGCCTGGGTGGCCCTGTCACGTTGGGACAACCTCTCAAGTGAATGTTGGCAACTGCCACGTTAGCCTCCCTATGGCCAACGAAGAGTCAGAAGAGGAACCCATGCAAAAATATGATCCAGTCCAATCCGCATGTGAGTCCTGCGTGTGTGTTGTGAGGGACACATTCCTTACAAACAAATGCATGTGTTGCCTGACATGGGCAAGGTTCCTGTGCCTCCACAAATCCCCGTCTTGAATGCGCAGACAAACTGCCCCAAACTTACCCTTTTTGGGGTTGGGCTGTCGTTGAAGGACTACCCAAGTGAGGCCGCGTTCCGCTTTGGTGGGGTTGCCAGGCTGTGGTTCCCGGCGCTTGTGGAGGCGCAAAGGGCGGCGGCCCGCTCAAAGCAGCCTCGTGACAGGATTTCCTATATTTCTGATGGAAAAACCAACGCATCAAAAGGAATAAATTGCAGGTGTGTCTCTCTGATTGAGGGTGCCCTTTCTGGGTTGGTTTTAAAAGGAGCCATTTACAACTGTGTTTGTTTGGGGGTGGGCAAGAAACAAGACACACCCATGTTTCCCTTTAAAGCAAGCTGGGGGGCGTGGCTCTTTTGCCCCAATGACTCTTTCTGGGAGTTATCAACGTTGGATCATCAATTTGTCTCCCCTTACCCACTACTTAGGCGGTGACTTTGATCATGATGAGAAACTGGAGCCAGAAACAACCAGTCTTCTAGGAAACAAACAAAAAGGGGAAACATGTGATGAGTTATTAACGCCGTGGCTTTGTTGTGGTCTCAGGGTGGCCTCAAATTGCAATTCCACTTCTTTGATATCACCACAAAAGAAAGGCTGTCCTAATGCTTTGCGGGGGGTTCATCAGCGAATCGCAGAAGTATGCAAAATCCCTATGCTTTGCCCAACAATCATACAAGTGGACAGGAGGGTTTTTGTGGCGCAGTTCATTCCCCGTTCTCTGCGTCTATCATGCTCTTTACTAACCACCCATTTTCCCAGTTTGGCCTGTCCACTAGCATGGCACCCCACCAGGGTGTAATTTGAAGGAAATCGCTTTCCATGTTTATGTTTGTGGAGGAGAGGGTAGAAGTGAGGCTGGGAGGTCAGCTTCCTCTTGAAAAAGCCCCTGTCTCTGTCTGGTGCCACGGGAACGTGGGAGGGAGGGGTAAATCCACATTTCAGCTTGCCAAAAAGCACGCCTCGACACCTTCCGCGCGCTCCATCGGTGTGTGTGTGGACCGCGACCTCAGTTTTAGTGGCCAACCGATTTCCAAAACCGGTTAGCGAAAAGCCATACCCCGAACAAACAGAAGCCAAAACAAAGGGCACCTGTGCTTTTTTTAACTCATCGCCGCACAACCACAGACATTTCCCCAGCTCAATCAAAGGGCTTCTACGGATTGGGTGATCCGCAACAACACCGCGTTCTGTTGTATGGTTGCTCATTGAGTTGTTTCTTTCTAGAAGCGGGCAGTAACATGAAACAAAGAGTTTTTCTGCAAACACAGCCACATTATAAGTATACAAGTGGTTAAAGCCTTGGTCAACTCTTAAGCCGAACTATATAGTTAGAGGTGATTGTCCGGCTTGTGGGAATGCACAGGGAAACAATATTTGAGGGTTGTTTACCTGCTGGTGTTCTCCTTCAATCGTCACCTCTCCAACGGAAACACCTGCTTGAATTTGAATGGACCAACAGATGAAGTTAAAATCGCTGTACAATCTGTACAACAAACTAGATGGGGGATCTAAGGGCAATCCGAAGGGTTTCGCCCATCTGAAGTGGACATTAAAAGGGATGTGGATTGGCACAAATCATCAACACATCACCAGACAAGGCCATGTCCCGCCCGAACAGGTTCCGTACAGCTTCCTGTTGTGCAGGGAAATTGGTGCCAAACGGTTCCTCCTCAACCCAGTGGATGCAGGCAAGCCAAGTAACCATGGGAATCCGTCAGAAGTCTTGAAATATCGAAGGGATATTAAATTAGGACACGCCTCGACCCACGCATTTGTTCAAGGAGGCCGTCATCAATGATGGAACCTTGTTGGGGGGGGGCAAATTATCCTAAAAGGGGTCCATGGCCATCCACGTCGGGCAGAGAGGCTGGTTGTAAACTTGCCCAACCCTCCATCTGAGGTCTGTCAGGGTTTCCTCCATTTCCCCCTTGCGCCAAAAAAACCGTCATGACAAATACGAAATGGAAACCCCCTAAGTGAACGAGGCTCATCGACGAGGTCGATTCATTTTGGTGGTTCCCACCAACCACAAAAGAATTCATGCAGCAAAACACACCGTGAAATTTCCTGGAGGTCGCTCTATTTCCTTCAAAAACCGAGCGGCCTAGATACATTTGCCTGTCCGGGTATTGGTAAAAGAATACCTGCTTAGCAAAGAATCGGATCCTCGAAATCTGCAGGTATTTGTTTCACTGGCCCAACTGCATCCTTGAAGGGATCGCGATTCCTGACACAAATGCCCCCGCTTTTTTTGCCGGTAAATCGGGAAGCAGCTTTTGTCCCACAAAAGCTTTGGAACCCAGGGTTCATAAGGCCGTGGATGGTTCTGATCAGAAGTGACCCATTTCGACAGTCCCCAAAATCGAATTCCATATGCAAACCAGGTGGGGTTGAGGGGCCTACCAAAGTTTGCGAGAGGGTGCACAAGCTTGCGAGACCTTACTATCTTCTTGCAAGATGGTCCAAAGGCTTTGAAAGGGTTTGCAAGAGTGCACAAGAAGTTTGCAAAGGTTCTGCTAACATTTGCAAACAGTTTGCAAAGAAAGATGTACAAACGTGTGCGACGCTTTAAAAGGGCCTGCAAAGGTGTACAAAGGGTTAGCAAGGGTTTCCAAACAGTTGCCAGGGAAAACTCTACAAGCGGTAACAAGCTTTCCGCCCAAGCAAGTGTGCATATTTCTCATGACGCATTCAAAATCCAGCCGCGCGGCATGCCTGGGCCTTGCCAAGCTTTGGGAAGAGATGGAAGCTTCTCAGTGTAGCATATCAAATCACAGCAGTTCCTATTCGAGGGGCGTGCTCGGAAAAACGACTTGGTCACGTAGCCTATAACGCCTGGCCTTGTCCTGAAACAACGGAAAACCAACAATGCAACATGTTGTTTTTTGCATTCTGTACGGCGTCCTGGTTGCCTTCAAACGTGTCCTTGAAAAATGCAACCCCCGCAGTTTCTTTGTGGGTGGCCGGGTGTGCATTTGATTGGGCAGGACATATAGGTCCGTGGGCTCGTGGCAGCCCATGTGCGTGTTTCGTGGATAGCCATCGATGTCTTGATGTGGGATGATGAATTGTGGTGGTCTTGGTTTTTGGCTTTCTGCTAAGCCCCACTTTCAAGAGCTAAAATCGTTATAGCTTAACGGTATCTACATAGCACAGTCTTGCCAGACTACAAGAAAAGATCTCCCCTCGAAATGCTGCGCTCCGTGTTTCTCCCTTTTCTTAAACAAATGCAGAAAGGATGGACTACCAATTTTCAATCGCCGCTTTTCACTCCCACGCAGGGCCGAACCTTTGTAAATAGTTGGGTGTTCATCTACATATAAGTCTGTGTATTTAGTTCGTTCTTTCTTCACCCAAACCAGCCCTCCTGACAAAAGTCTGAGAGCGAAGGGCGAAGGGAAACGCACAGACCACAACCCCACCCACCCTTCACATATACATGTATATACAGTATATGCACACCACACACAAGCGCACCTGCAAACCTTTATAAGAAACAAACACCCTCAACCAGAAAAATCAAAAGCACAAACACCCACACACAGCCCACCCACGCGCCCACCACCTGAGCTCAGCCTGCGAGCCAGCAAGTGGCTGCCGCCGGGCAGCCTACGGACAGAGCGGCCAAGGCGAGCTCGACGAGTGGGAAAGGGGGCACGGTGAGGGTTTTTAAAAGGGGCAACATGGAATGCACACAGACATATCTGTATGTGTCCCAATAGTATTGTAAAAAGTTGAGACCTTGTTTTGTGTTTAAATGCTGGAACCCTTTTTGATTTCATGACATTGACACTTGATTTAAATCTGGAATCAGGCTTATCCCGCTAAACATTTGGGAACAGGATTGCGTTCCATAGTTGGCTTTGAGATCAATCATTTGTGGGGCAACCAGGGTTAAAACTCTCCATTGACGCTGTAGGTTTGGTTTTGTTTGGGATGTATATAGGATACATGTGCTCTTGTTTATGAAACTGGCAAGGACCGAAAAGGACCGGCAGGGCCAAGAAGACAATTGAAGTATATATATATATATGTATATAGAAACCTCTTGCGTGTGCGACACAACGTGTTTTCGCCTTGTGTTGGCAAGCGCGGGCTGAACATGGACAATGAAACACGCCCTCTCAAAATCATACAGTTCACAATCTTGACCGGCCCCTGTTCGGATTGTATAGATATTTGGAGACGGGTTTCTTGCAGGGTCTGAACAGGGCAAATTGTGGCGCTTTTTGCGATTTAAATGTGCTTTCCTTTCCAGACCAACATTGTCGTAGTCCTAGCTCGCACGTTGTTGCTAGAAACTCCTCATCGGCTCTGGATGCCTACATCCACGCCTATAACCCGGCTCTCTCGGAGTTCATCTGGGCAGTGGACATTAGACGAAAAGGTGGCAGACTGGGGCAGCTCGCCGGCGGCAGGCAAGGTGGCATTCGTGGGGGGTGGCCCCAACTGCAGAACCTGGAGCATTCTCAGGTGGTTCCCGAAGCCAGGCGGGAGGGGCCGGTCGGAGCAGACACTTTGGGGCCTGAATGACTTGAGCCCGCAGGTGATGGAGGACACAGACAACGCAGTGTCCTCATGCTACGCCAAGCGCTGACGCTCATTTGCTCACGCTGGTATTTCTTGGTTGTTTGTATTTGCAGTCGTTGTTCATTTGCTTGATGCTGGTGTTGCTCATTTGCCTGATGCTGGTGTTGCTCGTCTGTTTGTATTGCTGGTGTTGCTCAGTTTGATCCCGGTGATGCACTCTTTTATGCAAGCCAGCAAGGGAGCTCACAAAGGAGAGGATCGTCTCAAACGCCACGGGTTGCTCTTCACCAACCAGTGCGAAAAAACGGGCTTGGCTAGGTCAGATGTTGCCCCCCGTCAAGGGACAACGATGTTACACTACCTCCGCCAGCATTACCGCCAGCCCGGCTGACCAATTTAAATACCCGATTTAGATTTGTATTTTGCGTTGCGTCTTGAAAGCCTGCCTCTGGCCCGGCCCGCCTGCTTGAACATCCGGGCGTTCCGGCAATTAAAAGCAGGCGAAGGAAGGCAAAGTCAGAGCCACGGACCAAACATCATCATGCTTTACCCACGGCAAAGGGCCCACGCTGTCAATCTAATCTGGAAGCCTAAGTCGTTCTTGTCAATTTGCTTGCTGTTTGTTGCCAAGTACATCTTCCGCAACCATTCGGTTGTTCTGGGATTTGTTGAAAAACAGGCCCCGTCCCAAGAAACCAGCAGATTCAATATTTTTTGAAATCTGGAAGTTCCCTCCGGGAAAAAACTGTATTCGTATCTTTCTTGCTTTCTCCACGACACGCTGCACCGCAATACTGGTGCTAGGGATTCGGCTTTTGCGAGTATGAGATGGGCCTTTTGCAGGGGTCTGTGACAGGTCTGAAACAGGTCTGACACAGGGCCCAATGCCAGATCCAGGCATTCTATCTCTCTCTCTCTCTCTTGCTTCTCTTTCTTCTCTTCCAATTCTTTTCATTCTGGGATTTGTTGAAAAAACACGCCCCATCCCAGGACGCCAGGAGTTTCAAGAATTCAACAAAATCTGGGAGCCCGGAATTGCGAAAGCATTGGTCTGCAGGCATCGGTGTTGCACCGGCGTGGCGCCTTAGGTTGGACCTTTGTGGTGCAAACTGACCTGGCTTGGCAGGAGCTAGCGCAATGCAGCTGCTAGCAAGGGCTTGAATTGTGTTACGCCCTATGTTTACGGGGAAGGGGTCTGTCTTGGTGTTGTCCGATTTAGACAGATGTCTCAGCCCTGAAGCCCTGGCCCGGCGCCCACATATTTGAAAGTCGTCGCCGTACATCGCTGATCCACACTGCAACGGCTCAGCATCAGCCTTGTTGAGCTCGCTGAATTGCATACTGAGTACACCATTCAAAATGCCCCTTTCCCAACGAGATGCGATAATTGAAGTCAAGGTTGCATACCGAAATCACCTCCTTATGTTTACCGTTTACCGTTTACCGCTCTCAGGTGAAGCAGGGAACCAAAACAAAGTGAAAGGCCAATATGCGTCCCAAATGAGTCGCGTAGTGATGCTTGGGGTGAAATTGCGCCGAGCCGTACGCATCAAGAAAAGACTGCACGAGGATTGCGTTCTCCAGGCTTGAGGCTTGTGTTGTGTGTCGCTTCAGGTCTTGTAAGAAGTCGAGGACCCTGAAAAGGTTCATGGAAGATGCGACTTCCGAACGCAGCTCCTCGAAATCCCCTCGCCATGTTGTTCCTGCTTGCCAAATGGAATGGCCACACGAAGGCTTGTAGCTCTCTGTGAAGATCTTGCTGGGACAGGCCGTGTTCCTTGAGTTTGGTAATGTCGCAAAGGGCATGGGAGGGTACCCGGAGCACCCTTCATGTCAAGGATGTCCTTCAGCGCTGCTTCGTCGCCTAGCAGTATGCTGAGACCACCAAACAGCGCTTTGCGCTCAGACTCTGGAAGCATGATCAGGGCGCTGTTCCTGATGTTGGCTGTCGCAAAGAAATTGCGCATCGCCAGCTTGAAATACTCCGGCATTTTCCCTGGCAGCCTTCTGACTATGTCGGACCTGGCGAATGTATGCATTTGATGTTTCTTGGATCTTTTGTAGCAGCACTTTCCCAAGCGTAACCTCGTCTGCATATGCTACTGTCCCAACATTGAAGGAGCCTGGGAGGCAAGCATAATCCTCATCAAGGATGCAACTTGGTCACAAGTTGCGCAGAGATGGTCCCTGGTGCCAGCTGAGCTTCATGTGTCAGCAGCACCTTCCCAAACGGGGCATCAATGTCCAGGCCTTCGTCGCTGCAGCGTCTGATGCTGGATGGAGAGTTGGCAGATGCAGCTTCGGTGACGCTGCTACTTCTTGCAGCAGTGCGGCCAGGGACGGGATGCTGGCAGTTCTGGGTTGGGTCAGGAAGGACGCGATCGGCGTGAGGGCTTTCAGCTGCTACACTGACTTTCTCGCCCAGCATTGCCACCTGCAATGCTGTTCAGGCGCCTTCTGGAGAGCGCGGCCTCTGCCAGCGACAGCCCGCCTATGTTCTCCAGCCTTCCAAAACTGCCTGCCTCATGCGAGCTTCTGAAGCCCCGTGTGCAAGCAGTGAGCAAACAACCCAGCTGCATTCTTGGACTCATGTGTCCCAAATGACTGCAAGTTTTGCTCATGCTCCAACTCATTTGACCCAAGTGACTCAATCACCCACATGACTCAAGACAATGTTTGGCTCATGCCCTGAATGCTTTCAGCGCAGGCAATAACACAAGTGACTCAATCAAAGAGGATGCAAACTGAAGCATATGTTGGCTGTGACCCTGTGTAACCTACATTCGCCTGTTTTTGCACCACAGACCACATTGCGATTGAGCGAACAGAAGCATCGTCAAAAAAAAAGTCGGCCGTGATGCTATCCTGCGCCTCTTAATCACAGGGCCATCAACGGAGTCTTGGCCAACCCTCATGAGCCCGTTCCACCCCATTTGGCCCAGGAGGGCAAACAAGGTTTGCTCGTTTGTTCATCCGGGCTGCGGCCTTTTGAAGCTCCTTCACTGCGCAGCTCTTTGTGACATGTTTGCCGAATAGAACGAGGAGCGCGAGGAGCGCGAGGAGCGCCACGAAGCGGCCATCAAGCGCACGCCGGATGAGGAGGTCGTCACAGCATCCCCGCCTGTGCCTCTAGCGCAGGATTCCCACAGGATCTCTTCCTCAAGGATCAGGTAACGGCCTGCTCGTTATGCTTGGGTACTGCCACTCTAGCGCCACCGAGGCTCTCCCATCTAGGCATGCCGCCTATATATACGCAAACTGCAGAATCGTGCTTGAGCAGCGCAGCTTGCGGGGCACGAATCAAGGCGAGGCGTGTGCCCCAGCCCGGCAAGGCATGCCGCAGCCATTTCGATTTCGAGATCCAAACAGGACACTCTTGCGATGATGTGCGCCGAATGTCAGCTGTGTAGCTGGCACAATGGGATCAATCGTTTAAACATCAAACTCGTCGCGTGCTTGGCTGGGCTATGTATGCATGCATGCATGTGTGTGACTTCACACCTCCATGGTGCCAACCTCCATCATGAGCGCCCCGATGCGCACGCCCCGCACCTCACGTGCGTGATGAGCACGCATCGCCACACTTGATGAGCACGCCCAGCACCTCACACCTCCATGCCCTCCACCTCCACCCCTTCTCCATCTCCACCTGCCGCCTTGCCTTGGCGCGCCTTCTCCATGCCCATGCCCGCCTGCGGCGGCTCTGCCTCCTCGGCCACGCCCAGGCTTGACCAGCCTGCGTCTCTTCACGCGTGCCGCTGGCGCTGTGCGGGTCGTGCTCCGCCGGCTGCACGGGCAGTTTATTTTCTTGCATGGCTCCGCAAAGTGCACGTGCAACGGAACCTAAGCGTGCAAATGATGTTTTCCCTGGGGCATGGGTCTTTTCAGATGATGTGGGACTAAGAATTGCATGCGCCATGCTCATTGAGCCATGCATCCGCTGGCCACATAAGGAGTCAGATGCTGGAAGCACGGCCGGATCAGGGTCCGAGTCTACCAAGAAGAAGAAGACGAAGAGAGGGAGGGCAACTCCGCTGATCGCAGCGGGAAGACTTAGCGGACGGCGATGCAGAAACCTTCCCAAGAAAGCCGGAAAGCGCGCGAAATGCGTATCCTTCCGTCATGAGTTTCCAGAGAGGGAGTATAGCGACGATCATGGGAAGAAGACGGGAGTTAGTACCGAGGAAGCCAAAGAAGACCAGTACCAGTAGAGCCGGCGAAGCCGGTGGGCGGAAGTTTCAAAAATATAAAAACTATACTTCTCTTTCTCTTTCTTTTCTTGACTCTTTTTCTCCGTCATTCTTCCTTTCTTCCTTTCTTTCCTTCCTTCCTCCCTTCTTTCCTTCTTTCTATCTGTCTTTTCTTTCTTTCTTTCGTTTCCTTGTCTATCTATCTTTCTGTACCCACCTATACCTAACTACCTATCTATCTATCTCTCGTGTTATCTATCTATTTGCGTATCTATCTATCTATCTATCTCTCTATCTATCTTCTCTATCTCTCTCTCTATCTATATATCTACCTATCTCTCTATCTCTCTATCTATCCATCTCTCTATATCCCTCTATCTCTGCCTCTCTCCTTCTCTATCTGTCTATCTATCTATCTCTCTATTTCTCTTTCTTTCTATCTTTCTATATCTCTATCTCTCTTTCTTTCTATCTATTTATCTCTCTATCTCTTTCTCTATCTCTTTCTATCTATCTATCTATCTATCTTTCTTTCTATCTATCTGTCTCTCTATCTGTCTATCTCTCTATCTACCTATCTCTATATCTCTCTACTTTCGTACTTAAAAGTTGCGATTTTCAAGCCCCAGCTAAGTGGACTTCACGTACTACTTTCGTACTTAAAAGTTGCGATTTTCGAGCCCCAGCTGCGAAAGTGGACTTCGCGTACTACTTTCGTACTTAAAAGTTGCGATTTTCAAGCCGCAGCTGCGAAAGTTGACTTCGCGTACTACTTTCGCACTTAAAAGTTGCGATTTTCAAGCCCCGGCTGCGAAAGTTGACCTTGCAAAAGTGCTGCGCCTGCCACGAAATCTTAACTTGACCTTGCGAAAGTGCTGCGCCTGCCACGAAATCTGTACTTGACCTTGCGAAAGTGATGCGCCTGCGACGAATTTTGCACTTGACCTTGCGAAAGTGCTGCACCTGCCACGAATTCTGTACTTGACCTTGCGAAAGTGATGCGCCTGCCACGAATTTAGCACTCGACGTTGCGAAAGTGCTGCGCCTGCAACGAAATATGTACATGACCTTGTGAAAGTGCTGCGCCTGCCACGAAATCTGTGCTTGACCTTGCGAAAGTGCTGCGCCTGCCACGAAATCTTTACTTGACCTTGCGAAAGTGACGCACCTGCCACGAAATATGCACTTGACCTTGCGAAAGTGCTGCGCCTGCCCCGAAATCTACACCTGAGCGTTGCGCCTGCCACGCAGTTCAAACCTTGAGAAAAAGTTGACCTTGCGAAAGTGCTGCGCCTGCCACGAAATCTGCACCCGACCTCACCAAAATGCTGCGCCTGCCACGCAACTCAAACCTTGCGAAACCTCTGCGTTGCCGTGCCAATGGTCCCGGCGCCGCCCCTGTCCCGAGACCGTCCCGAGCCCGTCCCGCACCCGTTGTCCGTCAGACGCCGCGACTGAGGTAGCTTTCAGCCAGCTCCACACCACCAAGCCCGCAGAGGGTTGCTCCTTTTCGCAAATTCTATTCCCCCGCCACACGCACACGCATGTTTTCTCTCGCGCGCCTTTCATTCTTTCTTCTTCCTTCCCTGCACCATCTAGCTTTCAATTCGTTTCTGTAACTCGGAAGTTTCCTTCTAAACTTCCTTTGATTAGGCAAGCATTATCTCTGCGATCAGGGCGGCTAAGGCTGGATTGTTTGATGATTGCGCGTTCGAGATCCGCCCGACGGAGCGAGCATCCGGACCCCTCCGTCCGGCATTCTTCTGGACCTCCAAACCGTGTCGGGCTGCGGACTTCTGGAAATTCTTTCTTCGAGTTTTCCAGTATTTAAAGTTTGCGCCCTGTTGCGAATGTCTTGTGATTTTCCGTTCTTTTCTTCGCCAGCTTCCAACCAATTAAAAGTGTTTGTTTGGATTGGTCAGGTGTTCATGCCTGTATTGTTTGTTGTTTTACGTTTGTTGTTTTAGCGTTTGTCTTGCTTCCTTGTGCGTTTGGTTACTCTCAGATCTCGGTTGAATATCCCTACTTTCCACGGCGTATGTTGCCTTGCTCCATTACACGCCACGCGTCGAAGATGGAAAGTTCTGTGCTGGCCAGTGGCGACGGCAATCCAACCCGCAACCCAAACACTGAAAAACGACTTGGATAGCGATGTGTCATTGAGACGAGGCACGCCTGCATATATATATATATATAGGAATACTGGCTGCAGTGGAGCGCCCACGTGCCCTTTCGATGCGGGCTGGAGATTGCTAGAGGCCTCAGTGTCAGCAGCCTCGGTCTGCCACAGAAACAGTGTCAACTGATGGTCTTTGGTGCAGCCAAGTTGCACCAGTTGAAAGCTTCCGGAGCGAGCCCAAGGCAGTCTGAAAGCTGGCTTGCTCGAGATCGCGTCCATGACGCGCAATTGCGTGCTGCGCTACCACCAGCTGACCATGAATCTGAGCGAGCGTGCTTTGAAGCGACGTGAGCTGACGTTACGATGCAAGGGGGAAACATGTCTGCATGTGGCGCTGCTGCTAGGGAACTTGGAGCTGAGGGAATCCATCTTGATCGCTCACTTTTTGTTTTTCTGCGTAAGGAATGTTCAATATTGTTCAAGTCGGTGCGTCAGCTCTTGCCTCCATGCAAAGAACGCCGCTCGAAGCCAAAGTGTTTGCGACATGCCCCCCCAAACCTCTGTATGCAATTCAGCCAAGAAACGCTCATCTTTCTGGGCCATAATAAGATCATCGCCTTCCAATCTTTCCCGAAGAGTGATGGGCTGCAATTTTTGAATTTCACGCAAACTGGACCGCACCGGAATACAAATATGGCGCACAACTGGCCTGGAGATGCCCGTCAAAAGCCTTTTTTTGCAGGACAACAATCATGGAAAACATGCCCTGCCTGATGCAAACTCAGAGCCGCTCTCGACACGATGACTGGAATTTCCTGCTCAGTGGCCCCAACAGGCCCTGCTTCAAACCCTCGTCACACTCCTGACACCGCCTAATGCGCCCTAAGCCCAAAACACGCCAACCGTCAAATCACTTGCGTAACCGCCCAAATGCCTCAACTTCCAGGATTGCGGTTTCCACATGCTGCGTCACCATCTCAAAGCTTTATCGCTGACCCCCCCGGGCCCAAGTAATTTCGCAAGTTGACAGTACAAATATTGACATAATGCACACCGGCAGGTATATTCTATACACACATACACGCACATACATGTTCCATGGTCAAAACTTCTCATGCAGGCCGCGGTCATGGTGCCCCTATTAAGAATCCTCAAGCTCCCTATGAAAGGGTCTGCAGCCATCCGTACCAGCCGCAAGCATTAGAAGACCAAGGACATGTGTACTGAGGCGCCCTCTACTGCTATTCGAGTGATTGTGAGTGTGAGTGCGCCCCAGGTCATATCCTTTGAAAACTCCACAAGTGCCAAACGCAGGTTTGCCATGCGACCTTCACATAGACTAATTTGCACCTCTTGCCATGCACCCCCTTGCAATGCACCCTTTGCTGTCACCCCCACGCAAGAACACATTTAAACAACATGAGTCCACCACGCTGTTCATGTTTCCCAACCCAAACTCAGGCACATGCAGGGGCCTCTCACAACCAATGCTTATATAGGCCGACCAATTCGGTAAGATCCCATCAACCGACATGCACGGTCTCAGCACCAGGTTCTACCATTCGACCACTTCCCCATGCAAAAAAAACACAACAAAACAACTAACACCTAATATGGACATCTACAAAACAACACCTTCAACTGGGCTTCCACATCTCTGGCTTCTGGGGAATTGGGAACATCAAGAATCTACCATTCGAGGTGCTAAGTTACGCGGGACTTGGACATCCCGATTGACAAACTGGCACCACGGATGCCAAAAAGAGGCATTTAGTTGGAGTGTCTTAGCAAGGTGGATCCAGGGCGCCGGACAAGCGTTCAACGGTTTTATGAGTGTTGCCTTTCCGCCTGGAACTATTGCAAATCCAGCCAGGTGAAAGGGTTTGTTTGCCCCATGGATACCCCGGGACAGCAACCATGCATGCCTGCTAGGAATCACATGGCCACACCTATCAAGCCAGTCAAAGACAGTGAGTCTTGTGTTCTCAAAATACCGGACCCCTGACATGGCTCGTGGCCCCTTGTTGTCCCTAAAAAACACCATCCAACAGAGTAAGAATATCGCCATCTTGCTGGCGGGCCACAGGAAACAAGAAACCCCAAGGGAGACCTGGGAACCCTGAAAAGCCCTAACCCCCCCCCGCCCCCCCCTCACAGGAACACTACTGAACCCTGACAAACAAACCTTAAAGCGTGCTTGGGACCCCTGAGCGAGCCTAAAACTTCCCTCTGCTCTCATATCAGGGGTTTACCCCTCCCCAAAACCCGACTTCCCAGGAACCCCAAGGCAAACCGAACCCATGCCCCGCCTCCCGCACACGCCACCGGAGCCCGAAGCGCGCCGCCAGTCTCTCCAGAGATGTCTCTACCCCCCGGGCTTCCGCCAAGGACGAGATCACCGCGAAGTTCCTGAGGCTCGATACGGCCGCTCGAGTTGGGAGGCACGCTAAAAAATGATCTGATTGACTTTGGGAAGCGACACAAATGCCGCGGATGTACAGAATCCGGTTCGCGCCAGTTGGGATGGCTGCAAAGCAAAGTCTGATTGTACAAAAGGGCCCTCTAAATGGTGGTTTTATAGGAAGCCAGTCCTAAAAGTATTCTTGAGAACTCATCAAGTTGTTCAAGAAAAACTCGACATGCATATAACAATTGCCAAACATGAGATTGACATTAACCCCGTCGCCGTTGTGGACCCTTGAGCTGAACTTAACACTTAGTTTCTAAATTTGGTTCATACCATCTGTTCACATATAAACGCAAAAACCCATCCACGGGATGCATCACATGGCGTTTCTCTCAGACCACCCCCCCCCCCCCCCCCGCGTGACCAATATGGTTGCCCTGCGTGGAATTTATTGCAATTCATGTCTACTGCATACTGTATACTCATTGATTGAGCTCTTTTCTCAGGGTGAAGGGTAAACCCTATTCTCCTAGTAATGTTGATTACATATCCTGTTCTCATTAAGTATCTATGAGCTTAGGTGATGTGAATCATCACATATTCAAAGGTTCCAAGCACGCAAGGGTTTGGCTGATGGGCTTTGGCTTGCACCTTTGATTCCTCTTGAAACCCAATCAACAGGGGACTTGGATTCCCACCCAAATCAAAGGTTGTCCAAACACCCAAGCACCCCGTTTAGAAGTTGTGGAAAGGGAAGCTAACAAAAAACAAAACTTTCTCGCGGGCCCCTATTGTTTGACCCCACATCATGGATGCGAACCCCATGTTCGGAGTCGCTGTTGGGTTGTTTCCATCTTGGGGAACTCAAAAGAAGAAATTCCAGGTTTGGTTGGTATCTCCGGGAGATACCCATTTGTGCATGACTGTCAATGGCTGCAAGACTGCGTGATGCCCACCAAAGGGCGCCCGATTCAATTTCGTACCAATCTGGATGTGCTTCCATTTTTGGAAGCTGCTTCAACAGAAACTACCAAACGGGAAACTCACCCATTTGTTGGTGAGATTGGTTGTGAGTCTCCGGCTGACCTCAAAAATGGCTGATCATGTACTCATGTAGTCACCGACCGACGTGACAGAAGGAGCTGTGATGGGTCCGAAGCTAAAAAGGTCTCTCCCGAACCTTTCCTGCCTTGCGGCTTTGGGAGCCTTGGGTTGTTTCCCTACGAGTGACTTTTGCTCAGTCTTGCTTGGAAACCCAAACTTGAAACTCAAGAAGTCTGATTCCATGGATTCGCACGGTTGCAACCAAGAGTCGACTCTGGACGACATTTGGGCACGTGTGCAAATAGAGGGGCTAGGGTTTGATGGAGCTTCAAAGAAAACTGTCTCTCACCCACGGGCTTGGTGAAAGAAAGCCCCTCCCATGATCAACTTTCTACCACGCGGATTTTCTATTTACCCTTCGTCCCCCTTGGATTGGGGGCGGAAGATCATCCGTAGCCTCCGGAACTGATGTTCCCCTGACCCCTCGGCAATGTGGTTTACAAAAGAAAAGAGGGGTAAGTTCCCAGGCTGCCTCTTCCACAAGATCAAGTCCGAGGTGCTTCAACTCCAAGCTGAAGCAGTGTTGAAGCTTGCGCTTGTGATCCGGCGTATGGCTGGAGCAGATCTTCAAAACCATCCGGTCCTCGATGAGTCGCTGCACCTTGAGCAGATAACACCAAGCCGGAAAAACTGCCCCCGTTTTTTGAGGGAAGACCACCTGGTGCAAAAACAAAAACCATCAAATTGGTAAGACCATCTTTGTGGGAGAAGAGGGTGGAACGCCCAAAGTATGGAAGCCCTCTCCGTATTGGGCAGTCCAATTTGGCGACCTGACGCCAGAAATATCCGCAACCCCGGAACATGCTAGAAGCAGAGGAAGCAAGCCGGGAAATCGGTCAGCGCGGAGAAAGCGAAACATTGGCGGTCGGGAGTGGTGGTTTAGGGTTTGGGTGTCCCACTTGGCTTCAACAAGAACACATTCAAAGCTGTAAGGCACCAATCAAACTTGAGGCGAATATGGATCAAGGCCTTCCTTTGTCCCTGTTCGCGCCGAGGACAAACCAGACGCTTGTGTACAGATTAAAGTAAAAGGCCACCGGCCTGCAACCAAAAACCTGCAGAACTCTTCCTTTAGAAAGACCCTTCATTTTCAACAAGGCAAGAGGCCGAACCCTGGGCTCCGGCAGAATGCACGAAAGACACGCGAAGAGGAAACCATTGCGGAACTGCCCTGCCGCCCGGGGCAACACAATTCCAACTTGACGGGCACCGATTTCCTGATCCCAGCAGCCACGCTAGGCAGCCACTGTCGGGTCAGGTGGGTGCGCAGCAGCACACTACCTTAGAGCCCAAGCAAGCCGTTCATGTACATTTGAGTGGGCCAACACTTTGTCTAGAAGATCAATGAAGTGCAGAAACCGGGGAAGCAAACCACAGGTTTGATACTTTACTCTCAGAGCAAGTCAAGTGTGATTGCTACTCACTATTGGTGAATATCAGGGGCCATTGAGAACCATCGTTGGCCATGACCCCTCCTACGTCTACCCTAGCTATGTCTCTGAAACAAAATTGGCCAGCTGCGATACTTTGCTCACCTCCTGTTCGTTCAGGGAGGACATGTCTCTCAACGCAGGATGACTCTGTGTCTTCAATGAGACTGCATCCTTGTGCGGCCCTAAGGCCTTTCAACCAGTCACCAGTCCCTGCTTCTTTCCTCTCTGAAGGACATTCCGTCATTGGGCAAACTTGCTGGTTCTCGGCAGGAAACTTTCGGGAACTACCCCTCCATAAGCCATCCCATGCAGTTCCCTGCATACCTATCGAACCAGCAAGTAAATCCACCAGCAATCACCATGGGCAGACCTGCTGAGCTTATCCAGGAACTGTCGTGAAATCAACCTAATTCCCACCAAGGAAACCGCTAGGGAGGTTTCATGGTGGGGGTTCCCGAAAAGTCCCTGCTCAGTGCAAGTGCTGGGGCACCCTGTCCGAGTAACACACCCAAAGTCTGTTGAGCACCGACCGCCCCCACCTTTCCATCAGGAGGGTTCGGCAAGGAGCTGTCTGGGTAGCCCGAGATTGTCTCAAACATTTGGTCCTTGACTGAAGCGAAGAGAAATCTGCCAACAAAAGTCTAATCAGTTTGTCAAGCCAACAATAGAAAGAAACTCATTGGTCTGCCCCCACGCACACATGCTCATGCAAGACATCCTTTTGAAAGGGGAACTGGGTTTCAGTGTGCCTGCAAAGCTACCGTGGTCGCCTACCATTCTGGAGGTTCAATGGAACGTCAAGCAGCCCAGCCTGCATAACTAGCTCAGCTTTGCCCCCTACTAAAACTCATATGTTTGTTTCTTGTCCATAATATGTGAACCTGAGCACATAAACTAATTTCAGCAGGGATCCCAGAACAAATCCCATCACGCTTTTCCCCGGACCCCAGCAGCGTGATACTTTGTAATTACATCAGGGGGGGATTCCAACCAAGGGTATCACAGAAACCGGCAACCGTGGAGCTTGCTGCGATTACTTTGCTAGTACCCACGACTGTTTGCATTTTTGGAGCCCTTTGGACTAAAGCCCATTCTTGGAACCTTCCATGTCAGACTTAAACCCGACGTGGATTCCCTGCTTGATGTGAAACGTTCACATCAACCTATATTCTGCATTTTTATACCAGAACTAAGGATTTCAGGACGTAAGGATTTCAGGCCCCCGATAAATTTCCGTTCTGTTCACCCCAATTCGTAGCCCGTCCTCCGCCCTCTCCCGCGAGCTCCCCCGCGCGCTCCCGCGCGCCCCGAAGCACCGAGGCGCCCGCGGGAGGCGTCCGCGAAGAGCAGCGCGGCCACCGGGTGCTCCTGGTCCGCGTGGCGGTCCCGGTTCCAGAGCCTCATGCACCGGGCACCGGGCGATTTGTTGGTTTTGTTGGGTTTTCCCACGCGCAAACCGCGGGCTTGGAAGCAGGAAAAAACAGAAAAACAATAATGATTTGCCCAAAAATGAATGGCTCAACATGGGCTGAAAGAGGAACCATGGGGCAACTGATTGGACAAAACAAGAACACATGGGGGCAACGGTCAAAGATGGGGGAATGGTGCTAGCACTACAAGATGAACATTGGACATGAGACATGAAGGGAGTCCCAGACTTAACAGAAGCCATTTAGTTGCTCGTAGAGCAGCAAGAAGGGAAACAACTTGAGATACCCGTGCCTCCGCTATGACTCTACTGACTTGTTCTATCAGTGAGCGAAAAGAGTCACAACAGCTCAGCAGGTCTAAATACAGTAAGATGGTTTGCATACCTGAATTAAGGAGCCAATAAAGGAACCTTCATCGTGGGTGTAGCTGGGAACAATCAGTTTAGCATATCCAACCAATGGGTACAGTTAGGACAAAAAAAGGACACTTCAACCAGGAAATGGGTGAGCCGCAATTGGGGTGCCATACGGGCATGTCAAACAGCAAGGAAAGCCATGCATTACGATCATTAGTACTATTGTATCGTTTTATTTGTTTATCTAGCTATCTATTTATTTATTGTATTTCTTCCTTTTTCAGGGGGAAGGGGGGGTGGGGTGGGGTCCTTCTAACTTTGAGTGCAAAGGGTTTGCCGTGGAATGATCGCGTCTCAGAAGCATGGCATACCTCGACAAGGCATTCCCCATTTATTTTCAATCAAAGAGGTTTGGAAGGAAAACTCTGACCCTGCTCGTGGCTGGAGCGAATTCATCTGAGTCCAAATCAAGGCAGCCTGCTGTCTTTGACAGTACCTACTCGCTGTCAAGGGGTTCTGTCACTACAACAGCAACCAGACCCTGCCGGACCTCATGAACCCACTTTCAAAAAGTGGACATACACAACTTGCGACTTCGCAAAAACAACAAGCCCCAGGTGTCGAACTACTTGCAACAAATACAAAAGGCCATTCCCCCTCTGCCTGTAGCTTTGACTTGCGAATGAAACAGGATCCTCAACTTCTAGGTATGGCTTAGATGTAGCTTACTTGAAATACTGGAAGTCCCCCTAGAAAGGAACCTGCACCATGGTGCCGGTTGCAAACCAAAACTCATGAGCTTGCGATTGGAGTTGGTCTGAATTTGTTTCTTTGGCCGATTTTATTGGCAAGCTACAAAGGACACTGGCCATTTCCCCCGGTTCATGTGGTTTAAGAACCCATTTTGGGACCCTAAAACTCCGAACCTGACGTGGGGCCAACCTCTCCCCATCCGAATCCCCCGTATTTTGTGAGGTGTCCGATGCTCTGAGGGGCATACAGAAGGCCACCGGCTTTTGGCCCACCATTTTGCCGACCATCCAGGTGGTGATCACTTGGTCCAGCTGATCTGGCGGCTGAATGCTTGAAGTCGGTCACTTCAGTCGAGCCCGAAAATGAATTCCTCACTGAAGTCGGGCATAGCTTTGGCTACAACTTGGAGAAGTAGCGGTGGTTCCCGTATAGCCATGGTTACAACCTACTAAGTGGGTTGAACATCTAAGTACTTCTCGTTGTCGCGCCAAGTCGCCATGAGCTCACCTAGCTGTACCTTCTCCCCCCTCTTCAGGGTGCTTTCTCTTCATACATGCTGTAACTCCCATTCACATCGGTCCTTGAAGGCACCGGTTGAGCACTTCAGTGGTTTCGGAAACCAAACACAAAGAGCTCGAAAATCGGGCCCCACTTCAACCATAGGTCTCCAGGTCCTCCAGTAGAGAGGTTAGAATAAGGGTTCCCGATCTTTTTGTGTAGTCTAACTTAGTAAGGGAACCCTCCCCCAATAAAGAAACGGTAAAAGCGCACTGGGGGGCCTAGCTCTGGTTGATCTCCAATCTCCGGCCTGAGCCCAGCTCCGCCAGGTTCACCAGGTGCGCCTACGGCACAGCTTGCCCGTTCCGAACGGCGGACTTGGGCATGTAACTCCGAAGCAAACGAACCATATGGCTGTGGGTCAAAAATATGTACCCAAAATGGAACCCTGGCATGTGGAAACACGGACCAAAACCTGCGGTCCCCTGGTGGTTTAAATTTTGACCCATACCCATATGTCTATTCCTGTTGGCTGCCCTTTCAAACCACTTTCCCAAAATGTACCAACTCCAAACAGAAGGCGCCAGGACCAAACATGGACCTGTCCCTCAACCTTTCCTGCGGGCCTCCTTGAAAAGAACCACAAAGCGCTTGTGTTGCTTGTTCTGCTTTGTCGGCATTTGCGGAACCCCTGTTTAAACATAAACAACACTTGTGTTCGGCCCGCCATGGGGCCTGTACTTGCGCAAATGATGAAAACGCAGTGTTTTGTGCAGCAAACACTGCATGCAGCAATATCCCATGCCAAAGCACGTGTGACAGACACACTACTTGCATAGCCTTGCGATTTTATTGTGAACTCACAAATCTCCAGCAGCTTGGCGGCTGGATTGCAGACAAGCTTGCTTGCTTCCATGTTTGGTCTCAGCATGTTTTTACTTGTTCTTAGCCTAGACGTTCTTCGTCGCACATGTTGTTTGCAATTTGCCAAACTGCGCTACATGTCGAATTGACGTGTGGATCGCAGCTTTGCGCCCTGGCAATTTGAATGTCCTAGCCAATTAAATACGGTCTGAAATGTCGAAAGTCAAGGCAGCAAGGCAGTTGTTTGCTGGAAACTGAACAAGAGAAGGCAAGTGAACAGCGCCACGGACAAAGGGACAAAAGTGTGAACCGCACAGAAACCATGTCACATCTGATTGAACGGAAAAAAAAAAGAACACGAAAGAAAACAAGACACAAACCACAACAACACAAACACAAGTTCAAGAAGGAACAAGCAAGACAAAGAACGAAACCCATGGAATAAACTGCAAACACATACAACACGTATGCTCGAGACATCCTTGATCAGGATGAACAACAAATAAGAAGGAAAAGGGTGCACGTTGCCAAGCATGCCACAAGTACAGGTTTGAATGCATGTCGAGCCAAAGAAGGAATTACACATGAAATACAACGAAGAATGCAACGCACAAAACTGCACAGTTGCGGTGATCCCTAGTTCAAGCTCAGTTTTGGAAAGTGCGAGCAACTCAATCCTGCACTCATAGTTTTTTGTTTTTCATCAAAGCTGCTTGCAATTCCTTGACTTTCATCAATTACCCTCGGGGGCAGACCAACAGCACAAAACAAAGAAACATAACAAAACAAAACAAAACAAAACAAACAAACAAACAAACGAACAAACAAACAAACAAACAAACAAACAAACAAACAAACAAGCAAGCAAGCAAGCAATCAAGCACGCAAACAAACACAGAAGGCAAACTATTGAACATGCTTCCAACCCACAGGAGCTGCCTGAAAGACTCGTTTGATTTATTCCTTCAGGTTGCTTGCATTATCTTGCCTGTCATCAACACACCTCGAGGCAGGCCAAGAGAAGAAGAACAAAAACAACGGGCAACGCGCCATCCTTCCTTCTTGCATTGCAGCCGCGCAAATGCTGAGACCGGCGCACGGCCGGTTGCTCAGCTCCGAGCTTGCCCGTGTGATCAGCTTCGAGAACTCAGCACACTCCCTCGGGCCTACTCCGTTTTGAAAGGTTTCCGTCCAGGCGCTTGGACAGTGTAACCTTCGGGATCGCGTTGACCTTCACCACGAGCCATGCTTCTCAACGCAGGCTTGGACACTTGGAGTTCATCGTTTCGCTACGTTGTTTCTGGCTCCCTCTTGACGTACGTGTCACTGCTTGCAGCATTGTGCGGTTGCAGGCACCGGCGCGAGGAGAAGCACTGGCCCCCCTGCGAGGGCGGGGTGGGCTTTGAGCCGTTTCTTTGCCATCACGCATGAAAATTCCAGCGAGGCGGTCCCTGTGAGCAACTCCTGCAATGATTGGGCAGGTCTGGGTCGTGGCCGTTGTTGGACTCCATTTGCGCTGATCGGCGCCGGGTCTTTTTTGCTCGGAGGGGCGGGCTGGTGGCAGGGCAGCTCAACCAGCCCAGGCTAGATGTCGTTTTTAGTGCTGTACTTGGACTCTTTGGCCACCATAGACTACCACCTAGAGTCTTCGATGCCTTAAGTTGACCCCTAAACTCGAGGTATGTCGCCAACCACGTTTTGAAGGGCCAAAAACAAAAACAACAACTTCTGGGATTGGGTGGTGCGCGCAAGCTCCCATGGCGTCTCTTTATCCCTCGAATTTCACAGCCCTTCCCAGATCACGGGGAGCCATCAACGGCGACTCTCGTCTTCGGTTGTCACTTCGGAAACCAAAAGGGCTAGATATGTCGCTTGGTCTTCCAGAACCGAATGCTTTTTGTTGAAGCCCAATGGTGCCGCGCTTGTCAAAGAGGCCTTTCCCCACAGATAGTTGGACCCTCCCCGTGCCAAAGCCAGAAACTGGAGCTTTTCCTGAGGAAGTGAAGCCGGGGACTTGGTGTCAAGCGGGAATTCCTCGCCTCGCGGGGGGTGTTTGGTTGAAGAATCCAAAATGCACCTCGGCCTCCCATCCATGTTGGGAACTAGGGGTGACTCATTCCTGTGGACTTTTTTCTGGGCAAATTCATAATGGTGGGTTCTAATTAGCACTTCCAACTTTGGACCCGCCATCCATATCCAATCCACTGTATTAGCGGTGCCAGAGTCAGACGGACATTGGCTCAAAAGGGGGATTCTGTAATTCTGTAAATACAGTTCTCACAAAGAGTGGCAACCCAAAACCGCTCCAAAACCTAAATAAGCTCACATACGATCTCCAAAGGGATAGCCAGAACTCGGAACCGCGCTTCCCAGGAACCGGAATGCATAGCCTCCCCGTGCATCCCCGACCCTCCCGAACCCTTCCAAACCGCACAACTCAAATCCCCAAGCCCATGCATCGCCGGAGCCAGAACCGCCCCGCGCTGTGGAACCCTGCCTCAGAGACCCACCCCGGAGCCCCTAGGTAAAGACCCAGCTGCTGAAAGAAATGGATCCCGAAGAAAGGGGCGATACCATCCTTTGTGAGTTTATACTCAAAAGCGAGGGCACCATCATTTTTGGGCCGTTTTAAACGGAGTGATGCTCAAGAACCTTCCCTAGATGAGTCTGGTGCGGGGGTATTCATAGCGACTCTTGGAAGCATTTCTAGATCCCAGGGGTTGACTCTCATTCTTCTCAACCCCCCCCCCCCCCGCGCCTTGCCCTCAAAGTGGCTCCGCGGGGCATCCGTGCTCCGGCGCTGCGCGGCCAGCGTGCGGTGCATCCGCCGCGCGATCCGATCCGCCCGGATGGCCTGACGGGTAGTGGAAGGGTTTGCTGGCGCAATATGTTGCAAACAAATGTTGTAGATATTGCGTGGTGATTTGCCCTAGTTACCTACTATACGTATATCTATATTCTAAGACTACATTGACTACCCCCAAACCACTACCCCCAGAGCCAATGGATATATACAGGGTATATAGAGGTTAGGAAAGGGTTGTATAAGGGTTATACGAGGGCGGCTCAATTTGTGCATATTTGGCTGCTGCAGAAACCAGGTAATTCTGGAGCTGCGGCATGTGTTTCATCCGGGTTCGCTGCTATCAGTTTGACGTTGAAACTTGTGAACATCAACGCTTGGTTTGCGCCGGTATCTTTGTTTAAGGTGAACATCAAAGCTTTGCTTTCTTGGCAGCCAGTTTGGTTTGCTACTTTGATCATGTCGCGTTGGAGGGACCGCCACATCCCCGGTTGTGGGGGTAGTGAGTCCCAAAACGCGCGGTTTGGGGGGTAGTGGATTTGACTGGGCGATTTGGGGGCAGTCACACGTCACCTGGCATGCGCGTGAAAAAGATGAATCACACCACTACCCCCAGTTTGGGGTTAGTTGGGGGCGGTAGCGCGCGGATAGTGCGGGAGTTCCGGAGTCGGTGTGGGTGGCAACAGCCCCAAAATTGCATTTCGAATAATTACCGGGACAATCGACCACACAAGTTCACCACTTTTAGCCACGAGGTAGACGGGCACCAGGCTAAGCCATTCTGAAGAACTGAGCTGATAAAAACTCACCATTCTAGGGGCCACGCACGGGTTCGCTGGAGGACAAAATGTGGGCTTTTGGGGGTAGTGTTTTGGGGGTAGTGAGTTTGGTCTTATATATATATATATATGTATAATTATATGGTACCCCCCCCCTGTGGATCTCCTTTAATATATATATATATATTTATTTATGTGTATATGGGTACCCATATACCGAAAGTGGCTTCTGGAAAGATCCGGCACCATGATTCTACTGTTGTCAAAGCCACCCACTCACCCCCAAGAGGTAGGCTAAAGGGAAACAAACCAGTTTCTGACTTTGATAGCCCAGGAACGGTCCAAGTCATACGTCAGTTGTGGGCCGTGTGTGGTATTTGACCAGGGCTGGTTGCAAACATGATTTAAACAACCTGAGGCTGGTTCAACGGGAAAACAACAGGAGGTTCTTGAAACAATATTAGCTGAAGCATTTTTAAACAAGGTGAGGCCAAACCCGGTTTAGACCCCGAGGTCCAAAGGTGGACATCAAAGGACTTCTGAGAATCGGTATAGAAATCTCGAAAACCACTCCCCATGCCTTCCAGGCGGTCTATGTGTGTTGGCGCAAACCCTCTGCTTGCTGACGACTAGCAAGCGCTTAGAAACTCGATTCGCTGCTCGCGCTATTATTGTTTTCCGCTGGGCTGTGCGCAGTGAAGAATG
Organism: Effrenium voratum; assembly: GCA_963377175.1. NCBI lineage: Eukaryota > Dinophyceae > Suessiales > Symbiodiniaceae > Effrenium > Effrenium voratum. The sequence continues at coordinate 752,781 of CAUJNA010002735.1, read as the reverse complement.
TCCCAACTGCCGGCCAGGGCTTACTAAGCGTTCGCCAAGCGCGCCGCCAATATTCAGACTGAGCTGAGAGGGTGGAAAGGGAGTCCAGGGAGCGGAGGGGTAAAACTTCCATCATTTAGGGGGGATCACAACAAAAAGTAAACACAAATAACAGAGGCATTTGCTTGTTGGATAACCCTCATGAAATCTCTGCAGAGTTTAGCTGACGAGATGCTCACGTATCCATGCTGTTTTGCTTGTTGAGGCTGCCTTTTGGGCGGTAATACAAGGCCGCGAAATGTTTGCGGCCCAACAAGCATGCCAGTTGGCTGACGTCGACCCCAGATTCCATTAGTCAGCCAGCGGGCTGGTCCGCTTTCCATCACAAAGCTCAAAAGTAACCCTAGCCTCGACAGATCACGCAAATAATTCAATCTGTTCTTCGACCAGCGGGTTGACTCGACCCTGGGTTCTCAGCTCTTTACTTCACGCTGTCACAGCTCCCTCACGTCGCTTCATGCCTGCAACCTCCTCCCCCCCGCCTCTTTTGTCCGTCCGCTTTTTGGCGCCACACTCAAGGCTTTGGCCAAAACGTCATCGCGCCCGGAATACGACTGTTGGGTGCCCCTGACTTTTGGCTGGACAAGTTCAGGTCATGCCTCCAAGAGGAATTTGCTGTACGCTTCAACGGCGGCATTCCACCTCAAAGAAGGCTTTTCCACCTTAAAGAAACTTACATGCCAGTATCTCTTAATAGTCTGACTGAAAAGACATCTCGGCAAGATGCTGAATTCTGAGCCAAGCTAGTGCCCCGACATCGGCAAAATGGAGCACACCAGCACGAATTGTGCACCCCGATCAACCCAAGCAACCCATGTGTTGGCTTTCCACTGTTGGAACACCTGATGCTTTCCGTTCCATGCCGCAATCCGGATGATTCCCGGATGTCTTGTTTTGGAACAATATGTGACCCTGGGCTACGTGCCCCTATACATAGACTCTAGTATACCACTCATATATCCCATGTATTCACTGGTACCCTCGGTTTAAAGGGACAACATAGCTCTGTGTGCGTGTGCGTGTGCGTGCTCGCGCGCGTTGGCGTGTGCGTGCGCATGCTAGTGTGTGTGTGTGTGTGTGCGTGTGTGTGCGTGCGCGTGTGCTTGAGAGACCTTTTAGAATGGTTGCTTTCAAGGCAAACCAAAAAGGAAACCGCTCAGTTTAGAGGTTTCCACATGAGACAAACCCATACGGTTGCGAGCACGCCCCGTAGCTAGTCCATGGAGACCATTGAGAGGAACTCAAACTTCGGTGGAGGGTGCTAGGTTTGGACGCCAAATGGATAAAGCCACCAAACATGGGACATGTCTTTATTGGTTTTCCCTCTAAGACAGGCTACAACAGGTGGTGTGCCATTCTTTCCCCCTTGAAAGCACGGCAAAATTGGCTTTATCTTTTGGCTTTCCTGTGAACACAACTACCCCAACTAAGGGTACCAATTTGGTACAAATTGCACAAGGAAGCCGCGCCCATTCGCCACTCTGAAGTGAAGCCCCCCATCAACTTGGCCGAACTCCCGGTTTCCCTTCAAAACAGGTGGGTTCCCCTGCAAAAGCACACACCTCGGTGAACAAAGAAAAGCAAGGCGGCTGGACACCAACATGCCCAAAATACCACCCTTTCCATCACTATAAATGGTCTTACCAACAAGTATACAGCCACACAGTCCCTCGTCTGTCGCTTTGGGCCGCCGCACGTCTTCCAGGGCCTTCCGGACCTGAAGCCTCTCGCCCGCGCATCGCCCGGGCGATGCCGCACCTGGCCCATGGAGATTCCCATGGGACGCATCCCAAGTCCAAAAACGGCCCCAGCCCAGGAACCCGACCGGTGCAAGGCGAATCAGTGCCACCTCAAAGCAACCAGCAATAGTACTAGGTATGCTTTTGAGACGGCCGTCAGTTGGAAACACTGGGACAAGGACAATCCTGATTCGCTTGATTTGCGGAGGACTCGCACTTGACAAACTATGAATGGCCTCCCCCATCCCCAAAAAAAACAAGCATTGCCTACAGTCCAGAAACCTGGGAAGTGGCAAAGTCCAGCCAAAGTCAAATCTCTAACGTAGACCCTTGCTGGAATTCTTCAGTTGGTATTGGGCTGTAGAGCAGTGTTATGCAAGATGAACACTCCCAATTTAAGGATAGTAGTAGCAACAATGCTGCTCCTGCTGCTCCTGCTGTTACTACTACTACTACTACTACTACTACTACTACTACTACTACTACTACTACTACTAGAATATCCTACTACTACTACTACTACTGCTACTAGTATATACTACTACTACTACTACTACTACTACTACTACTACTACTACTGCTGCTACTACTACTACTACTACTACTTCTACTCCTACTGCTGCTGCTGCTGCTGCTACTGCTACTGCTACTGCTACTGCTACAGCTACTGCTACTCCTACTACGACGACTAACCGACTAATAATGATGCTCATACTAATAATTCAGCTCATGATGGGAGAAGTGGACAGTACATAGTCTGGGAATTTATTTGGGGGTCAACACAAACGCGACATGCCCCTCCCTTTGCGGTATCCTAGGCACATTAAGCGGGGCCTAATACAGGGCTCCTATGTTTCCCCCATCACTCCTCTCACTGTAAATGGGTCCCAAAAGGTGATATTTGATTGATTTTGACTCCAAACAAATAATTCTAACTTAAAGCCAACTTTTCGGGAACTGTCGGGTGGGCAAAAGATCCAACTCTGTGTCTCAACCGACCAGGGCTCAGCTACGAGCGGGACCGTTTTTGCAGGTTGATTTTGCAGGGAACCCCTCCAAAACCTCGGAATATGGGCACATGGAACCACTGGAGATCTGGCTGCCAAAAACCAGCAAGGGGGGGGTTCAGCCTAAAATCAACTCCATGCCTTGGCCTCGGAGTCCAAGTTTTGTTTAAGCTATTCGACATGCATGGTTCCGAGTTTCCCGAATGCCCATAGGGAAATTGACATGAAATCTCCAAAGGCGCTCATGAATAGCCTCCTCCCACCCAAGAAGCTGAGGGAAACTAGCTGGAAAACAGTTGTCCTATATTTTCCTCAAAGGGCACTTTCCGTGGCAACGTGGGAAGGAGGGTAAGCATTGTCTCTAGAACTGCCATACAGTTCATCTCGTAGATTCCGATGCAGCTTCCCAAGTCGTAGCGTAGCTTGCGCAGCTTTTCATAGTTGTTTATTGTCGGTATGTGTCAAAATAGGGGGGCACCCAAAAATGGTGGCTCCAAAAACTGCAGTTCCAACGACTCGATTTATATAGCCTCCGGTTTTATCACAGCAAGTTTCGCTTCGCCCAGAAGTGATCTATTTTCGAGGCATTCCATTGGAACGTATGGTCTTGCTCGATATGATCCGAAGTGAACAGTTTTTAGCTGTTAACAACAGCTTATTTCCTTCAGGGCAACTACGATTATTATGGGCCATCTAGCACCCAGTTTGTCTACCTCAACTGTTGCCCAGCTAGAACGAGTTTTAGGTTCTGGTCCATATTTATAGTGAAGCCTTGAAATACGTCTTGCAATGATGTCATTCGACAGGTCACAACAGTAGAAAAGAACACACACGGCTCAAGAAACTTGTGCCTTACATTAAACCTATTGATACAGCCCATGACATGTTGTATCACATTGCGATGACCCCCGCATGCCAGGCTCCCCCTTTGCGCGCCTTCAAATTTGCTGTCACCTTCGAGTTTGAAGCTGCCATTCAGCATGATGCGCGGCGGCGGCGGTGGCGGAGGAAGCTTGCCCTGCTCTTCCTGCCTGGCAAAACACGAACGGGGGCCCGCAGCACGCCCCATTCATGTTAGGCGGATTTCTCCAATCAGCCGGGTTGGCAGAAACGGGGCTCTGGTTGGCTAGTTGGGCGAGTTTCCCAGGCAAAAGAAAGAAACGGGCTGTAGGGAGACCTCCATACCCAAAGGGGACAGATCAAGTCGATTCGCCTTGGGCCCGCAAGCGCCAATCCTTCGCTTGCAGAGGAGGAACAACAGCTCCCGACAATACCACAGTGGCGTATCCTCTTCCCACAACCGTGTCAAATACGGCTTTGTTTTTTGAGGCCATCAAGGGGCCGGCTTCCCCCGCAAGACCAAACTCGTGCCTACCGTCCGCTTGGGGGCCTCTTGGCCGGTCGACCTCTCCGATGTTCCACCAGCCCATGGACAAATGACAACACCAGTCGGCCACGATGTCAAGAGTGCCCTCCGCAAAACAAATTACCCATGTAAACGATGCTACAAAACGTCGATCCAGATCTGCAACTACAAAAATGCTTTGGGGGAATTGCTTCGGCACACCTCCTCGACGGCTGCTCTCCCTGCGGGTTTTAAGTGGTGGCGGGCGCACAGGAGCTTCACCTGCACGCGGAGGCATGGCGGTTGAGGCCATCCACCATGTCCAATCGATCACATGGTCTAAAACTCCAAATTCCATGACCACCCAAACGAGGCAACCTGGAAAAAGCCCAAGGATCAGCAGCCACCCACACACTTCCCCAAAACCATACCGGCACCCTTCCAAAACCCCAGTTGCCCAGTGACCCTGGCAGGAAAAGGTACCTCTTTTTGGGCTTGATTTCATCTGTAGTGGCCTCGGAAAACACCGAACAAAAGGGATTTAGAGCACGCCTAAGTCACCCCATGTTTAATGCGTAGCTGTCGCCGCTGAAAAACATAACGACATAATATGAGTGGCTACATAATTTCGAATAGCATCATCTTCCGATCACGACCTAATTTGGTTTTTAACGTCCAGTTCTACTTAATCAGGCCCTCCCTATCCAATTGTTTCCTTCGACCTAAGCGCACCTCTTCCTCCAGCATTTCGCACAGCTCCAGCATTTCTTGGGCCTGGCCAGGAATCAGGGCCTGTCATAGCCCAGCATAAAACGAGACAAACTCGGGGCACCCTACGCGCCCCCCAGAATTCTCGAAGCCGTCCCAAAAACTCAGGGAGTTTCTGAGAAGTTTTACTCGGAGTGAGTGGCGGGCTTAACTTGGATAAAAGAAGTGGGTACTGGTGAAATTATCTTCCACCTAATCCCTGCCTTCCAAGCAGTCCCCTCCATTTCTCCTCCGGACACATGAATGCAAGCACAGGCTTCAGCCGCGAAATCTGCTTCACGTGAGGCAAGCACCTGCCTCTTGCTGAATCGCCGTGCGCATCTGCGTGAGCTCCTGGCAAAAGGGTTGATGTCGCCTCCCGCCGCAAGCCATCTCATGACTTTACAGTCCTTGCAGCCCAAAAATCCGACATGATGCATTCTCCCCTTGTCTGCATCTGGTCCACTCACTTGTCTACTTCACTCCCAAGTGCGCACATCCCAAAACAAGCTACCATAAAACCAAGGGAGCACCCTCTTTCAGGGGGCTCCGTGTTCCTTTTTGACTCCCCTTGGCACCGATCTCAAGCGCTTTGCCCAGCGCCCAGAAGGCCGCCTGCTTCTCGCAGTCGCGGAAGGCGCGAGCCTGGTCAAGGCCCTGGATCTCGACGCCGCTCCCAATGAACTTTAGCCACAAAAGCGCTTTCAACAAACGTACAAAGACACCTCGTGGTACAGGCATAACATTCCTGTGGGCCAAGCGCCCAGAGTAGTTTGTGGGTTCAGCCTCCAGATCGCGCCACCCGATATGTACCGTTTTTGGCTCTTGTGGCGGACCCGTGGGGCGCCTCCCTCAGGTGGGTGGAGAATGTCAAATCCAGTTTACTCAGCCCGTGTGAACCACCTTGAATTGATATCCCATCAACTGTTTGTTGCACAGGCTCAGTTCGACAACCCCAATGGGTTCTTGCAAAAGTTCCCCATTGATGTGTCCTTCCCAGCCGACCCCCAGAGCCACTCTTCAGGCAGAAATTGAACTTTCCAGCTGTTCTTCCATGGTTGGGCCAACACACCCAGAAGGTGAACACATCTTACTGGGCACCTGAGGCTCTGAGGTCGCCGATGTGAGGCTCTGAGGTTCTCATTTTAAGTCGGGGGTCACTTGGTTGGGTGGAGCCTGTGCCTTCCCAGGGGCCAATCAGGAATCAGAAGGCACCAATCGGCAAGTTCCCCCGATCCCGGAAAAAAAGGCTTCCGGGATGGGTTGGGCTGATTCCGCCACTCCGTGAGACTCGCCCAAAACACGGGGTGTGTCGGATGAAACCCGACAAACATGCTTGCCTGACAAAGAGGGATCTAAGAGCGCAACACCATGGCAATGACAAAGCATCTCTTTAACTTCGGATGCAAGCGGGGGGTGGTTCGCCTTTCGTCGGGGAGTGATCTGTTGCAATGGGTAGGGGTCCCCTCGTTAAAATCCCGAGTTCACATTGGCGTGGGAAACATGCGTAAGGGTAACCCTTTTCACCTTGGTTCCAAGGGGAACCAAAGGGAAAACCACAAATTGTGGGGCTTTTGGCACATGGCTGGATGGGCTCCGTTCTTTCTACCGCACTTCCGAGGGCCCAGCTCCCGGCGAGCCTGGCACAGCCCGAGACATGCGACGATGCCCCCAAAAAGGGCTGTGCAAGGCCTAGGACAAGGCGCGCTGCGTAGCAAAGCTATGTCGAAATGTGCTAGGCAAGGCTACGCTGACGCGTACTGTCCGGAAAAAGACTATGTTGAGAGGCGCTGCGCTGCGCGTCTATGTTGAGACGCGCTGTGCGCAGAAAATCAAAGAGTCTACAGCCGGCGTACTATAAGCCACTAACACAAACACAAAGACATGTGCCCGGCCAAGCTACGCTAACTCGCGCAGCCCCGCTATGTTGACATGCGCTGTGCAGAGCTACATTGACATGTGTGGTGTGGCAAAGCTGTTGGCATGGTCTGCTCAGGAAGGATATGTTGACACGCGCCGAACAGCAAGGCATAGCAAGGCCATGCTGGCACGGGGGGGGTGCAAAGCAGGACTGCTCAGAGCGGAGCTGCGCAAAGCGGAGCTGTGCAGATCAGAGCTGACACACAAACACAAACACACTGACTTTTCGTAAAACAAACATGCATATACATATGAAATCATGTCTTCGAAACATGTATGCATGTATGTATATATACATGCACACAAATATAATATATATATATATATATATAATATGTATGGTATTTACATGACCCCCCGCCTGGGCCTTCTTGGTCACTGCCCACCTGGAAGCAACTCCCATCGATCGACCGGCAAGTGGCCCTCGCGAAGCAAAAGCGTGAAACTCCTTCTGCCACAGGACCAAGGCTGTGTGAGGCGCTTTGTTCAGGTTGGTTCGGGAAACTGAAGGAAAACCGCTGGACACATGCCAAACACCTAGATATTTTTGACGGCCTTCGAAAGTGGGCACTGCAACCGCAAGCTAGCCATGTTAGACGGCATTGAAGGCCCTTGACGGGTCCATTCTACTCATTTGCGTGAAATACAAGAAGACAGGAACCTCTACATGCATCCAACCATTGACAAAACGTCACGGGCACCGTTCTCATCAGCACACTGTGCTACGCCCAGCTGTGTGACTGTGTGTGTCAGAGCTTGTCAAGAGGAAAACGCGTTACACGACAGGGTTTTCCGAGCGGGCTTCCGGGCGGGCGTCGCGAGCTTCTGCGGAGAGCGAGTGTTTCTTTCCCTGTCGAATCTCTTCCTTGTTTGTGCTTGCGTGACGCAATGCGATAGGCACGGCTGAGAAACGCCACCCACATCAGAGGCTGCCGCGGAGCTTCCGCAGAGCTTCCGCTGCAGAATGCTGCAGACAAAATACAAACACGTTACGCCTACTTGTGAAATCACGGGATCTAAACACATGCTATTCTTATGTTAGCTAGAAGCTTCTGCTGCGCTTCCGCGGAGCTTGTGCGTTTCGAGGCCCACGCAAACCACAACAACAAGGTGAACATCAGTTCTTAAAACAAAGCTCAGGACTTAGAACGACTCACACATGGGCGTGCGAGGGTGCTTTGTCACCATTGTATTTTCGACTGTGCCCGCCCTATGGTGGAGATTATGTGAAGGCCGAAGGCCAGTGTGGCATTCACCGGAGTAAGCCTTCTTCTGACGGTACCCGCCATGACTGGACATTAGAGTCTGTGTTGCGGACACCTTGATCGATTCATTGTATTCCTTGGTCTCGTTGTCTTTGTAGGTGTTTGATTCATTTGTATTCCTTGGTTTCGTTGTCTTTGTAAGTATTTGATTCGTTTGTTTTCCTTGGCTTCGTTGTTTGCTTCTTTGCAGCGGGTGGTGCTGCTAGATGTCCAAGAGTCAACACACCTTATACATGCCGCCCTTCGCACTCCATCCTTCTAGTGAAGCACCAAATGCTGCAACCGGATCCGCACGGTTCTTGTCCCATGAGATGAACCGCATCATCCGGATCACTCGGAGAACCCCCCTCACCTCAGTTCCCCACAAGCCCCCTAGCTCAGCTTTCCCCCAACCACAAATATGTTGATGCCCCATCTTCCTTCCCGAATCCCTATGATCATTGCCCAATTCCGGGTCGACACGCGAACTCTCCGAGACTGGCCGCCAGCAGGCTCCTGGCAAGAACCTTCGCCTGAGCGAGTGCAAGGCCCGGTGCCTTGGGCTTGACGGCTTTCGGTTTGGCGAAGCCCGGTAAGCTGGTGCATCGCAAGCCATGCTGTTTGTGCTTGAGAGGGAAACGAAACGGAACCGAAACACTGGAGGCTTCGAATGCCTTGCTTGAACAAACCCCCGCATGTTTGAACCCCCAATTCAGCAAATCTCAAATACCCACGGCAAGTTAAAGATCTCGAAGATCACATCAACACGACTGCCAGACAAAGAGGGCCCCCTGCACGGTGTTGCAATTTCTGGGGAGTCCAGCATGTTGCTTTGACCAACAATTGCGTTGTTGAGGAAGTCCAACTTGTTTCGATCGTATACCGTGGTGGTACCCGCTTCTAGTGCCACAGACCTCGGCCATGAATTCGATCTTAGGGGGGTTCCCCGTATTTTTCCCCCGAAACATGTGTTTTACATCGACCTTGCAGAAACAGTCTCGCTGGTTCGCCCAGAACCCCTGCCTGTCGCACTAACTCCTGCGCCTCTCCCACATCGCTCGCCTGGCGGAGCCGGCTGCCAAACAGAACTTGGCACTTGGATTCTACAAAATGCATGGCTTCCTTTGGTTTCTCGGGGGGAAAACAGAGGCTTGTAGAGGTACCATCCAACCCTCACCCATTTTCGGTACCAAAAAGGAGACTCCCTTGGCATCGCGGAAAATGGGCCAACCCGTTTCCAGTTTCCCAGGCGGACCACCCGAACAGCTGGCTGGCCACCCGTTCATGGTCAAAACTCCCTCATGTGGATCATGGTCACGAGGGCTCCTCACACCGGTCTCCTTGCAAGTTCAATGATTCAAGGCAACAGTTGAAGGCTCCACGATCATCAACCCTCCCTAGTACCCTCAAAAACTATGTTTTTGTTTCCCTTTTACATATGGCTCCACAAGTTTGGCATTCCTGCGCGAGAAATCTTGTTGGAGGGAGGTATCCAAACAAACATCTTTCGTCACCCCCACACCCCCACTCACCCCCCCTGAAACCCTGGCTGCACACAGAAAGAGTGAAAGCTGACCATGGAATGATTGAATGACCCCTGTGAACCACTGTGGTGTCCTTTAAGGGCGTCCCTAGGTTAATTCCCAAACGCTATATTGATTCCCAAGGAGCCAGAACTAGCACAAACTTTCAGGGGACCCCTGCTTTGCAATCCCATCCAGCACTGCCCTTCCGCTCGCCGACACCGTGGATTTGCTGCCACTTGGATGGAGCGGACTCATCTGCTGCCCCAAGAACTGCTGAACATGCTGAAATCAACCCAAACCCAAGCAACCCGGCAGTTTGATGCCGAGGCCAATGCTGGAGTCCGCAAATGATACAAACCTCGAGTATAGCCGCACGTTTCCCCCCTCCCCAGCAAAAGTCTCCAAGTATCCACTTCCCTCCCCCCTTGACACTTTTGCACACTCGCCCCTGACATGTTACCCTTTTCCACCTTGCTTTGGACGTGTTTCCCAGTTGCTTGACTCCTTTTTTGAACACAAATTCCTCCTCCCCTCCCATTCCATCCGTTATTTTTCCCCGGTTTCCCCGTAAGGGAGTTCGTGTCAACTCCATCCCGGCCTCGAGCTTCACCCGGGCCTCACAGCACAGCCCGAAGCTGCGCTTCAGGCCAACCGCCTCCGCTGGCTCCGCTGGGGTTCCGTCGTTTCGGGGTTCAGGCCACGGCTGCCGCGAAG